>JALIGW010000005.1:16190000-16550000 GCA_023053685.1 Diadophis punctatus similis
AGTGTTTAATCATGCAAAACGTATAAGCATCAAACATATAAATTAATTTAAAACAAATATCAAATTGAATTAGAAACATTGATGTAAATGTACCCAGGTCTTTTATATATCAGAATCATCAACTTATTCTATTTAAAAGCCAACTAATTTTGAATTCCAACAGCTTCATCCACATTGCTTAGATCCAGGTAGAATGTACTGGTGGCACAGGTATTCCCTGACTTATGACTGCAATTGAGCCCAAAATTTCCATTGCTAAACATTTGTTAAATTTCAGTTGTTAAGTAAATTAGTGCAGTTGTTAAGTTAGTAAGATGGTTGTTAAGTGATTCTGGCTTCCCCATTGACTTTGCTTGTCAGAAGATGTCAAAAGATGATCACATGATCCCGGGACACTTTAGCCGTCATAAATATGAGTCAGTCGTCAAGCGTCTGAATTTTGACCATGCAATCATGGGGATGCTGCAATGGTCGTAGGTGGGTGAAAAATGGTCATAAGTCACTTTTTCTCACAGAGTAACTTCAAACGGTCACTTAATGAACTGTTGTAAGTCGAAGACTAGCTGTATTGTATAATTGATTGCTCACTGATGCATTGCCATAATTTTATTGGCATTTTTTTGGCTAGTCACCTCTCGGTCTTTTTATTTCCCATTTATACATTATTAGTCTCTACAAGCCTTAACTGTTTGTGGCTTCTGTATAATTCTGTTTAGCTATGATTGAAGCTTCACTGTTCTTTTAAAAACACGTATCTCTTTAGGGCAGGGGTGAAATGCTCTCGGTTCGGGTGGGCCGGTCGGTTGTCGTAGAGCCAATCGAGCTGATAGCGATCGCAGCTTTGCGCATGCGCAGAGGGTAAAAGAACCCGAATGGCAGCGTCCAGGCGGATGGGGGAAGCGGGTGGGGGAAGGCTCGCACTGCGATCGCTATCAGCTCTATCGGCTCTACGACGACCGACCAGCCCGCCCGAACCAGAAGCATTTCACCCCTGCTTTAGGGACTTCATTATTTCTTCCATTCTGAAATAGAAGAACAGCTACACTCTGGACTGCACAGTGAATGATGTGTGCAGTAGCCAGGCTATGCAGTAATTTGCCATTTTAGATGAATTGATAAACTATATTTTATTTCTATGGATATTCTCAGTCATCCAGGTGGTCATGGTTGTCCCAAAGGTGCTTTTTCAAGAGGCAACTGGACCTTCTGGTTTTTCTTTGAAGACGTTTCGCTTCTTATCCAAGAAGCTTCTTCAGCTCTGAAGTGACATGAGAAGTGAAACATCTTCAAAGAAAAACCAGAAGGTCCAGTTGCCTATTGAAAAAGCACCTTTGGGACATATATTTTACCTCAGGCTTCTATCCCTTCCACATCTCCCAAAATTTTATATATGTATATGTTTATGTGTATTTATGTTTTGGCTGATTATTCTTTTTAATGAGTTTGATATGTTTATGCTGTTTTAAGTTTGGAATCTGTTTTGGATATAACTACTGGGAATCTGTGTTGCTTATAGCAAGATACATACAGTATTTGGTAATAAGTCAATGTATAAATAAATAACAAGTATATAATCAGAATATTTTAAAGGTTTCCACCATGTTTACATCTCAACATTTTTAACAGTAGTCATGCAACAAGATCTACAAATTGTTGGAGAAATTGAGAAATTGCTGGCAATATTAAATATTAAATAATATCAGAGCATGATTCATTTCTTATCAGTTTCCTTAGTGAATATACATATAGATATAAAGGTGTATGACAACAAACATACAAATATGACTGGTCATACTTTTTATTAGTGAATGAATGAATGAATGGTTGAATGAATGAATGAATGAATGGTTGAATGAATGAATGAATGAATGAATTAATGAATTAATGAATTAATGAATGAATGCTATAGAGGTCAATTGCTGGCTATTGCAAATGCATTTATTTGTACCTTGGAAAATTGTTTTAAAACCTTGAATTCTTTAGAGTCTGGCCAGTAGTGCAAAATGTCCCAATCAGACGATCTCTAGCTATGCTGTTCTGTGAAAAATTCAGAAATAAAGGGTAAGCAATAATGCTTGATAAAGAGAGCCAAATGGTTGCCAAGCAACTATTATTGTACTTTGTGCTATAAAGGACTCAGAGAAATGGCCCTAAATGTATATAGCCTTTTTAGACAGCAGTCTGGAAACCTTACTGTCACATTTTTCTCCTACAAATGTAATCCTTAGTGCCATCACCACTAAGATGGAAAGACAACCTAGACTAGAGCTTCCAAAATTTGATATGTTAAACATGTCAAAGCTTTGTTTTCTTTTGCATCTGGCTATTTTGTTAGGAATCCTACTTGCTGGTGAGGTTTTCACTGAAGGAGGAGAGTGTTGCTAACTGTTCAGCTGGCCTCAGTATTTGTGACATATGTAATAGCCCGATCAACTGTATTGGCAGCTGACATTGTTTATGTACAGAATAGATATAAACATTGTCAGTTGGCAGATTTACTAGATATCCTGGAATCTAGTCAGCATTAATTGGTTTCTTGGTAGGTCATTTCTCTGTTTCTACACACAGACACACACCCACACACACAAACTTCTATGTTGTATAAAACTAGCCAGCGGTTCTCAACCTGGGGGTTGCGACCCCTTTGGGGGTCAAACGACCCTTTCACAGGGGTTGGAAGACTTTGCCCAGACGCTGCCATTTGGGTTCTTTTACCCTCTGCGCATGCGCAGAACGCTTTGCGCATGCGCAGAGGGTAAAAGATCCCAAATGGTGGCGGCGTGGTGGGGGGCGTGGTGGCGGGCATGGAGGCGCGGTGGGGCGCGGTGGGGGCGCGGGGGCAGGGTGCGGGGCACGGCATGAGGAAGGTTGAGAACCACTGAACTAGGGTTTGACATAAATGCAAGTTGGTTTTCTTTTATGATTTAACTATACGGCTTTTAGAGGCAATGCTCGACACATCCACAATTGGCACCAGAATTTCTGTTGCTAAGCAAAGCTGTTATTAAATGAGGTGTACCTGATTTTATGACTTTTTATGCCATGGTTGTTAAGTGAATCGCTGTGGTTGTTAAGTGAATCATATAGTTGTTAAGCATATCCAGTTTCCCCTATTGACTTTGCTTATATCGGAAGTCATAAATGGTGATCACATGACCCTGGGATGCTATAGCTGTTCTTAATAGATGACAGTTGCCAACCACACAAATTCTGATCATAGGACCATGGGGAGGCTGTAACAGTTGGAAGTGTAAGTGCTGGTTATAAGTCATTATTTTCAGTGCCGTTATAACTTTGAACAGCCACTAAATGAATTGAATCTATTTGCTTCTTTGAGCTTATCTTGGTAGAAAGACGGTGTACACACAAATATCTCCACACTGCTTCAGGAATGGACACATTCTGAAGAGTCAACATGCTTTGTACGTATTTACTAAAGGGGGAGTCCACCAACTGCTTGGATAATCGGTGCCACTATCAAACTGCTCTTATAGATAGAAAGTTCTTCTTTTCTGCATTTCTACAACTTGAACCCATTATTTCATGTTTGCAGGAAGTCTTTTCACATACAGTATCTGAAGAGTTCTATCATTCCCTCCGTAGTCTTTTGTCAAAGCTAGACAAAGCTAGTTCCTTTCATCCATTTTCATAAGATTTAATTTCTAGTTTATTCCTGGATTATTCTTGATGCAATTTTCCAAACCTATCTTGTGGATTCTTCTTAAAATATTCTGTTCAAAAAATCGAGTATGAAAGGGTCCAGATAAGAAGGAAAGCCAGGACTGCTATTTCTATTTTCATTGTAAGGTTACATTAACAGAATCTTACAAGTCTGAAGGAACCCTCCTGTCCCACACTTTTATTCATCCCAAAACTAAATCGTGGGGGTCCATTCTAGCATGCTTTAGTCACCCCTTCCCATTTGACTTCAGGTTTCATTTATCAGACCGATATCCTGGCTATACACTTCTCCCTGAGTCCCAAGATTATTTCCGAGAATTATTTTAGATGCTCTTTAAAATTTAGTTTGCCCGTCCATTTTATTTTTGTTTCTTAAATAAATAAATAAAAGTTTGCATTTGGCTATTTTAAAAGAAGTGATTTGGACTTTGAAAAGGAGAATTGATAGAGGGGAGGAGGCAGAGTTTCCTATGATTGAAGAGAAGGATACAGAGGCTGACCACCCAAAGGAAAGAGAATGAGCCCTGAAAATGGATGGAGTCTCACCAACTCTAGTTGAAGAAAAAATGGATATAAGGGAGAAACAATCTCCTTTCAAATGGTCAGAGTAAAGAGGAAGAAAGGATGGTGAGTTATCAAATGGTAAGATCTCATAAACAATGGTCAAAAGGGGAGAAATATTTTTCTTCTTGCTACTCAGAGAGATGATGTTCCTGGTTCTTCCACCACATAGATAGAGGAGATGGAGAACAGAGAGAAGAATGAGTGAAAGGTAAGCCAATGTTTCCCAGGTAGAGATGTCAGTTACATAAACAATGCCATGAAACACATGGCAAAGAGAAAAGGGATCAATGGATTTTTAACTGACTCGAAGAGGGAATGTATACCCTCAAATGATTTATTTCACGTGGCTTTATCTTAATAGGCAATAACTTTATATAGCCATCCTGTGTGATGTGTTTGAGAGCCTCTGGCTGAGTTGAATTAAGCAGGCCAAACAAGCAATGCCAGCCCTATATTTGGGAATTTCAGCTGAGGTATTCCTAGGGAGCTTTTATATTAAGGTGCTCTCTACAGTACAATATTACGAAGCTGATTCGCTTGCAGTTTTGAATAGTATACATCATATTAACATGGAGTGTAACTCCTATTTTTCTCCATAGTGGGTGGCGCTAGCCTCCAAGATTGGGATGACCTCATCCATCAGCCAATCAGAACTGAGTCTGACCTCATATAAAAGCTGTCGTCCTGCCATAATCCCCCTCTTTCGACTCAGTCCTAGGCCTAGGATTGTTTCTTCCCACTTCGCATTCTATCATCACCTTCCTTTGATCGATCATCAGATCAACTATCAACAATTTTTATTGCATGTGAGTGTCTTCCCCACCTTCCCTTACCATCGGGGGTGTTGGAAACCTTGGGTCAGGCTTCGGCCTAGCCCACGGCCTAATGTCCACCCTAGGTGGCTGGCTGTCACTCTCACATTGCGGCCTGGCACTGCTGATAAACCATCTGTCACAGAAGCCTAGCGCTTGCGTGACCTGCAGCCAGGGTGGTTTTTTGACCACTTCCACTGAAGAGAGGCCTTCATTCAGTGGCATCTAACCGCAGAAGCCTAGCGCTTGAGCGGCCTGGCCTCTCTTCTTCATCGCTCCCTTCCTCTGGGGCCTCTGCATCTCCATCTGCCCCCTGGGAGCCCACCGCCGTGAGAGAGAGCGTCGGCGGTCCATTCGGCAGGCGAACCGGCCTGCGCGACCACCCCCCCCCCTCATTAGGGACTGCCTAGACCCGGCGTTCTTTTTGGCCATTAATTGCCCTGGGTCGGCTTCCCGGCCTCAATTTAGGCCTCGGCGGTGTCGGGCGGCCTCCTCGGCAGCACATCGGCTGTGAGACCGCCCCCTTCGTTGGTTACTTTTGGCGCATGGCGGAGCATTTCCCCTGCCCCTCAGCTGCTTCCTGAGCCTCTTCGCGCAGCCGCAGACTTCCTTCGCAGCGTCATTCGGCCGCCTACCGCTCTACAGCTGGGACGCGGCCCGGCGGGCCCCCGCACAGCCGCAGATCGTCGCTGACATCACCGGGGGGTTCCCCAGTGACGCGTCTTCCTCCCCAGCTGCTCCGCGGCCTTCGGGAAGATCGGAGCACCGCCGCAGCCGCACGCCTTCTCGGAGCGATACCGGCTGCCTCGAGGGTGCCCTTGGGGGGTGCTGACTTCCCTGCAAGCCGAGGCCCATCTGCCCTCAATAGAGGCCCTCGCCAGCAGCTGCAGCGTCTGCATTTGGTGCCGTAAAAGCGCACCTTGCAGCCAGATTCAGAGGACTGTTCTCCACATTTTTCTGTGCTTGTGTGGGGCCAGCGAGCATGGCAGACAAGGCCACCTTGGGCAGGAATAAGCCCAGGCAGGCCAGAGACCAAGAGGGTGGGACCAGCAAGTCACCCCCCCCTCGATCTAGCCATCGGGACCGCTCCCCCCTAATGGCCTCCTCCGATAAGGCCAGAGCCTCTTCAGATAGGGCCAAGACACCCACTGACAAGGCCAAGTCCTCCTCTGACAAGGCCAAGGCCTCCACCAAGGGAGCTCAGACTGACAGGAACAGGGCCAAGACACCGGATCACTCCACACTGCCCCCTGCAGCCTCCAGCTCACCTGCGCATCATGAGCCCTCTGGTACCTCATCCCAGAGGGACAGGCGCTCCTCTGGCACTCCCTCCCTGGACAATCCAGACCTGTGCCTAGAGGAAGGGGACATCTGGGAGGACCCCAGACCCAGTGGCAGCGCGACACAGCCTCCATTGCCCTCTGCTGCTCATTCCCAGTTCTACACCCCAGAGGTGCAGGCCTTGATTCAGGCTGCCATTGCACAGGGTATCGAAGCCGGCATGAGACATGTCGCCACTGCAACGCCAGCTGCCCCAGTGGCCGCCCAACCGCCCAGCCTCCGCCCACAAGCCACCCCACCCGTCGACCAGACTGCACTGACAGCCGACGAGGATCAGGGGTCTCCCTTGTCTCTGCACGGGCAGGAGGAACAGGCACAGGACTTGGAACTTTCGGAAGACGAGGACCTCGCGCCAGAGGCCCCTGTCGTCTCCGGACTATTTAACCCCTCGTTATTCAAGTCCCTCCTCCACAAGGCGCGGGCCACGGCCAAATTCTCCTCAAAGGAGCAGACACCGGCTGGGGATGAACCAGAGGACCCCCTCTTTGAGGAGACCACCTCGCAGGTGGAGGTGGTGCCAGCGCCTAAGCTGTTTGTGGACTTGGTCCTCAAACAATGGGCCTCCCCGTCCGCCGGCGTCGCACCTTCCGCAACAGACAAGCAGTTTTTCAATGTCTCCACCGCACTGGCACAACATCTTCCAGTGCCCCCGGTGGAACCCGCCATTAAGGCCTTATACTCCGCTGCACAAATGCCGGGCGACTCGGAGGAGCTGCTTCGACCGGAGGACAGGCGCACCGAGCAGGCGCTTCAGAAGACTCACCAGTTGGCCGCGTGGGCCGTTAAGGCTTCTGCAACCGCATCCTTTTTTTGCCGGACATCCATCCATTGGCTAAAGGCTTTACAGGACCACCTGCCCCCGTCAGACGTCCGAGCAAGGCAGGACATTAACAAGCTAATCGCGGCCTCGCAGTTTACCTCGGACACCACGCTCCAGGCCACCCGGTTCGCGGCCAGGGCCATGGGGGCATCCGTGGTGACACGCCGGATGCACTGGTTGAGAAGCTGGCCCGCTGACTGTCGTCACAAATGGCATCTCGCTGGCGCACCTGTGAAGAACCAGTCGCTCTTCGGTGAGGCACTCGACCCTTACCTGATCGAGACCAAGGACAAGCGCAAGATCTTCCCTAACTCCACCAGGAAGGCACAGGCCAAGCCTCAGGCCCCCGCCCCAGCGTTCCCTAGGCGCCAGTACAGAGCGCCCGCATATGGTCAGAACCGGTCAAGGGCCCAGCCCCGGCAACACCAGGGGCAGGACAGAAATAGTTCCAATCAATCCTCGAAGCGTCCTTTTCGGAAGGCAGGTGGTCGCCCCTTCCGCCGCTACAAGTAGAGGAACCAGCTTCTCCCATTGGG
This sequence comes from Diadophis punctatus similis, assembly GCA_023053685.1. Classification (NCBI taxonomy): domain Eukaryota; kingdom Metazoa; phylum Chordata; class Lepidosauria; order Squamata; family Dipsadidae; genus Diadophis; species Diadophis punctatus. Next base: position 16,197,755 of record JALIGW010000005.1, read on the forward strand.
GGTCGCCTGCGCCTTTTTGCCAGGCAGTGGGAGGAGATTACAACGGACGCTTGGGTCCGCGAGACTCTGTCACTCGGTCTCGCCCTGGACTTCCTCTCCACTCCCCCAGATTCTTTCATGAGGTGCTCCCAGTCCTCCAACCCGCAGAAACAGGCCCAGATGCTTGAAGCCATCCAGCATCTGCTGGAGATTGAGGCCATCCAGCGGGTCCCGGAGGACCAGTGGGGGCAAGGATTCTATTCCAATTTGTTCCTCGTGGAGAAATCGTCGGGTGGGTGGAGAGCGGTCTTGGACCTCAAGCGTCTCAATAAGTTCTTGGTGTACAAGAGATTTAAGATGCATACTTTACAGTCCATATTGGACGGCATCCGTAAGGGGGACTTTATGTGCTCCATCGACCTCACAGAGGCCTACCTGCATGTCCCGATTCGGCCTTCCCACCAAAAGTACCTCCGGTTCTCTTACCTCAGTGAGCACTACCAGTACTCGGCCCTCCCGTTTGGCCTTTCGTCGGCACCCAGGGTCTTTACCAAGATCTTGGACGCCCTGGCTGCTCACTTACGTGCAGTCCCGGTGAGGATCCAGTGTTACCTGGACGACATCTTGATCCAGTCGTCCTCCTTGCCTCAGGCAACGCTGGACCTGCAGACCACCATGGAGGTTTTTCAATTCCATGGCTTCTCCCTCAACCTGGAGAAGAGTCAATTGACCCCATCAACTTGCATCACTCACCTGGGGGCCATTGTGGACTCTCTGGAGTGCAGGGTGTATCTCTCGCTGGACGGACAACACAGTATCTCTGCTCTGACCCAACAGGTTCTCGGACAGGGGCGGATACCTCTGAACCTCCTGTCCTCCCTGTTGGGAAAGATGATATCCGCGATACACATTACACCTTGGGCACAACTGCACTCCAGAGACCTCCAATGGTTTCTTTTACCGTTTCAGCGGGCGAACAAGTCCAGCTCATCGGCCAAGGTCCAACTCCCGGCGGTGGTATGACGGTCTCTGCATTGGTGGCGGTCCCCGGCGATCAGCAAGGGCTCCAGCTTCCTCGAGCCACACCGGGTGACGGTGACGTCGGATGCCAGCCTCTACGGGTGGGGTGCCCACACATCATCGCACGTGGCACAGGGCACCTGGACCGCTGCGGAATCAACTGCCAGCATCAACCTCCTGGAGTTACGGGCGGCGTCCCTGGCCCTCCGGCAGTTCCAGCACCTCCTTGCCAGACAGCACGTCCTCCTGTTGACGGACAATGTAACCACCAAAGCCCACGTCAACCGACAGGGGGGGACTGTCTCACACCGCCTGCTGACCGAGGCCAAGGAATTGGGCCTCTGGGCGGAACGGCACCTCCTCTCGCTCAAAGCGGAGCACATTTTGGGGGTGTCGAACCGCACAGCGGACTGGCTCAGCCGCCACGACGTAGACACGGCAGAGTGGGCCCTGCACCCGGACATTTTTCGGGAGCTGACAACTCGGTTTGGCACCCCGGTGGCCGATCTCTTGGCGACCCCGCTGAACGCCAAACTCCCGCGCTTCTTCACGCGGTACCGGATGTACGGCGCGGTGGACACGGACGCCCTCCGTTGCCCCTGGCCGAGGGGCCTCCTCTATGCGTTCCCGCCCCTTCCACTCATTCCCCGTGTTATCCGGAAGATGCTTGCCGAACAGGCGGAGCTCATCCTGCTGGCCCCACATTGGCCACGCCGGGCCTGGTTTGCGGATCTCAAGTCACTCTCCACTGCACCATCATGGAGGATCCTGCCGACCGCATTGTCGCTATCCCAGGGGTCAGTGCAGCACCCGGATCCGCAGTGGCTCCAACTGACCGCCTGGCGCTTGAGCGGCGCACCCTAACTCTGTGCGGGGTCCCCGAGAGCTTCATCCGTACTCTCCTCTCCTCCCGCCGGGCCTCCACCATACGCATCTACAAATCCACCTGGAGAACATTCCACGAATGGTGTGTCACGGCCGGCCTTAACCCGACCGACCTCTCGATCATACAGGTCCTACGATTTCTGCAAGCGGGCCTGGACAAGGGTCTCTCACCCAACACTTTGCGACGGCAGGTGGCAGCCCTCTCCACGGTCCTCTCCTGCCACTCTTCTGCGCCCCTTTCAACGCATCCCTTGGTCATTCGCTTCTTGAAGGCGGCGGTCAACATCTCGCCTCCAGTGGTACACCGGTACCCCACCTGGGACCTGCAGAAGGTTCTCCTCGCCCTCACGGAGGCGCCTTATGAGCCGCTGCGGACCGTGTCTCTGCAGCACCTGACTCATAAGGTCGCCTTTTTGGTAGCGATCACTTCAGCCCGGAGAATATCCGAGCTGGCAGCCCTATCCGTCCGGGATGATCTTTGTATCTTTCATCCTGACCGGGTGGTCCTCCGCCTTGACCTCACGTTCCTGCCCAAGGTCAATACGTACTTCCACAGAGCGCAGGAAGTGGTCCTTCCCTCCTTCTGCTCCCCGCCTACCACGCCGAACGAGCGCAAATGGCATAAAGTCGATGTGAGGCGGGCTATCAAAATCTACAATGTCCGCACGGCGCCATTCCGTCTCTCAGAGTCACTGTTCATTGGGTTTCACGCCTCGTCGATGGGCCGCAAGGCATCAGCGGCGATGGTCGGTCGCTGGATCCGCACTGTGATTGCGGACGTTTACCGTCAGCAGGACCTACCTCGTCCACCTCGTCTGACGGCACACTCGACGCGTAGCGCCGCCACCACGGCAGCTTGGACGACTAATGCCTCACTAGAGGAACTGTGCCGAGCGGCGACGTGGTCTTCTCCGTTACCATTCATTAGACATTACAAAGTAGACTCCTTTGCCTCGGCTGAGGCGGATTTTGGGCGTAGGGTCTTGCAGACCATGATAGCTCCTGACGGGGTCTACAATCTCGGTGATAACCCTCCCTAGGGGACGATACGGCTTTGGTATGTCCCAATCTTGGAGGCTAGCGCCACCCACTATGGAGAAAGGGCGTTGTTACTTACCTGAACGCCCATTCTCGTAGGGTGGCGCTAGCCTCCAAGTCCCTCCCTTTTTGGGTGTTGTACATACTGAAGGTGTGCGTGGGGAATAAACTATGGGTCTGACCTACTCCTTCGTCTCAAGAGGGGGATTATGGCAGGACGACAGCTTTTATATGAGGTCAGACTCAGTCCTGATTGGCTGATGGATGAGGTCATCCCAATCTTGGAGGCTAGCGCCACCCTACGAGAATGGGCGTTCAGGTAAGTAACAACGCCCTTTCTGTTCCTTTCGTTCCTTTTGAACGTGTTGTTTTCTTCAATTGCTATACTCTAATCATGGGAGTCATCCCGTCAGATCTCCACAAGACAATAAAATCATATTTTCCTTCTGATATCAGGAGTTCAAGCTCATTTTGTTTATCCCTCTATTCAGAGCATTGGTGTATATAAAATGAAAGCCATGAACTTTATGAGCCAATACTCTGATTTTTCACTGAGTGGTTTAACAGGCCCCATAACAACAAAGCTCCCACTTTCTTTTGCACAAATCTTTATCTGAGCTTCTTACTTACGTCAGGGTTTTCATCACTAGCTCCCACAAGACTGAGTTTAAAGCTTCCTGATCAAGGTCACTGTGTTTTGGCTAACAGATTGTTACCGGTCTTTATGAAGTTCAATCTATCTTGTGCTAACAGTCCCTCATCAGTTTTCTCCAGCCAGGATCCCAGAAAACACGTCTACTTTTCTTCTATATTGCCATTAAATTTCAAACATGATTTCATATCCTTTTCTGGGAACTTCAAGGAAGGATAAGAACATCACTGAATTTCCAGAATGGTAAAGTTATTTCTTTCAAAGGAATCATGGATGTAGCAGTTCTTTGCAGAATCATTAATCCCTCTGGATTAACAGAAAGTAATAATTGTCAGCGGACTTGATAAATTATGGAAGCTGTCTTGCTACAGTTATTGGCTAAATCTTACTATGTTTTCTCATCGGCAGATGAGAAGCCATTTGCTGCTCTAGTGCGTCGATTTCTTCTTCAGTTTGCATTTGTTGAAAATATATGCAGGCTTTTTTCACGCAGGAACATAAATATGATAGAAATTAGACAGCCCATGGCAGGAGATACTTCTTCACATTCACTTTTGTTTCTTAAGGATACACCAGTTTATTTATTTATTTATTTATTTTGGTTTTCTTATATGCCGCCCAACTCCCAAGGGACTCAGGGCGGCGTACAGCAGAAAAAAATACAAGAATAACCAATAATAAACATAGCTTAAAATCAAATATAAAAATTAAAAATACAATATTAAAACTATCCAGCAACCATACATACCCGGGGGTGAGCTCGGATGGATTAGGCTCTACCCCCAGCCTGCAGGAAAAGCCATGTCTTAACGGCTTTTCGGAAGGCCAGCAGAGTGGGGATGGTTCGGGTCTCCGGGGGAAGTTGGTTCCAGAGCGCGGGGCCCACCACAGAGAAGGCCCTCCCCCTAGGGCCCGCCAGCCAGCATTGCTTGGCCGACGGGACCTGGAGGAGGCCAACTCTGTGGGCCCTAACCGGTCGAAGGGAAGTGTGAGGCAGAATGCGATCCCGGAGATAGACTGGTCCTAAGCCATGAAGGGCTTTAAAGATGATGATCAACACCTTGAATTGGACCCGGAGACCGATGGGCAACCAATGCAGCTGGCGGAGTATAGGTGTCATGTGGGTGTACCTTGGCACACCCACCACAGCACGCGCAACCACATTTTGCACCAACTGAAGTCTCCGAATACTCTTCAAGGGTAGCCCCATGTAGAGAGCAGTTGAAGGCTTTAATTTCATCTGGTTTCATCTTTATTTCATTTTATTGCTATTTCAAGCTCCAATCTAAAGCTCCCAACTTCCGTAAAAGAGAACCAAAATCAGTGTTGATTTGCATCTGTCAACGTGTACTATTATCATCTTAAAACTGAATCTACGTAGCAATTGGTGGACAGCACCGTGTGTCCCTGGCAATTCCAGCATTGCACCCTGAATGTTCTTTACATAGTCTAGAAACACTGAAAAAAAATACATCTGGGCATGAATGATTTTACATTTTTGTAGAGAAGAGAGTAAGGGATTTGAAGAAAGAGTTGCTATACTAAGGTGACCAGACGTCCCTCTTTTGGCGGGACAGTACCGCTTTTTAATAATTTGTCCCGTATCCCACGGCGTTTCAAAAAAGTCCCGCTTTTTGAATTTGAATTTGCCCTGTACACCCCTCTGCCTCCTGCCTTGCCTGCCTCCTCCTGCCAGGCGGGGAGGGAGGGCAGTGAGAGAGACAGCGGCGGTCTTGCCTGTTCGTCGCCGCAGAGCCGAAGAAGCTGGTGGCATTCACAGCGTGGGGCTTACCCCGCCCGCTTTCCCCGGCCGCCGGGACGCCGCCATTTGCGTTCTTTTGCCCTCTGCGCAAGTAGAACGCTTTGCGCATGTGCAGAGGGCAAAAGAACACAAATGGCAGCGTCCCGGCGGCCGGGGAAAGCGGCCGGGGGAAGCCCCGCACCGCGAACGCCACCAGCTTCTTCGGCTCTGCGGCGACGAACAGGCAAGACCGCACCGGTAGGAACTCACCCATGGCTGCGATGAAGGGGGGGTGTTTGGGGGGGTGCACAAAGCTGCAGGATAAGAGAGACGGACCCCTCCCATCTTGCTCCCCTAGAAACCCCCCATCAATGGTGTCCCGCTTTACAAATATTAAAATCTGGTCACCTTATGCTATACTGAACTGCATCAGGAAAGATAAAAGGTTCCTAAATGAGACAGTTGAATCTGTCATCCTGAAGGACAGAGAAGCCAGGAGAACATAAGAGAACAGGGGGGAACCTTTTTTCCAGAGACAAAAATACAAATGTGGAAAAAAATGTCACCCAGGGAAGCAAGAAGATCAAGAGGCAATTGGTGCCACTGGAATCCAGGAATCAGTAACCAGGTTCTACCTCTAGAACAGGGCAGTGATGGGTTCTAAATCCAGAAGGATATTCCTTACAACACATTCATGTTACAAAAGGTGGAAAGAAAGCGTTTGCAGGTGCCTTGCCTTCTTATCAATAGGACCTTCAATTAGAACAAAAAAAGACAAAAGGGGGTGAACCATGAAACCAAATATACAGCCTAGAAAGCAGAACAAAGAGAGAAGCAGAAAGCCAGGAGGTAGACTCTAAAGTTTAATAAGATGCAACAATAGATGTACCAGTAGATGGCACTGAAAACCTCAGAGGTTTCTATACCAATTCACAGAGAATGGAAAATAAAACAGAGAAAACTAAGAAAGGACAAATATAATATGACAGACATGAATACAACTTGGTGGGATATTATTTTTGATTCACACCCAATACTGTATTATTTATGCACACACACACACACACACACACACACACACACACACACACACACACACACACACTTGAATTAGTATTAAAAAAGTTACAGAATACTGTTGTGGGAATTTGTTATAGACCACTTGGGCAAGCAGCCGTTAAAATGAATAATTGATTATTGGATGACTGTTCTTCCTCCAATAATCAGTCTTTCAAAGATGCATCCAATAATGAATGAGGGGTTTCAGTTACCCTGACATCTTATATTTTGCTACTTGATGTGTTCTTTTTCTATTTTCTTTTATTACTCTTTCTTCTTATTTAAAATAAAAAATACATATAATTTAGAAATATAAAAGACTTATTTAATAAACCTTACGTAATCTAAAATAATTATTGCAATTTTAACAAGTCAGTCTTTCATTAAGGCAACACATTGGTCTTGTTGCAACTGCTTTTAAAAGAATGATAATAGGCTGGAACTTGCTTACAAAGAGAACCATATTAAATATCCACATTTTGGCAGTTTGGAGAAATGTGGAAATCTTTTTTGTTACAACCAGTAATGGGAACTGTTTCCGGACTTAGAAGCTATTTGACCCCCATTAAACTTGCATCATTTAGGAGGCCTTAGACTTTGGGATGGGGAGTCCTAAACAGCTATCTGGTTCCAAGTTCTACATAGGTTCGTTGACTTATCTGAATCATTTCTTTTCTCTTTAATCACATACCTAGCTACATCCTTACATATCTTTGATCAGATGCCTCTTGGGTTCTTTTTCAACTAATGCAGTGGTTCCCAACCTTTCTAATGCCGCGACCCCTTAATATAATTCCTCATGTTGTCGTGACCCCCAACCATAAAATTATTTTCGTTGCTACTTCATAGCTGTAATTTTGATATTGTTATGAATCGTAATGTAAATATCTAATATGCAGGATGTATTTTCATTGTTACAAATTGAACATAATTAAAGCATAGCGATTAATCACAAAAACAATATGTAATTATGCCAGATCAGAAATTCTCGGGCCAGTCTTTTCAAGAGCTCAAGGAATATCATCTTCCACAACAAGTCTACTTCTGTATTTAGACTTGATAACCAACAAGTGTACAAGCAATATTTCTCAATCTCAGCAACTTTTAAGGTGCCTGGACTTCAACTTCCAGAATTCAAAGTAAAGCTGACTAGGGAATTTTGGGAGTTGAAGACCAGGTATATTCAAGTTGTTGAGGTTGAGAAATTGTGGCCTGCAGTGTCAAAAAACTAGAAATCAGATAAGCTTCCAGCAAAGTAATCCCTTTTTAGTAGCTTTCGCTGAATGGCACCTCTCCCGACCAATCGGAGGGCTCAGGCAAGTTGAGCCGATATGGCCAGGCTTGTGGCAGTGGGGGGGGGGGAACTGAGGATGCCAGGGCGACCCCTGGGAAATGGTCATTCGACCCCCAAAGGGGTCACGACCCCCAGGTTGGGAACCGCTGAACTAATGGCATATACAGTACTGGCTATTTTCCCCCCTACTTTTTGAAATGCCCTTTCTTCACCCAAAGTAATTGCACTTTTGCTGACTTTCCATTATTTATTCTATACATAATTAGCGAGTTGTACCCAATATGATATATACAGTATTTCTAATTCTTTTTCTTTTATATCACCATGAGGTGTATTTTGTTTTTATTGTGGTAAATGATATATGCCGGATTAAATAAAGTACATACAAGTTAATAGTAATTGTTACTTTAATGTTGTATCCTGCTTAAATCAACGAATCAATAAAACCAAAAACAAAGTAAGATTGCAAGATATGTTCAGAAGAGTCATAGAAATCGAGGTCATCCTCAGGAGTTTCTAAAGAGACATGATGGAGGTCATGTTAATACAATCAAAATCAAACCCCTTTGTAGATCATGCAACATGTATACACAGAGAGAGAGAGAGAGACACACACACAGAGACACACAGAGACACACACAAATCAGATGGGTTCAGACTGCGGTGTGGCTTGCTTTGATTCCTTTCTGCAAATACCACTAATAAAAATTCACAATTCAAGAAATACTACTAGTACTACTATTAGTATCACTACCATGCAGTGTTGCCTTGTTGTGGTGATAGTGGTGATGTGTGAGGATCTCAATGAAGCTAAGGACTATGCTGGTGGTATTGTAGATAAGGGTTGAGCCTCTCAAGGCCTTAATTGCTAGGATTGAACCATGAGAGACCCAATTACCTATCCTGAAAGATGAAAACAAACTTCCACACTGAATTGGCTGTTGCCCAGATCTGTTCTGACCCAGCCTTAGCAGAAGCAAGAAACAGACTTGTTGTCACGAAACCCCCCCAAAAAGTTCAGGCAATAGTCCTTCAAGGAGTTAACTGCAATAACAGACCTTAACAGTTCCTTGCGATAATTGCAAGGCCGTGAGCTCCCAGCCGAAAGGCTGCAAATTAAGTTCTAGCAAGCAGTCTTTGTGGAACGAAACACAATGAGCAAAATCTTCAGCAATATGAACTGTTGTCTCCTACGACAACCACTCCCCTTTCCTTCTATTTATTCCCCAGTCAGGGAGGAGCCATTCAGCATCCACATGTGCTTTGCTTCCTGAGTCAACTCCTTGTCCTCTGTTGTTCACCTCTCCTAACTGCTCTGCACATATGTGCATCTGGAACAGGCCCCAGCTGTTCTTCCTCCTCACTCATATCAGCCTCCAAAGGCAGCTGCCTCTCCGGTGGCTGGGAAATGTCAGACAGCCCTGGCTCTATCTGTGAATCCGACACAGAGCATCCATCAGAGCCTTCCCCAGACTCCAGAACTGGCCCAAGTTCCTCCCCAACCTCCTCATCGTCCGAGTCTGCCGCCAGCTCCACTGGCAGCTGGTGGGCCACAACAAGATCAGTCAATGCTATGGCTCTTGAGCATCAGGTAACAAGTGGGTTGTAGGTTCAGTTTTTCTTCTGGGCAACAGAACAAGGAATTGCAAATCAACAGCTAGAAAATCTCCAAAATGTTTGAAACTTAATGAAATGGTAGAAAATATAAAATGCTGTTATGAATTAAATCCATTAATTCATATTTGAATGTATGAAATGAATGAATGTATGTATGAAATATAGAAAATAAAATTTCTGGAATGAACCATCATTGAATAATTATTTATATATTAGAGATATTTCACAGTCAGGAAAAAAAGGTGGTGTGGAAAAGGAACTTAATTAATTGGTAGAGCAATAAATATACTAAAAAGAAAATATTTCAAAACCATAAAATAAAAAAGTGCTACAAAAGTCAACATAAACAACCTTTTGGGCAGATAATTCAGAATAATAAAATATTGGCACAATCTTAAAAATTTCCAGTGTTGGAGCATTTACAACTTCTGGAGGCAAGGCCAACCAATAATTTCTCTCTTTGCAGATCCTTACTATGGGAAGTGTACCCCGGGGGACAGTGCCAGGGACTTCATAGGACCAGAAGCCTCATAAAACAGTGCCAAGGGACTCAAGCCAGCCCTTCCCCCTTTAAGAAAACCAAGAAGCACCAGCTGAAAGAAACACACAAAGCAGCCTTGCTAACAAAGCTGACAATAGAAATACTTAAGTAGACCCATTAAGATAAGGGGGATCAGGCTAAAAATAACTCACCTGGAACTCCCCTTTTCCTATTTACTGGCAGAATTAACCCCCAGGTTAGGAAATACAAAGCTCAGGAACAGGATTAAAACATTAAGGCAGGAAGACAGAATTCAGAGCAATCACCTTAACTAAAGAGGTGGGATTCAGCAGGTTCTGACCAGTTCTGGAGAACCGGTAGTGGAAATTTTGAGTAGTTCAGAGAACTGGTAAATACCATCTCTGATTGGCCCTGCCCCCATCTATTCTCTGCCTCCCGAATCCCAGCTGATTGGGAGGAAATGGGGATTTTGCAGTAATCTTGAGTAATCTGGAGTGGGGAGGGAATGGAGATTTTACTATATCCTTCTCCTGCCATGCCCACCAAGCCATGCCCACCAAGCCACGCCATGCCCACCAAACCACACCCACAGAACCGGTAGTAAAAAATTTGAATCCCACCACTGACTAAAGGCACATACAAAAATCTCATCAAATCAAACCAACTTCAAAGGGAAGATGGGTATAAAAATCCATACACTTATCAGGCCACCTTGCTTGCTACTCAGGAATGCTTGAGCTGTGTCACTACTCTTCTTGCCTTCCTGAATTAAAGGATCCCTTTTCTGGCAGCTGCTTCCATGTCTATTTCTTCTCAGCATCGGTGACTGCTTCCCAGCTGGGAACGAATCAGGGAAATTTCTTCCAACATTGCAAATGCTTCCTGTGCACAGTGACCCAGACAAAACAGAGCATGGCTGAACCTGACAAAAGTGTTATATGTCTTCTGGTTCCAAAATGTTACTTTTTTCTAAGGCATCCCTCTTCAAGAAGAGAACAGATACAGGACATTTTGAACTCCTTCCCTAGGTAGCCATGTCCAGGATCAGTTGATGCCATTAGACATACAATCCGTTATAATAAGTTTGGTGTTAGTTTACAATATAAATTGTGTTCCTTCTTCCAAAATGTTCCTTCCTCTTGCAGAAAGAGATGAGAAGAAAAGACAGGAAGTGATTCATTTTTTTCCACTTCTCTACACTGTGCAATGCTATCCTCATAGTAATGATTCTTATGTCTTAACTATGTTGCATACGTGAAATGACTATCACCACATATAGCAATAAATAGTTTAACCGGTTAACATTAAGGTTCCAGTCTTGCAAAATAATATTTCACACTTGATAAAACAGACCATAGATGGCTTTGCATCTGAGTCTGTGAAAAGGCTAATGCTTGTTTATACATTTCTGACCAAGAGTTAGCTAGGGAATCTAGGGTTAAAAACTAGTCTGAGAAATTGAGACAACATCCCAAACCATTTCCATATTCTCTCCATATTATTCCATCAACAGGAATTCTATCTTTTGTAGAAGTCTAAAATATTTGGTTCTTAAATAAAAACCAAAGTTCTCTGTCAGCTAGAACCTGTTTGAGACAACACCATTTCAACCTTAATTCCAACTGAATTTATACTGTGTAAATGTAGTGGATAGGTAATTATCTGGACCTATGGGTTGCACATGGTCCTTGAATCTTTCTAACTATAATTGCTGACATTTAGTGGTGTGCAGTGGTGGGTTCCTACCAGTGCAGTCCACTCTATAGCACCGGTAGCGGCCTGCTGGTGACATCACAGTACCGGTGCGGTCGGTTGCCAGTGCCTGGGCACCGCCATTTAAATTTTTAAAAAAAATTTTTAAAAAAAATTTCTTCTGCGCATGCCCAGAAGCCGAGCTTCCGAACTTCCTACCCCACAGTGAGTCCAAGCAGGGGAGGATGGCTGAGGTAGCGCGTGAGACGCTGAAAGAACAGGTGGCAGGAGCTATCTCCATTCCCCTCCCTTCAGCAGTCCGAGAAGCCACGAACGCACGGTGATGATCCTAGGCATTTTCTCACATTTGAGGCTTCTCAAGCTGCTGAGGGGAGGGGGAATGGGTGGCAGGACCTACCTCAGTTCCCCTCCCTTCAGCAGTCCGAGAAGCCATGAACACGCGGTGATGATCCTAGGCATTTTCGCACGTTTGAGGCTTCTCGAGCTGCTGAGGGGCAGCAGGAGCCTAGGATCATCGAATGGGGAGAAGCATTCAGGCCGGACGGAGCCTCCTAGAAGAACCGCTGCTGCGGTCTTGCTGCTCCCACTGCGGAGGGCTGCATTGCGGGTGGGCAATGTCCTCCTGCTTCTCTGGCTGCTGCCAAGCTCCCGAGGCCCCTAGCCTCGGCTGCTGCCATCCGGCTCCTCCTACCCCTTCCCCACCTTTAATGAGACCAGGGTGGGAGAAGACCCCGGGCTCGCTCACGATGGGCTCCAGGCCTGTCGTTGCGGAGTGGCCGCGGCGGCATCGCCTTCAATACTGCTGGGAGCTTCCCTCCTCTGCCGCCGCCGCCTCCGCAGCTGCTGCTTCTGGCCAGGGGACTGAGCACAGTGGATGAAGGCAACTCTCTCGACAGGCCTGAGTACGAAGAAGAGGAGGTGGCCATCCCACTGAATTAGCCCCGCACAAACCAGTGAGTATGCCCCCCACCGATCCTCGCCCCATCCAGGCTAAGGATTCAGATGAGGAATAAGTCCCGGTTTCTCCCCAAAAGTCTCAGTTTCTAGCAACGCACCCGGTGGAAGTGTGTTGTACTGAGCAAGTCCTGAAAGTTTCTTTGTGCCTCCTCTTTCTTTTCCCGCATCCCGTTGGAAGCTGCTTAGTCAACTGCCTGCTTGCCTGGAAAAACTGAAAATCTGACAATTCCCCGTCCCTTCGCTTGAAAATAATAAGAAGCTCACATTTGACACTTTTCCTTTGCTTTTGCCTAAAGCTTCCCAAAGTGGGCGTTTTCCGAAAGCTTAACCTTTTATACTGTTAATTTTATACAATTTTATACTGTTATTCTTTAGATGAAAACACTGAGGACTGTTAAAAGATTTTAACAGTCCTCAATATTTCGTCTAAGGAATCCATGACTGAAACAAAAAATGCTGTATGAGACTTGCTTGTCTTTTAACTATAGCATTTTCTGCATATAAAGGTTGCTATGTTGCCATGGTGTAACACACACTTTGTATGCAAAGCTTTTCATGTAAGGTATAAAATAGCAAAAATAGTAGTAACATCTCTCTGAAATAACTAATATATGACCAGCAAGCCACGCCCACCCGGTCACATGGCTGGCAAGCCACACCCACAAAATAAGCCACGCCCACAGAGTAGTAGTAAAAAAATTAGGAATCCACCCCTGGTGGTGTGGTTTTCTTGTATTCTGAGTGACCAAACTGTGATGGCAACTTTTAAGATATTCACATATTTATTTTTAAATCAAATCTTCAGACTACCCAATTCATAAACCAGTATAGATGGTATAGGTGTTAAATAAACATCTACATAAATAATAAATATCATTTTATAAATCTCAATAGGAAGGTGATAGTAACTGAGAAGCTAAAGCAGCCAACATACTAATAACATTCCCACAAAAGTATATACATTCTACATGCATGTAAAATAGAGATGGGCTTTGGTTGACGTTTTTGACTCCCCTCCCTGCAAAAACCTGTGGAACAAAGATATCATTTTTCTTCCTTGACAGGTAGAGAAACAGAATATGTTGATCATTCCCATCTTCATAATCAGTTCAATCCCTCTGGAACTCCTTCCAAAAGTTGAGCATGACCTTGGGCCACCAAATAATTTGCTGAATGAATGTAAATTTGGTTTAAAAAGTTATGTAACAGTAACTGCACAAATCCTAATTTGTTCTGATGTATAGATGCTTGAAATGATTAGAAGATTCTGGGTTTATCCAAATGGGTATAAAGTTATATGCATGTATAACCTTCTTTGTCATGAGTGAGCAAGTCTGTGGAGCCAAGAACTGCACTATTACCTGGTGATACTTGATAGTGCACATGGACATATATACAGTACATATACCAGATCCTGGATCCTGCTAGAATTATTGCAAGAAATAGGAAAGTCCCATAACTTTACTCTTAGCCCAATGAATCATTAAATTGCATTACAACAGGGGCTGTTTGCTGCCACATGGCAAAGAGAATCCAGGGATTTTGAACAGAGCTAATATAAAGAAAACTGGGTTCCTATTGCCATTAGCTGAGGGGAAACATCGGATAATATTCTATCTTTCTTCAGTTCGGGAGTTGGTTCAGTGTCAAAAGCAGACCAGAAAAAAAAATTGAACACCTCTAAGCAGCAAATCTTCTAAGCTAATAAATCAGAGCCTGATTTATTTATTTATTTATTTATTTATTTATTTATTTATTTATTTATTTATTTATTTATTTATTTATTTATTTATTTATTTATTTATTTATTTATTTATTTATTTGTTACATTTATTTGCTGGGTCTATCTCACAGGGGTCTACTCTAGGTGGCTTACAATAATAGGCAAGCTGGTTCCTTATAATCCACTACCATATGTCATAAAAAGTGGTTTCACGCAAACATACAGAAGCAATGGAAATTTGCTACAGTTCTTATTTCTAGAATGTAATTAAGTTTACAGCACGTGGTGAAGGATCATTTTCAAAGGAAACATTTCTTATTGCCTCCTTGTAAAAATATCTCCTTTACGGTGAACATTTTCATTTGCAGAAGTGACAATTATGCTTTTAGGCTTTACAAGAAAATCACTCTGCTTTTGAAATATCAAAGATACTTATTTTTATTTTTGATTAATCAAATAATTAAACTGCATTGATCCAGATGACTACTAAATCCATGTTCAACAGCAATCTGAACAGCAGCTGACAGGCACGCTATAGCTCCCATCACCTCTATTGATCAGCTGTTGTTCAGGCTGATCTAAGTCATCGAATTAGACTTTTAATTGCCCAAGCAGAATGGTCCTAGAAAAAAAGAGTCTAAAGTCTGGAGGGAATCAGTGTAAAATGTTCAACAGATACTAGGTTTATCCCATCTGCTAGGAATCACGGTGATCACCTGACCAATAGAATGGTCAGTGAAGCAAATAGATTTCAATCATGGCAAAATTTGTGTTGAGATAAGGGGAAAACATCACTTTCCATTGGCATTGCTAAGAATGACCTCAGGTTGCTTCAGGTATAGGTTGGCAATCATAGGAAGGCAACTTCATGAGAACACAACATTAAAAAAAAGTTGCTTGGGACATGTTTGCGTTGTAGTTAAAGCCAAATGAGAAAACACACTGTAAATATTTGAAGGCTGCCTCACTGTTGCTGATAGCTCTGTGGAAATAATATAATCAACAGCTCTTTGGAGTTCAGAGATTTCAGTAACAAGAGAGAACGTTGGTTTAGAGGGAGTTTGTACAGCTAGAGCTTACTCATAAATCTGCAAAATCTCTGATGATCTATATTTGAAAAATGATTGCCTTGGAAAATTGATAGCATTATTTACGAAGCACATTTTGCATATCAAAGTCATTACAAGTTTTCTTATATTGATCCTTACAGCAAATCTTTGAGACAGGTCATTAAACGTGACACCTGAAAAAATGAAAAATGAGTCTCGCAGGCTAAAGTAGTTATGGAAAATGAGGCAGACTAAGATTGCTTCAAGTGAGACTTTAGGAAAATAGTAGATAAATAGGTTTAATTTTTAACTGATTTTCAGTCTAGGCACTAACCTGTAGGTACATCATATTCATGTACATCATTATAATGATATAGAAAGAGTTAACTAAATCACTAGATTCATGACAGATTTAAGTCAGGTTTTAGTCCAGTTTTATATATCTATTGCACAGAATCACATATCTGGATTAAATATTCTAAATATGTAAATTTCTACTAATTATTTTTATTTTGTGGTTTAAATTATCAATTAAATGTATATACCATCAAATCTGATGGGGTTATAGAAGCTTACAATAAAAAATCAAAATCAGCAACATGCAAAAAGAGACACAAATGATAAAATATTAATTTTTAACTATCTCAGTAGTTGCAACATTACCTAATAAATATCTACAATAAAATAATTCTCAGTAACTCAAAACAAAATACAAAACAGAATCATAAATGAGATTCCTTTAAAAAAAAATCAAGCTATACTTCTCTAAAGATGATAATCAACTGCAAAAAACTGTCCAAAGCAAATTTGTCTTCACCCCATATTAGAGTTTAATATATAAAAATAAGCTAGTCTGTTAAGTTTGTCCCATTAAGAAAAGCACTGCCTCCTTATCTCAGTTTGTTTAATCACATAAAATTCTTCCTACTTAATTTTATTGGATGGGTTGATTCCAGTTGAAAATGCAGTAATGGATACTTAGGTACCAAACTTTATAGGCTAAAACCAACAGTTTCAATTGCACGTAAGAATTCATCCATACTCGATGGAAGATCTTAAGCATATACAACCTGAAGGTTGTATAATATGTCATTTTTCACCAGTTATAAAATCATTTACATCTTCCTTAAGATGTCATTCACTTAAAAATAATTATTTTTAAGCAGGGGAAATAATGAAGAATCAGGTGATTGTGACTGAAAGAGACTGAATATGTGTAAGTTTGAAGATTATATAATGTTAATTACTTTTATGTTTACCTCAGATAGATAGTCCTTAATCCAATTAACCAGAGCCATTCTTGTGATTCAACTTGTAGAGAATCCAAAAAGAGCATGGAGACAGGGAAAAGAACCAGATTTGGTTGGGTGATTACTTTTCTTCATTGCCATTCTTTAACTTAACCAGAGTTTATTCCGGTATAGTTCATATTTGTCACTCTGGCTGAGAAGAAGCCTAGTTCAACATAATTTCTAGATAAGCCAAACATACAGAGAAGACAGAAGCAGAATTATTTTATCATTCATTTATCTTTCTGCATTCCTGATACTTCTGATAGACATAAGTATGAGACTTTCTGGTTAAAAAAAGAAAAAAGAACAGCCGATATAGCTTTGGCAGAAAACAAAACAAAAAAGAACTGTTTTATGCCATCTGTTCAATACCCTAATCATTCTTGACTTCAGGCATACAAACTCAAAGATGTAAAGTTCTTACAGCAACAGTGAACGAAGACCTACAATTAATAGCACTTTAGCAATAGCACTTTACTTATATACCGCTTCATAGTGCTTTATAGCCCTCTCTAAGCGGTTTACAGAGTTCAGCATATTGCCCCCAACAATCTGGGTCCTCATTTTACCGACCTCGGAAGGATGGAAGGCTGAGTCAACCTTGAGCCTAGTGAGATTTGAACAGCTGAACTGCTGAACTAGCAGTCAGCCTGCAGTCGCAGCATTTAACCACTTCACCACTTCAGCTCTTAAGCTCTTAATTAAGTTAAAAGAAGGCTAACACCTTTTCCTCAATCTGACTCAAGAATATAAAAATCCATGTACATAGATACAGGCAGAGGTGGGTTCCTGCCGGTTCAGACCGGTTCTATAGAAGCAGTAGTAACTTGGTGGCCTAGGTTGCTAGAACCGGCAGTGACCCAGGCCTGCCACACCCCCAAACTGGCTCTCTCAGCAGCGCCGTAGGTGCCGCCATTTTGTTTTTTGCTTCTGTGCATGCGCAGAAGCTGTGATTTAAGCACTGTGCATATACGCCCGCACAAAGTGTGCACAAAGCATGTCAATGGGACTCAACACGCATGCGCCCAAGCGCAGCGTGACTGAGCAAACCGGCAGCAAAAAAATCCAGAATCCACCCCTGGATACAGGTCCTTAAAATTACATAAAATAGCATACATTTTGTATACATATGATTATAAAATAATATTAATCATACATGTTTTAAATTAAAATGTATGTTTTCAGTTTTCAAATAGCTTTTTATCATAAAAACTACTTTTTCAGTGGATATTCAATTATTTAATCAATTCATTGTTCTTCAAAATATCTTTTTTTATCACTAAACATTTTGACACTTTAAAATTCAAATGATAGATTCCAGTTGTTTTAAAGATAGGATATGTTTTAAGTACGTTAAGTATGTGGTTTTTGTTATCATATTGATGTAGTCTCATTGTTTTCTTTTTCTTTGTATATTTTCTTGTTCTATTATGTTACTTCTATTTTGTTTACACTTTTTTTCTTTTTTTCTTTCTTTTCATTTTTATTGTTATAAGCCGCCTAGGGTAGCCCCGTAGTGAGAAAGGGGCCAAAGAAATGTAAGAAAAATAAATAAAAAGTACAACATTCTTCTTCTTTATTTGGAAAACACATTCTTAATTCTGTCTTTTGGAAAGGTTTGGAAAGGCTTTGTTTAAATTATAGTAATTTCACAAGTAATAACAGTAATTATTAAGTCTTACAAGTATGGAAACAACCTCTAAAATTGGGATTTTACTAAATACCTTTTCTGACTATAACCCAATGAATTTGATATTTAAAAGGAAACCTACAACTTTTAGATTGAGATTAAATGAAACATTATTAAAGAAAGAAAAGGACTATAAAAAGAAATTAACAGAATTATACGAGAACAATCTAATTAAAGATCTAAGAACAGTTTGGGATACACGCAGCCTTTATTATGGGTTATTTAATACAATATAATAGTGAATAAAAAAAGAAGGCACAAGAGAAAACCCAGGCTATTTTATATGCGATCAAGACAAAAAAATTGTTGCCAGTGTATTTCATATCAAATTAAAATTCTATATTTTCATTCATAAAATTCTTTATTTGGACTAGCTATCCATATTGACAATAAGAAAAATGGAAACTAAATAAACTATACTCTATACCAGGAGTGTCCAAACTTGGCAACTTTAAGACGTGTGGACTTCATCTCTGCTGGCTGCGGAATTATGGGAGTTGAAGTCCACACGTCTTAAAGTTGCCAAGTTTGGACACTCCAAAGTTAAAAACCCCTGCTCTAAACAGAAGAATTTTGACTTTGCAAATAAACCAGGAAAAGGGTTAGTCTATAAGTTAAGAAAAGAGAAAGAAAAGAAAATGATTGTGAAGCTTCAAGAAGGAGATATGTTTTTAACAGACAGTATACAAAAAAACTTTTTACCAGTATTATTCAAATTTGTATAAAGGACAGGATATTTCTGTGAAAAAAACAGAATGCTAAAAATGCAAAATTAACCATGATTTACAAATATATAAAAACAGATTATGAATGAACCTATAACAATAATGGAAGTTTTGGAAGTTATAAAAAAGATTGAGCCAGGAGAACCCCTGGTCTGGATGGACTACCAAGAGTTTATTATAGATACTTTGAAGATGAAATTTCACAATCCCTCAGAGTACTCAGAGTACAATGAATTATATTCTACTAGGAAAGGGGATTGCCGCCATCATGAAAAAAGATAATATTGCACTAATACTAAAACCCACAGATTTAAACTTAACTAAAAATTGTTAGTCCTCTACTCTATTATTATTGAATAGTGATCACCTATTACTAAATAGTGATTACACATTATTTACAACAATATTGGAAAACAGACTGAAAATATTTTGCAAACATAATGAGTATGAAAATTAAGAAAGAGACATTTAATTTGAGAGTTTTTGTAAATGATTTGGTTTTGCTATTGGAAGATCCATTGAAAGGGATAGAATTGCTAATGAAAAAATTAAAAATATTTGGTTTACTAGCTGCTTTTAAGATTAATAAACAAATATGTTAGCAAAAAATATGAAGATACAAGATCATTTAAGACTGATGAACAAAACATTTCTTTCTTCTGTTCTCTTGATTAACTCTTCTTAGTTTTTATTTTTGTTTTAAAATTTAATAAAGTTGTTTAAAAAAACTTTCATGCTTTTCATAATTTTCATGATTACCTTTTCAAGATGAAAAACCTAGGGATAGAATTAGACTTCTGTAAAAATTTCACCTCAGGAAAAACATCCAATTATATGGAGATAAATTTCAGAAGGATAAAAATTATAATTTCCAAAGTTTATGGGGAAAAAAAAACACCTGAAGACAAAGTGAAGTTGCCTGAATAAAAAGAGTTGGTCATTAAGAAAGAATAATGTTCTGTCTTTTCAAAGACCAAAATCTTTACACACACACACACACACACACACACACACACACACACACACACACACTTTTTTTCTTTTAACGACCCTATAATCCTTTGCATTGGAGTGGAGTCAGGGCATCTGATTGGAGCTGAGCATTTACTGGCCATATGCCCTTCCTGATATGTATGTGGCAGGGATGAAATTCAGCAGGTTCTGACAGGTTCTGGAGAACCGGAGCGGAAATTTTGAGTAGTTCGGAGAACCGGCATATACTACCTCTGGCTGGCCCCAGAGTGGGGAGGGAATGGAGATTTTGCAGTATCCTTCCCCTGTCACGCCCACCAAGCTACGCCCACAGAACCAGTAGGGAGACATTTTGAATTTCACGCCTGGTATGTTGTGTTTGCAGCAGACAATTACTCATTGCTCCCAAAGAGAGAAATATCTGCTGCCACCTAGGATCGAACTCACAGCCTCCTGAATGTGAGGCGAGAGCTCCACCTATAGGCCACCACGCTGCTCACTCACATGCACACAAGGCATTAGAAAGGGCATCCAGCCAAAAAACGCTCAGCTCCAATCAATCATATGCACACAAATAAACAAGAAAAATTGAATTGCCATGTTTTCTTCTTTAAACAGCCAACAATCCCATTTGTATTGCAAAGTTTTCATTTTAGTTTTGGTGCATCTTAGTTTTTCGTTCATAATCTAACTAAAAGAAAGCTAAACTATTGTACATATTACAGATGCCATCCAGTCCTTTCACTTTTCAAATTATGTTGACCCTTTGTCTTGCCTCTTCAGGAAGACAGAACATACACTACAATGTGTGGATCTGAGTAATGTCCTTTTGAAACAAAATTCCCGATTATAAAGAGCTGCAGTCAGCAGATTCTGATGCACAGCTTGTATTTTTTGCTCTTCGGAGACTGTTAACAATGCACTTTAGATTGCACACCATGGCTAAGGGAAGCCTGTTATTTCCTGGTTCTGTAAGAAAGAGTGTATATTTGTAAGCATGATATGCATATGGATAGAAGATACAGGGATACAGCTCTAGTTATAGCTGATATGGATTTCCAAAAATCTGTGGGAGGTTCAAGAATATTTGAAAAATTTCAACTTTCTGGAAAAGAGATGTGGGAAAATATTTCCAGGTTAGGTTAATCATTTCAGAGTAAACTATATGCTCCACTTTAGGAAATGCATGCCTAGTTTTGCTAAAAGCAAAAAGACCTCTGAGCTGTGTTTCTGTGTTCCTGGGGGAAATTATAATTACACACCACCTGCTTGACTTGCCTAACTCTATCCCTCTGTCTTTTTTCTTTCTCTCTTCCTACTTAGCTATCCGTATGGTAATTTGTATAAACTTAGGACAAACACTAAAACTATTTGTCTCCCTGGAATCATTTTATAAGCTGGTTTGACCTCTGTCTGAAAGAGCAGTTTGTAAGGTAAGTAGAATTAATTTGAATTCACAATAAGTGTCAAAGAAAATCTCGCAGCATGAAGAATGCATAACAAATCATTACTAAATATCAGCAAATGCATTTATTTCATATCACCAGATGTATTTATTTCATGTTATTTTTTTCAAGAAATTTCAAAATGTATTAGTCAAAGAATGATCATTGTAAGTCAATTATTAACGAACATTAGGTTACCGAAAGCAAAAACTATTACAAACTTGACCTAGTATAATTTATATAATGGGTAGATGTGCCAAAATCCACATTTTATACAGGAGCTACTGTAGAGGATAACCAAGGGCAGAACTGAATAAAGAATGGGCAGGAATATTTTAACTGTTAATTCCCTGAACCTAACTGAATTTGTCATTTCACTGGATCTGGAGTCCTCTTTCCAGAAAATGTGATGGTGGTGCAAGAGACATAACAGGTGGGACAACTTGCTATGTGGGTGCTGCCTTGGGGTAGATTGCTCTAGCAGCGATAGAAGTAGTCCTTGCTTACTGGCTGCCTCTTTTAACAACCATTACACCAGTGTTAAAAAAAACCCAGCTTTGCAACCAGTCTTTGCATTTATGACAATTACAGCATCCTGTGTTCACATGACCATCACTGGAATCTTAGCTTCCGACAAGCAGGATAAATGGAGAATGTGGATATAAAATGGCAAATCTCTATCCTATGATGCCTTGCTTAACATCCCTGGTGATTTGCTTAAAGACTGAATGGAAAGTGATGCCTTAAGCCTACCACAATCACATGATTTTCTACTTAGTGATATTGTATCTAGCAATGGAGTTTTTAGTCCCAGTTATGGTCATAAATTAAGATTACGTCTGTAGTCAAGCTAATTCTAAAAAGGAAGCTGTGCTACTTCACACAGCCTTACAAACAATTTAAAAATAGATAAGTTGTTCTTCAGACTCCTTGTAATAGTATGTAGAAATGTCTTTGGGAGACTAGGTAACAGTTGCTGCCTAGGAAATGATCAGATAAGAGAGAGCGTAGTCCACAACTGGATAGTGGATGGAGCACTAGGCTTAGGAGGAATCCGCCCTAAAATATTGGACTGTAAAGCAGTTGGCAAGAGAATTTTGCTTTCAGACTTACAAGATTCTGTTAATGTAGCTGTACATTAAGTAGAATTAGCTTATCTGTTTTCTGTCTGGTCTACCTGGTATGGTTAACACTCCTGCAATACAAATACTCTTTTCATGGGCTTTCAAATTGGGGAACTTCTGTCAGAGTGGAGGACACATCCATAGATATTATATCCTGGGTTTTGTTTTCAAATAAAAGTAGGCTTGAAAATTGAATGGGGCATAGTTAAAGCTAACTTGTTCTCCACTGATTTCCAGATCTAATCCTCAAGCTAAAATTGTCATATTCTTTCTGCAGGAAAATACCTGTCATATATATAAGCATTTAGACAACCACCTCTCTGATTCCACCATAAAATCCATCTGGAATTAAACCATTTTAAAATTGTTTTCAGTTTTGTTCCCTGCCCTTTCTCTTTGCATTTCTTCTTGTACACACAGTAGGCCAAGCTTAGTGAGTATGGTTATAATTGACCAGCATTAATGAGCAAATAGACCATATGGATTTTTTTTTCTGAAAAGGCTAGAAAGAAAAAAGAGGTCAATTTATAGAAGCATGTCTCGAAACCGAATTTCACCATCCATTGACACCACAAATTTTACACAATTATTAGGTCCTGATCACAATCCTGTGGAGCTCATCTTGTGACAAAACTAGTACTGAATCCACTTTAGGAAAATAATGAGACTAATTTTTATGGAAACCTTATTCTTGTTTACATTATATGAAGAAAGAAATTAAAAGATGTGGTTGTTTAAAAAGGATTTCTCCATTTACTTTCTGGGCAATTTGCTGTTTGTTATATTTAACTTGCATAAGAAAAGTACAAGAGTAACTACTTTCAGGTATGTGCAAAATATTTTTGAGAACATGTCATGAGTACAGTCAAAATTCCTGCTAAGAAAAGAAGGATTCAATTGATCATAATACAGCCAAAGGATTATTACTTTTTATTGCTGTAATTTTTTATCTGGAATTAGGTTATTTTATAGTGACAAATCAAATTCCATCTTCAGCCCACTGCAATGCAAGTGTATAACTTTACACAATTAGAAGTCAGAGTAGGTTCTTTATAAATTACAGATGACATGAGCTGAAAAAAGCAGTACAGACTGAATATTATATGGCAATTGAAGTTCTTTTTTGGATTAACCCACAGATTCAGCTTACCTTTTTTGTTCTTCAAATATGACATCCAGAACAGAGGAAAAATTGTTTTTGTCATGCTGAAAAAGCAAAGCTCTTCTCTCAGGTACATTTTAAACATTCGAAGTAGAAAGTGCGTTACCTCACCAGGACAGAAAGTAATGCAGTGCTAACTTCCTGGGAATCCTTTGCTGTGTGCATAATCATCCTCCATGCTGCATATTATTTATTGCATCAAAGACATAGAGATCCAATACAACAATTGACTTTTAATTCAGAAACCTCAATTTCCTTCAATGGTGTGGTCTACAGTAGGCAAATACTTACTCAAGACAAGGATTGACTAAACAGGTTCTGAGGTTAGTTAATGAGAACTAACCAATATAGATTTCATTAATAAAAGAAGCACATCCTTCCGGATGTAGAAATTTTATATCATGTTTATAGATTACTTTACACCACTACCAATGTTTAAGTCTAAAATAATTAGACATTTTGTACCCATTGGCTTAACAGGCACTATCAATTCTGCTTGAGGTGCAGAAATTTTCACAGTGAGCTTTAGTGAGCATTGTCACTGTTCTGCTGAGCCAACATCCATCATGCAACATGATTAAATCTACAATCAGACTTTATAATAGAAACAGGGTATTTATATTATCAGGGAACTCATGTCTTGGACTTTGAAAGTAAGTGGCTCAGCATGGTTGAATTGCTATGTAGCAGCAGGAAACTGTTATCAGCATTGGACAAACTTTAGGAGATTATCCATTTTCATATAGAAATCACCTTGAGCACTTGGGGGTTTCAGTAAGTTAAATATACTTGGTACTATTGACACAGAACTTCGATATAAAACAGCATGCAGAGAAACCTGATGATTTCTGAAGAGAAGCAGAGATACAGGTCAGCTTTCAGTTGATACCACTTTACAATTGAGTTCAGTGAAAATCAGCCCCTAAAGGACATGCTTGATGGAACATAGATCTGAGGGAGATGACCCTCAAACCCAATTAAGTTAAGCTATAATTAAAGAGCAAGCAGTCAGATTTGTGGGGTTTTTTTCTTGAATGACTGTTTCTGTGATAGCTAATTATTCCAGGATCAGAAAATGATCACATTTGGGTAATGTACATGCAGAATTTGTTTTTCTCTTAGGATCAGGGTAGCTGATACTATTTTGTGGATAGATTCTACTATGAAATTTGCACTTGGGTTTTCATGAATGGAAATGGAGAACTGAGGTCAGTTCCTAATCATTTGGCTTTGCTCCATAATAATTTGCACACCCTGAATACAATGCTTGATGAGGGTAATTGATGTGCTCTATGCTGTTCTTTTATTGTAGAATACAAAGATAATCTGTTGGGAACCATGTTGCAAGGAAATGGTGAATAAGAGTAAAACAAGGCATGGCAGGAGTCAGAGCCTAAAAGAGATAGTGCTATCTATTTTCTCACTTCTTTAAGCTCCCTTAACCAATTCATAGAACTGGATACTGGGGGGAAAGACAAACTGAATTTGCTTGAGGTCATAATAGCTTACTTGCAAAGGATTTCTGAAATTAAGTTGGCCACGTTGAATTAGGCCAAGTATTACATATATTCTTCCCTGGTGTAGCCTTTAGTCACATTTCACATTGAAAGCAAGCAAATTAAGGTTGATACCTGTGTTCAGTTTAGATTTGTGTTGCAGTTTTGAAGCAATTTTACCCACAATGTTCAGAAACAATGAGAAGAAGCAGATAGCCTGTTAGAGTCCAGTAGAGTTAAAATTTGAGAACCAATAGCAGCAATACAATTCAGACAAAGCAATAATCTTATTCTAGTCCAACTTCAATTGAGTCCAAATCTGTATCAGTAGCCAAGTTTCAAAGACAAGGCATTAGTACCTCCGGTTTTTTGGCAAGGAGTGGACTTGAAACAAAATATAAAGCATGCAAGATGTAACTGTCACAACAAATTCCAGCACTGTACTGCACTCTGTTTAGTCACTAAAAAGAGAAAACTCCCAGTCTTCTCCCAGCACCCATTGACCCTGATTTCTGGAGTCGTGCTACTTAAAGCACCAGCCTATTTCCATATAGATCAGGGGTATCAAACTCACCTCATCACGGCAGCATCATGTGACGTATTGGGACTTTTTTCCCGTTTGCTAAATTGGGCGTTGGGGTGGCCAGCATGTGATGCATCCGGCCTGCGGGCCAGGAGTTTGACAGCCCTGATACAGATATTCCTGCATTCTATTTTTTCCCTTCCCTCTGGGTTTTTACAGTGTTATGGTGGATAGGACCTTGATTCAGAGTATAAAAGAAGGAAGACAGGATTTTACTTTATGTTGTGAATTAGCTCTAATAAGTGCTACATCTCAGTTTTCTTGGATGGAACATTCATAGTTCTGGAATATAACAGCAGATAGAGTTAAAAACTATTGTTCCCCCCTCCCCACTTTAACTAAAACCATGCTACTCAATCCTATTTGGAGCTCAGACAAGAGACACAAAGGTATCTAGCAAGAAGGCTACAGAAAAAAACAATAGCTTGGATAGAGCTCTATTTATAGTGATCTGTTTTCTTTTCTGTTGCCATTTGATTCATTCAGGACTTGAGCTCCTGATGACTCATTTGGGAATGTATTAGAGTTAATGAAGGAAAGATAAAACGGTGCCATTGTAAGTTAATATAAATAGAGAAGAGGTGGAAACTTTGCTCTATCACTGGGTTTATTCACAAAGACAGAGATGTTACTTGTAGACATATCTGATTTGATCAAATAATAAAACAAAACAGAATGTTATTTTTTTTAAATAAAGGAACCTAGTTTCCCAAATTTCTGTAGCTTTTTCTTTCAAACGTGGTTCCACTCATGTGCTCAAAATGTTCTGCTGTTCCTGACATAACTTTTAATTCTGTTATATGAGTGAAGAAGTTACTGTCAGTCTTGGAAGAAATTTGTTTTTCTCTCTTCCTCACTGCCACAGTTTTCAGCCTGGGAAATTGGGAGGGGTTTTTTTTGTTGGAGCGGTAGAAACTTAGTCATAACAAAATTCTTTACTCAAGGACAAATGCCTGCACCTGCCTGAAGACTATCCAGTTGAATGTGAAGATTTGATTGGACCATGTGATGAGCTTGTGGGTGTGGGGCAGGGTTGTGAACTTTCAACTGGGTGGGGAAACCCTGGAAGCTTTCAGATTCGGGTTTCCCCAGATGTGCCAACATGACATCTCTAATAAATTGGAACTTTGAGGAACTTCTAGCCTCGGAGTTTTATTTCATTGGGGGTGTTTTCTGGAATCCTGACATTTACAGCTGTTTGAGGATTCTTCTTGCTAGTCAGCAGAGATACTAGATACTGGTTTCCTGAAAGATATTTTACCTTTTACCTTGAACTGGGTCCAAGTTAGGTCAAATTAAAATTGACAAAGCAAAACAGAACAGAAATGTAGAGCTGATGAATATCTCTAATAAGTGGAAGCATTATTTAAAGTGCAATGAATTTTGAATACGGCAGAATTCTATAGCAGACTGATTAAACTATGCACTGAATTTGATTTTAAATCACATATTTGTGGAAATCTTTATTGTACCTCTATTGTACAATTTTGGAATAAAGCTGAATTAAAATTCTTATTTGGCACCTTCAAGTCACCAAATAGTGTTGATCTCTACAGTTTTTTGCTAATATTTTTCAGAAATGGTTTGCCTTTGCCTCCTTCCTAGGGCTGAGGGAAAGTGGCTGGCTCAAGGTCAACCAGCTGTCTTCAAGGCTAAAACAGGACTAGGACTCGTGGTCTCCCTGTTTCTGTACTGATGCTTTAACCACTACACCAGGGGTGGGCAAACTATGGCTTTTTGAGGACCTGTGGACATCAATTCCCAGAATTCCTGAGCCAGCCATGCATGCATGGCTGGCTAAGGAATTCTGGGAGATGAAGTCCACAGGTCCTCAAAGAACCATAGTTTGCCCACCCCTGCACTACACCAAACTGGTTCTTGAAATAAACTTATCAATTATAATAATACCTATAGAAATTCAAGGCTTGACCCTTCAAATGCCAGTCCTAATAGTCTCTATTATATAATCTTTATCTTTATATTTTCCTCGTACCTCATGATACTATGTAAGTCAATGAACCTCACATGGCTGTAACTCCATACTTTATCTTGAAATAGAAGACTGCTCCGTTTATCTTAAAGCAGAATAAATAATCACATTAAAATAAAATCCCATCCTTGGGTGCACTGTCCAAAGGTCTCTCTCGTTCCTTCTTCTTAGAATACTTTGCCCGTTGGTAGAAAACAATGATGATAACAGTTGTAGCATTGAGGGCAATTATAAGAAGCATGATCCAGTATGAATATCCGTATGAATTGCTTTGTTCAAAGTCTTCGGAAACTTTGCAAGACAGTGTAAACTGAGCAGACAGTTCATTTACTTCTACATTCACTGCAAACAATATTAGGTTTAAGAGACAGCATATACCTAAAAGGAAAAAGAAAAGATTGCTGATATTGTGCATTTCTCTGGTGTCTTTAGTTCCTTAAATGTAAAACATGCCGAGTCAGTCAATTGCTTCCAGAATGGATTGAGATACATAGCAAGGGTCATCCACGTGGAGTTATATTTCTGCATACAAAATATTTTAAAACAGCATTCTATATCTCACATGTGTCAGGTGATAATTCTTATCACCCCCCCCACCCCCCCAGCCATCACACTGTGATCATCATCTTCTTTTAATGACCATAATCCCTTGCAGGGTGGAGACTGGGCAACTGAATGGAGCTAGCAGAGTGTATTAATGACCGGATGTCCTTCCTGTCACCAATGTGGAGTTTTGTTCAGCACATATATTCTCAGAGTGCCCAGAGAGAGAAATATCTGCCTTTACCTAGGATCGAACTCACAGCCTCCTGATTGTGAGGCGAGAGCTCCACCACTTAGGCCACCGCACCACTCCAGCCATCACACTGTGATGGTTTTGAACAATGGTTTTTGTAGTTCACATTGAAAGGCCTGGATTGTGGTAGAATTTTGCATAGGTTCTGCTGGCCATTTATATATTTGATAATAAAATTTTCTCCCTTGCACAAATTATTTCAGTCCTGTTTTAAAAAGCAGGAATCTCTTGGGACAAATTCAGTATCAGAAATTGAGTTATTTTAGTAGCAGGATCATAAGGAGAGCAAAGTACATCAAAGGAAACCTGATGTAAGTCTAATAGAAGACTGAAGGGTTGTAGCTCCAGGGAAATGACTGAATGAGTTCATTTTACAGTATAACATTTCACTACTTTTGATGTATATAAAAACAGTTTTTGTCTGCAAGTGTATTTCTATTTTTTGTCTCTAAGCAATGTTTTTTTCTATTGCAATTTTACTCTTCAGGCTGCTCTCCTAAGAACTAAGGAAACCTTGTATTTTTTTCTTACTGGTTCAAGGAGCCAAAATAGACATGATATGAAAAATTAATGATCAGATGGCCTAAGATTTTTAATTTTTAAGGAACTTTGGGCTCAGATCTTTATAGAATTGGCAGTGTGGGTGAATGGCATTTCTTCTGTGTTATTTCCATGATCTAGGTGATGTAAGGAGCCAGTGGACCTTTTGTTATACATACATACATAATTACATATGTATAAAACATATATGGTATATAGCAAAGTTACCAGTAGATTTGAGAGAGAATAAGGATTTTAGATTAGAAATACAGAAAGCAAGGAAAGACTTAATTCCCTTCTTCTCCTCCTTCCTTCCAGCAGCCTTGCATATTACTTATTTAATTATTGTTTGTCCCCTAATAATATTTAAAATTTAGAAATAAAAACCCAAAGAACAATGAAAACTCATCTGTTTCTTGTAATGAGTAAAAGAGGCAAGAAAGTAGTGGTATCACCCTTCAAGTTTAAGATACCATAAATCAGAAAAAGAACAAACCAACTGCAATGGCTATGTCAGATACACAGATTTCTTAAATTGCTCCTGTCCTGGATCCATGCTGGCTTGACTATAAGCTGACATTAAAAACAAAAATCCTTTCCTGCCTGGAGGCACTTTGGCAAAAGCTTGTAAACACTGTTAAACTAAATTTATATTTATAAGATTAAAGCAGTGGTTCCCAAAGTGGGCGGTACCGCCCCCTGGGGGACGGTGGGAACCTTTAGGGGGCAGTAAGAGACAAGGGTGGTGGCAGGGGGCGCTAAGAAGGGCCAGGGGGGTGGCAGGTGGTTCGTCGGTCCTGTCCCTGCGCCGCCACCCATGTCCAGCCAATCACCCGGAAGCAGCAGGGTTGGAAAAGGCGGGAGGCTCCGCAGAGAGGCGGCGGGCAAAGGTGCAGGACGCGGTGTGAATCGGCAGGGGGGAGAGTGCTCTGAGCATGGCACAGCAACGAGGGAAGTCGAACGCTCCTGAAGCTTCTCCGGCGAGTGCTCGCAGACCTGCGGGAAGGCCCCACCCCGGAACCTGCATGTGCGTGGACTTTTCTGCCCAGCGTCCCGGCCTCTAGCAACCCGGCACGCGCGATTCGACGGTCTCCCCTCCAGCATGGCGCACCCACGGATCTCGGCCCAGCTGCCCCCCTGACATCGACCCCACCAAGGCACCCATGGCCTTCGGCCACCGAGGCCTCCCCAAGCTCAACGAAGAGCTGCAGCAACCCAAGCTGCTGACGCGGCAGTGGGCCTGATGGCACTCTGCGACCTGGTGCACAACCTGGAGAGCGCTTACCAAGCCATCAGCCTGGGTGAGCGGCAGCGGTGGCCTGACCATGGCTGGCAGGAGGGAAGGGAAAGGAGGGAAGAAGGAAGGAAGGAAGGAAGGAAGGAAGAAAAGAAAGAAAGAAAAAAAGAAAGTGGGAGGGAAGGAGGGAGGGAGGGAGGGAGGGAGGGAGGGAGGGAGAAAGAAAGAAAGAAAGAAAGAAAGAAAGAAAGAAAGAAAGAAAGAAAGAAAGAAAGAAAGAAAGAAAGAAAGAAAGAAAGAAAGAAAAGGCCAGCTGGCCCATCCCGGAGCCGGGGACGGCTGGCCGGCCGGATCTTTTTGGGGAAGGAAGAGGCTTCGCCTTCGCAAAGGAATGAAGGAAGGGCCAGAGAGGCATTTTTTGCAAAAACGAAGACTAGGCTGCCAGGTTGGCATTAAAGCGCGGAGCCGAGAAAACAGCCAGAAGAAGCAGGATTCGTTCCTCTTTTCCCCTCCACCCCTCCACCTCTTCCACCCAGGCCTCGCTTCGAAGCCTGGTTGTGCCTCTCGGGGTGTGTGTGTGTGTGTGTGTGTGTGTGTGTGTGTGTGTGTGTGTGTGTGTGCGTGCGTGCATGCGTGCATGCATATCGATCCACGCGTGCTTGTGGGCAGCATGCGAGCAACCCCTGAACCCTGGGCGGGCTACAGCTAGGGCTGGCTCGATGGAGCGACCTTGCAGCCCTGGCGGCAAATGACTGCATGACTGAATATTCAGGCCTGCCTCATCTTCACGTGCAGTCCACACCCTCTCTGGCTAATCTCCAGGCAGCCTGGCTCTGCCCCAGCGCCACTTGTTGCTTCTCAGCGCTGGAGGAAAGCGCAAGAATTCCTGGCCCTGCGCTTTCCCACTGCTGCTGGCTCCAGGAGGAGGAGGAAGAGGAGGATATGGCTCCGGAGGCACGGAGCTCTTCCCCGCGGCAGCTGCCTCTGCTTGCAGTTTTAATTCCTCAATGAAACTGCCCTGGTCGGACACTTCTGCCTGGAAGAGAAATGGTGGGCGAACATAATCAAGGCATGCCGGAGATATAGTTCAGAGGTGTGTTCCTGCCAGAGCTGTCCGGTACGCAGCTCCGGTAGGGAGTGGCCGATTGCGCAATTTGCGTGCGACCGCTCCGGAGCCCTCTCTGCCGGTCCGTCGCCCGCGTCGCCATCTTTTTCTGTTATTTTTTGGGCGATTTTGCTTCTGCATATGTGCGGAAGCAAAATCTCACCAGAAAGAAAGAAAGAGAGGGAGGGAGAAAGAAAAAGGAAGGAAGGAAGGAAGGAAGGAAGGAAGGAAGGAAGGAAGAAAGAAAGAAAGAAAGAAAGAAAGAAAGAAAGAAAGAAAGAAAGAAAGAAAGAAAGAAAGAAAGAAAGAAAGAAAGAAAGAAAGAAAGAAAGAAAGAAAGAAAGATGGTAGGTAGGAAGGAAGGAAGGAAGACAGACAGAAAAAGTGACGGAGTGAGAATAAATCTCACAGAGGTGAAATAGATCGTTCTCCCGGAATTCAGACATTAGAAATAAAGCCGGAGTTTAAAAGTCTAATTAAAATATTTATTTCGGTACAAAAACAATAAAATCTCATTTGTTTACATCTCTGCTATAAAATGCGACTTCCTCAGTTGGAAGCCAGAAGAAGAAGGATAGAATGGAGTTTCAGGAATGCACACATGCGTACAAGAACATATCAATCACGTGCTCAAGAATGAACCATTATATTAGATAGGGATGCAGCTCCCTGCATATAAATACAACAGACAATAATTACACCGTGACAAAAAGAAAGGAGGGAGGGAAGGGAAGGAGGGAAGAAGGAAAGAAAAAGGAAAGAAAAAGGGAGGGAGGGAGAGAGGGAGGGAGGGAGGAAGACAGAAAGAAAGAGAAAGAAAGATGGTAGGTAGGAAGGAAGATAGACAGAAAAAGAAAGGAGGGAGGGAAGGGAAGGGAGGGAAGAAGGAAAGAAAAAGGAAAGAAAGAAAGAAAGAGGGAGAGAGGAAGAAAGAAAGATGGTAGGAAGAAAGGCAGAAAGAAAGAAAAAGATGGTAGGAAGGAAGACAGACAGACAGAAAGAAAAGTTGGTAGGAAGGAAGGCAGACAGAAAGAAAAGAAAGAAAGAAAAAGAAAGATGGTAGGAAGGAAGACAGAAAGAAAAAGAAAGAAAGAAGGGGGAAGGGAGAGAAGAAAGAAAGAACGAAAGAATGAAAGAAAGACTTATGACCACAATTGAGCCTAACATTTTGGTTGCTAAGCAAGAGCGTTGTTAAGTGAGTTTCACCACATTTTACAAGTTGGCCATGCCCACCCGGTCACCTGACCACTAAGCCACGCACACCTGAGGTGGGTGGGGGTGGGGGCGGTGAGGATGAGTTTGTAGCACCAAGGGGGCAGTGGACTGAAAAAGTTTGGGAACCACTGGATTAAAGCATCAAAGGTAGAAGGGTTTCTCCCCTGCCCTCAGATAGCTTGTAGGTATTAGGGGACTATTTGAAAGCTGAGTATTTGAAAGAAGTCTAGCTCAGATGGGAAAATTCATGAAGTTCATGAAAAATGAATAAATAGTGCAAGTGGCAAAAGTGGTTGCTTGGAAAGAAAAACAGCATTTAAAAAAACACACCTTTCTGCCAGGTGTCAAAGCAGCACATTTTGGATTACAAGGTGAAAGCAATAATGAATGAGATATTGTAACAGCCTCAGTAAAAAGATAATGAAATCTAAAAGGTACTAGAGGTAACATTAAGCATTAGAGGTGGTCCTTTCTCTGCAAAGTAGGCAGTAAAGCAAAATGAAAGCACTCTAACCCAGATAGAAAGAAACACCTGAACCGTCATAGGGAGGGAATGTGTATTTTCTGATGATTGTTTTCAGAGAGAGCAAAGGATCACTAGAAGACTCTCCAGAAAGAATTAGATTAGTATTATTCTTTGAGCTGCTTTATTAAATAATGACAGTAAACATATCTTTGGACTGTGAGTAATAATTATTACACCCATATTATTCATCTATATAGTCACTTCTGAACAGTATATATGATGACAGACATGCATATAAGTACCCTTTCTTTTACCCCATTTTACAGATTTATATGGACCTTTTCCAGTAATTTTGTATAGGCACATAATGCTATCCTTGGGTCACTTTTAACCCAGTTTCCTAGACGTTTGCTGATATTGAATGTAATTTGGATTATATTATAAATAATAAAGTAATTCCAGAAGAGAGTTTAAGACATAAATTGGCATATATGAACCTTGATTACAAATGAGTCTTTTTGTTAGAAATATAATCCATAAAATGTTATCATTATGACTGCTCACAGAATTAGTATTCTTAAGATCTAAACATAAAGCATTTAACATTAATTATTATGCTTAATTTTTACTGGATTCATTTGGACTATAAAATTTGTTTTTATTTTATATTGTCTACTAATCTGTAATTAAAGGTGAGGAACATTTGTAAGTTTGAAAGTTAGTAAATGAAGTTAACCAGAGATTATTTTTAATGTGATTGCTTAATGTGTTTTAAACCTGTTTGTACTTCCAGTTAATGAATTTAGTAGAATTTAATTGAGTATTGATAAATATCAAAATGGTTTCCTTTGGTTTTTTTTTTCATTTTGAATTGCAATTGTTTGGTGTCTCAATATAAGTGTATTAGATTATCAATTATTTGAAAACATATCTGCTCAAATGTATATTACTTACAAGACACAGAATTCCAGGTATAAACTCCAGTAGGTCCCAAAAATGTTTGGTATGGGTTGCTGATGGCATTGTAACAGGTAAATCCAGAACTAAGGAAGGAACTCAGCATAGTAACAACCAGCAGAAATATAATTACAACGTGGAAAATCTTCAAAGTATCGTTTTTTAGAGTACCTGCAACTGAAACATAATTATTCATAATTAGTATGACAAGATGCAGAGATAATATAAGTAATATCGATATAGACATATTTCACATTATCACCTTTTCTGACCAGCAAAACATTTAAAAGTATTAGTTTCCATCAACTGCAACTCGATGCATTAGAGGCCTACAATGGGTGGTTGGAAAAATAGCTACCAGACTTCTGATTTTATTTTTATTTTTTTGCCATATATTAACATCACTCTCTCTACAACAGCAGCCCCCAACCTTTTGGGCACCAGGTACTGGTTCCATGGACAGAGTTTTTCCATGGAGCCAAGGGGTCATGGTTTCACATGCCCTCTACATCCTGCAGATGGGGCTTTGCTTGTTTGCGTGGCCCGGTTTCTGGCATGCCGTGGCCCGGTGGTGGTCCACGGACCGGGGGTTGGGGACCCTGCTCTACAATGTCCACATGAATGAACTAATTTCTGTAAAGGTAATTAAAAAAGTAAAAATGTAGAATTAAAGAAGCAATTGATGATAATGATAGCTGCTTACAAATATGACTGTGCATGTTGAATTCACTTGTTCCCAACGGATATTGTCCAGATAAAATGAAACTGACACACTGAATAGGAATAGGAAGGACTGTTCTAGCTTTATAAAAACATTTACTGACTATTGTGCATGGGAGTTTATGAGTAAGAGTTGGAATTTTGCAGATGGACTTTCCTCCATATAGTCATGGATACTGCTAATTGTTTGGACAGGGCACATCTGTGCAGAATTGAATGCATATAGCTTTGTATGCAATGCTAGTGATGGTGCTTATAAAATGCTTCATTTTATAAAGATTCTGATCACATCAAGAAAATATGTGTAGTGTACATGTATATTATACATGTACAATTCATTCAGTTCATTAATCTCTATTGAGATTTTTCAGAATGTGGTTAGGTCCCTGCCATGCATTCATTATTCTTGGATCTGAATAACATTAAGACTTGTAGAAATTTGGACTCATTCTTAGCAGTCTTAGGAACCTTCTTCTCTTCCTCTCTTTTATTACTCACTGTATTGTCAAAAAAAAAAACCTGAGAAAAGTCTTTGATTTTATTTCTTAATATTTCCAATTTCTTGAACGTAGTAGTAGAAACTGCTCCTTGTTTCTCTTATTAGAATTGCTTTATAATTATTTTATTTTCTGATATTTGTAAGCTTACTTTATAGATACAAGGTGCTGGTGTACATCTCTCCTCTAATACACAACCTCTCTGTCTCTCTCTTTTTCCTGATTTTTTTTTAATGAAAAATCCTATGGGAGTAGTTAACCTCATAATAATTTCCCCTGGAATTTATCTGTAGAGTAGAACAGCAATGAAGCTGCAATCTGCTGGAGAGATTATTGCATGATGAAAGGCATATCACCTAGTTTCAACCATCTCATAATATCAAAGTAAGCTTAAGAACAAGGCATTTGCTTCCCATTAAAATTTCACTAGTATATATTTATTTTCTGGGGAAAAAATAGAAGCCATTTGTTTTCTGACAAACAAAAGGAAACTAGAACATTTTGGCACAGCACTAATAATTTGATATAGTGGTTTAATATTTCAAAGATGTGATTGTATTTTATGTCACAATTCTTTGCCAAAATCTTGTATTTTAAAAAAAATAGAAAAAAGAGACAAAAATATATTATTGTATGCATGTTTAAAATAAAAACAGAAGGCATGACTATTTCTGCTCTAATATATCCATTCGAACATAATACAGCAAAATACTTATGCATTTTCTTAAATTGTCTATTGTTCACATCATGACAAGTTTATCTTGAGAGTAGGCCATCTGTATGGGTGCATAGAAATGTCTGTAAAGGGGGTTGATTTCTTTATAAGAATGTCAAATATTTATGCTTGCTTAGAAGTGGCTAAATGTTGGCAACATATTTTAAATCAAACCTAAACTGAACAAAATTGTTAGTCTCCTTTGAAGTATGGCTAAACATTTCAAACATAATGGGTTGGGGATTTATTTAAGAATAAAACATTTTTAATATTGGGAGGTGAGGAATAACTTATGAAGTGTAGCATCTCATTCTAGGATTCTTCTGGAAAGCCCAAGAAAGCCTACAGTCATTTATTACACAATATAAATCACAAATGGCAGCCTAATAATTGTCTGCTAGTTTAATTATGTGTCGTGGTTTCTGCATTTAGAATGCAAAATGTGTTGGAATATTCATGACTGGGAGAGCCATGTGATTGAGTCAGCCAATTGGGCTGAAGTGTTAATTGAGCATGTCCAGAAACTTAGCAAGAAGAAGGGTGTGGTTTAGTCTGTCCACCATTATACTCCAGTATGAAAACATCTCAACATGTGATCTGAAACAAAGTGTGGTATTGTTAATGTTTTATTCTACTTATAAAGAAGTTATTTGAATCAGCAAAATGCAGTTATCTTCTGAAGCTTCTGATTTATTGCGTAACTCTGACAGGTTATGGGCCCAGGAATCGCTCAAGAAGTAAAGTTAAAACTGCATTGTAATTTAAAGCTGATAAGAAGCTGTCTGTGTTGTTAAAGGAACAGGCAGACAAGAAAAATAAAGCAGGATGGCTGCTGCTATGGAATTTAAAGACAGTCCAATACCTAAATTGGGGAAGAAAAATTATTTAATTTGGGCTGCAAAAATGGAATGTTTTTTGAAAGCAAAAGAATTATGGGACATCGTAGCAGACCCCCCACAAGTGCTTGGAGCAGCAGATCAAAAGGCTCATGACAAAGCTATGGCTTATCTTCTGTTAAGTCTGGGGGATGATCAATTCTTAAATGTAGCTGAATTAAAGTCTGCAAAAGAGATATGGCAGAAATTGAAAGCAGTACATGTTAATGTTTCTGCGTGTAATGTGGTCCAATTTTCGAGAAAGCTTTTCAGAGCAATTATGCAGACAGGAGATTCTATGGAAGATCATTTAATGAAAATGCAGTCTAATTTTCTAGAATTGGAGCAACGTGGAGTAAAGTTTCCAGAGTCCCAGAAAGTTTTATTAATATTAAATAGTTTGGATCAGAGCTGGGAGACTGTATCAGCTATTTTTGAAAGTAAGCCAGAAGCAGATTTGAATTTGGAGGCTTTGAAATCGTGTTTATTGAATGAATATGAGAAAAGGCTTTTCAGCCATGCTGATGGAAAATTCCACAGGCGGGGGCCCAACAAGGAGTACAGTGGAAACTTACAGCAAGTCTCCAGCAAAATTTTCCACAGGCTGCCTATCTCTAGCAACAGCCGAGGTGTCTGCAGACAAGAGGAAAGCAGAGGCAGGAGAGATCAAGTTACACAGCAACAATTCTTCAAGCAAGTTAAAAAAGCATGTTTCATTTGTGGAGAAACCAATCATCTGCAGAAAAGCTGTGCACAGAGAAGAAATATGCAAGACAAGAGACATTATTTGCAAGGACAGATTGCAGTTGCAAAAGTTTGTTATAATAACAATAGAGACAAATGGTTGATTGACAGTGGGGCTAGTCAAACAATTGTTAATAATTTTGACTTATTTTCCAGATTTTTCCCAGGAAACCATGAAGAAGTGGCCTTAGCCAATGGTCAAAAGGCTAAAATCATTGGAAGAGGCGATGTGCAAATTCCATATTTGGACTCCAGGTTTACTGATGTGTTATGTGTACCTGAAATGGAGCATAATTTGTTAAGTGTGTCTAGTTTAGACAAGCAAGGTTATGAAACCACATTTGTTAATGGGAAGTGTCTCATCCAAAGAAATGGGATTGTTTGTGCACAGGGCATAAAAGAGGATAATCTTTATGTATTGCAGGGACAAAAGGTCCCACATTGTTCCCAGACATTTAAAAATGTAGCAGAACA
Source organism: Diadophis punctatus similis (assembly GCA_023053685.1). Lineage (NCBI taxonomy): Eukaryota > Metazoa > Chordata > Lepidosauria > Squamata > Dipsadidae > Diadophis > Diadophis punctatus. The sequence continues at coordinate 16,235,804 of JALIGW010000005.1, forward strand.
CAATTCGTGTGTTCATCTTCTGCACAGACGACTTGGTCATGCTAATTTTAAGGTTGTTCAACAAATGAAAGAATTTGCAGAAGGATTAGATTTGAAGGGATGTAAGGCATATTTGGATTGTGCAGTATGCAAAGCATCGAAATCCAAAGCATTCCCAGTGAGCAAGTTTAGCACAAGACAAACCACAAGAGCTCTAGAACTGGTGCATGCTGATTTAATTGGGCCTATGCAAGCCAGTTTGGGAGGAGCAAAGTATGCGCTGGTCATTGTGGATGACTACAGCAGGTTTGGGTTTTGCTACTTACTTAAGAGTAAAACAGAGGTGCTACAGCAATTTAAGCAATGGTTAAGTTTTGTAGAGAGAAGGTACAAACAACAGGTATGTCAGTTGCAAACTGACAGAGGTTCTGAATTTATGTCAACAAATTTTCAACAATGGTTGAGACAATTGGGAATAAGACACAGGCGCACAAATCCTTACACACCGGGGGAGAACGGAGTGGCTGAAAAGAGGAATGGTGTTTTGCAAACAATGAAAGACTCATTACTGGAGGATTCTGGTATGAGCAGGTCATATTGGGGTGAAGCCATACTGACTGCCAATTATTTAGTAAATAGGTTGTGGAGTTCATCCATTAATAATACTCCATATGCAATGCTATATGGGAGAAAGCCTTCTCTAGCACATTTAAAAATATTTGGAAGTACTGCATGGGTACATATTCCAAAGGCAATCAGAAGAAAGGGACAACAAAAGGCTAGAAAGCTCAGATTTGTGGGCTATGAGCCAGGCTCAAAAGGGTATCGCTTTAGCGATGGAAGTAAAAGGATAGTGATTTCAAGATCTGCTAGTTTTGCAGAACAAAATTGGAACAGAATTGATGCAAATTCTGAAAATGTCTCACTTAGTGATGGTGATCCGCTTAGCGACGGTGATCCACTTAGTGACAATAACTCATGTAATGATGGTGAATCATTTACTGAAGGTGTCTATGTTCAGGGAGGAGAGTCTGAACAAGATATGAAGACAGAAAAGCTTGAAACACAAGTACAGGCAATGCCACGTAGGTCAGAGCGTAGGAACAGAGGGTTTCCGCCAGACAGGTATTCTGCCAGTAAAGTTAAAGTGTGTAATGTGTGGTATGAGCCAAGAAACTATAAGGAAGTATTGGCATTACCAAAAGTTGAACAAGAAAAGTGGAAGGAAGCCATGGATAAAGAGATGAAATCCATGGGCGATCATGAAGTGTTCACATCTATGACTTTGCCACAGGGTACGAAAGCTGTAGGATGTAAGTGGGTATATAAGAAAAAGGTATTACCCAATAATGAAGTACAGTATAAGGCAAGGTTGGTGGCACAAGGTTTTTCTCAATTAAAGAATGTGCACTATGATGAGGTGTTCGCGCCAACTGTAAAAGGTGAGAGCATAAGACTAGCACTGGCATTAGCATCAGCATACAGGCATAGAATTTGGCATTTTTATATAACCACTGCATTTCTCAATGCTGAATTAGAGGAAGAAATTTATATGGTTCAAGCGCCAGGGTATGAGAATAAAAAGCCTAACATGGTGTATAAATTGAACAAGGCTATTTATGGGCTGAAGCAGTCAGCCAGAAATTGGAATATCTGTTTAGATACTGCATTGAAAGGTCTTGGGTTCAAGAGTTGCAAAGCTGATGGTTGCATATACACTGGAAAGTTACAAGGTGGGAATTGTCTACTATTAGCATTTGTGGATGATCTTTGTTTCATTGCAAAGGATGCATCACAAGTTGAAGAATTTGCTAATAAGTTAGAAAAGAAATTTGAATTAAAGAATTTGGGAGAAATAAAGAATTATCTCGGTGTAGAGATACAAAAAACTGAAAAGGGTTATATTCTCAGTCAAAGGAGAAAAATTGAACAATTATTAGAGAAGTATAACATGAAAGATTGTAATATTGCTCCTACACCTATGAGCACAGATTTTTACAATAGTTTGGGTGAGGACAAAAGTGAACCCTGTGATCAGGAGATATATCACTCTGCAATAGGGAGTTTGTTATATCTGTCACAGTGGTCCAGACCAGACATAGCTTGTGCAGTGAGCATTCTAAGTCGCTTTACTGCTACACCTACAAAGTTGCATTGGATGGGTGTGAAAAGAATTCTCAGGTATTTGAAGGGAACTGTGAATTTGGGTCTTCAAATACAGGTCACTGAAGAATTAAAATTGAAATGTTATGTTGATAGTGATTATGCAAATGATGTAAAAACCAGAAAGTCTAATTCTGGAATTGTAATAATGTTTGGAGGGGTTTTAATTGGTTGGAAGTCCAGAAAACAAACAACGGTTGCTATTTCAACTGCGGAAGCAGAGTTTATTGCATTGTCTGAGTTATGTTCTGAAGTAGTTTGGTATGTACAGTTGTTACAAGATTTAAATGTAAATGTAAATGAAGCTGTAACTGTTTATGAAGATAATGCTGCCTGTATAAAAATGGCAACAGGTGACAGAGTGAAGAACAGAAGTAAACATGTGGACATTAAGTATTGTAATGTCAGGGAAGCTGTAAAAGAAAAATTGATACGTTTACATCATTGTTCTTCAGAGGATAATTTAGCAGACATGATGACCAAACCATTGGGTGGTGTCCATTATAGGAAATGTTTAAATCCAATAGGTTTGATGTCTCTCCCAGTAATGAAGGGAGGAGTGTTGGAATATTCATGACTGGGAGAGCCATGTGATTGAGTCAGCCAATTGGGCTGAAGTGTTAATTGAGCATGTCCAGAAACTTAGCAAGAAGAAGGGTGTGGTTTAGTCTGTCCACCATTATACTCCAGTATGAAAACATCTCAACATGTGATCTGAAACAAAGTGTGGTATTGTTAATGTTTTATTCTACTTATAAAGAAGTTATTTGAATCAGCAAAATGCAGTTATCTTCTGAAGCTTCTGATTTATTGCGTAACTCTGACAAAATGTAAGAGAAGAGATAAAATTTATTGTTTAGTCAAGGAAGGCTCATGAGAAATCTGGAGGATAATATCAGATGCCTTACTTGTGGTAAGGCTACTAATTAACTGACCTTTTAATATTCAAGTAAATTGCTCTTGCCAACAAATTTCAAGCTACCCAAGAAATACTATGCATAATAGCCTCTGTATAATTCATATTATAGGGCTTTGTGTATTTAGTTCTCTTGCTAGTTTCCACCAAGAATGGCAGAAGATTCAATTTCAATTGCATTATGATACATAATAAAATGTATTTTGTACTCTCAGAAAATATGAACAATAATATATGTTCTGATGTAATAATTATTCTTATTTATTAGATTCAATATAGCCATCCACTCCAGTCTGACGTTCAATAAGGAGAAGCAGCTTAATTTAATCTAATACACAGCTTTTAATAATGGTATTCATATATTATGTATTGAAAAGTGGAGGAAGGGGCTGTCAGCTCTTTGAGGTAGTCCAGACAAGCAACCAAAACCATGAGAACTAGCACTACCTCTATTGCAAATTACAATAATAGAATCTTGCACTCCTCCCCTCCCTTGCTTTTATTTTCCAGAGAACTAGGAAGGGTTCATTCTAAGATGCTTTATCCAGTTCCATTCCTTTTGTGGGCTGAGATATCTTGTATGACTATTGTCTTGGCTATGGCACCTCTTCCTAAGGTTGTTCTCACAGCTCATTATGATGGGGAGGGTAAGCGGTAATGATTGTAACAACCTTTCTCCTATTGTCTTTTCTTTTTGCAACTGTTAGCTTTGAGTTTGGAGGCTCTACTTAGCTATCATGTCTAATAATGTGGTTGGTACTGACACCACACTGACTGCTTTTGAGAATGACTGTGATGGGACTTAGGTAACAGGGTGGTCCTCCTAATACAACTAGATCTCTCCTTTCATTGATATGAGTGATCAGTGATATCATCTGTATCACTTCTAACAGTTGGAATTGGTGTATATTGTGCTACAGTGATTTCATTCCCTCCTCACGAGTTGGTTCCATTTGGTGGTAATAGGAACAGAGAGGTTGAATCCTAAAGTCCTTCTTTATGGAATGCCCAAGGCTCTGCTCTCTCTTATCTCTCCTATTTAGTATGTATCTGAAGTCACTGGAAGATGTCACCTCCTAACACAAGGTCAGTCAAAATCCTGCCTATATCAGTACACGACCCTGACCTAAACAGGAGATACAGTTGAACATTGTCTTAGTGCTAAACATTATGAGAGTATGGATGCAAAAAAAAGAGATGCAATCCCTCTGTGGTTTTGGATTTAGCTAGGCCAGTGATATTCATTCTTTAGTTATGGTCAGGTTTGAATACCTCTGGACTGAACTAGTTTGCCTGAATAACATCACTACAGCACTATTTCAATTGTACTGTTTCTTTGTTATTCTAGTTTAGTTTTACTGCTTAACCCTTTTCAGGGTTTGCAATAGTAAAATAGAATAAAACCATATTAATTAACAGTTATCCATATCATTAAAAGAAACCCTATCGGATTATCTGATTTTATTTTGAATTTCACACAAGTGATTCTTGTCTGTGGCCCATCACAATTTCATTTGCATATTATTTAGTAAATCTATAAATAGGAATGCTCAATTTGTTCTACACTGTAAATAATGTAAGAAAGGCCAATATAATATAGAAAAGCCTCACTAAATGTAACAGTTAAAATCAAAGTACATTTGGGTGGATTGTACCATTGTAGCATCACAAGTAGGAACACTATATAGATTGATAAAAGACAGTTTTCTCTGAAAATACCCTGCATAGAACTGAAAACTACGAGGTACTCTTTCACACTGATGCTTGTTCAGCAACTAGGTTTTCTGTTTTTCTCATATTTATTTATTTATTTTATTTGTCAACAAGTGCAAGGAAACATGACACATGAAAAAATGGCACAAATAAATGGATATAAAGAAGCAAAACATAGCCATAAACACATAAAATGAGTACATACAAATGGGTACAGTAGGACAGGGATGGTAGGCACGTTGGTGCGCTTATGCACGCCCCCTTATGGACCTCTTAAGAAACGTGTAACGTTCATGGTAGACAGTTCAAGGTAAAAGGTATGGGGATTAGAGGAACTAACAACAGGATCAGGTAATGTGTTCCAGACATTTACTACTCTATTGCAGAAGTCATATTTTCTGCAATCAAGATTAGAGCGGAACACATTTAGTTTGTATCTATTGATAGCCCTAGTGTTATTGCGGTTGAAATTAAAGTAGTCGTTAACAGGTAGGACATTAAGGTAGATGATCTTGTATACTAAGCTTAGGTCGGAATGTAGACGGCGTAGTTCAAGGTTATCCAGGCCTAAAATTTCAAGTCTACTGGAATAAGGAATTATTGCGAGCAGAGAAGTTGAGTATATATTTTGATATTTGAAACATTTTATTAAAAAACAATAAAATAACAAGCTAGCCAGATGCAGATAAAATAGATTTTCACATGCCTCTATAAAACAGGCAGGACTTTGATATCACTGCCATATTTTTTTTTTACATTTCACTGGGGCTTCTACTGGTCGAAGACTGATTAGGTTCCCTAAGTGATCAATCAGTTGGAGATGAGCCTGATAAAACTTCAGCTTCTATTCAACAGCAACTGGGCTTCAGAAATATATTCTGAGTAATATGAGAAAGTGTATGGCAATTTAATTAACAGCTGTAAAAACTTTATCTTCCATAAACTTGTATAATTTCCTTATAAAGTTATCTAGATGATCTAATTGTTGACGTACTGCATTTATTCATTCAAAAATCATTATCAAAGTAAAATGACATTATTTATTTCACCCAAAAATTTTTTTTTACTTCTCCTAGCTTTATCTACACTCACATTCTTTTATTTTCGAGTAATTGTTTCCTCATCTCATATATTCCTAGTCTGCTTCTCCTGCTGCTACTCCTATTGCATTGCTGGAAATATGGAATTATTTGATTAATCATTGGTAGTTTCATCTTCAAAGATTTAAAAACAACAACAATCCAAGCAATGCTATTGCTATATTGCATTTGACTGAATTCTACAGATTAATTATATAGAGCGCTTAGTGAAATGCACCTTTGTAATTACCATATTTTTCGGAGTATAAGACGCACCAGAGTATAAGACGCACCTTAGTTTTTGGGGAGGAAAATAGGGGGGAAATCTGCCTACCAGGTATTCATCTGGCTAGCATCCTTAGTCTGGTCAGCTTCAGCACATTATTTTATCCCCTGGTTAGGACTTAAAAAAACCTTCTTCGGAGAGAGTAACAATGAAAGAGCCTGCAAGCCAGTAAGAGCTGGGAAGATCATTAGCACCTGGTTAGGGCTGGAAAAAAACTTATTCAGAGCAAGTAGAGCAATGAAAAAAACCCTGCAAAGACTTAGGGCTGGAAAAACATTCTTCGGAGAGAGTAACAATGAAAAAGCCTGCAAGCCAGTAAGAGCTGGGAAGATCATTAGCACCTGGTTAGGGCTAGGAAAAAACTTACTCGGAGTAAGTAGAGCAATGAAAAAAAAAACCTGCAAAGACTTAGGGCTGGAAAAACATTCTTCGGAGAGAGTAACAATGAAAAAGCCTGCAAGGTAAGAGCTGGGAAGATCGTGAGCACCTAGTTAGGGCTGGAAAAAAGCTCCGAAAAAGCTACATTCAGAGTATAAGACGCACCCAAATTTTCAGCCACTTTTAGGGAGGAAAAAGGTGCGTCTTATACCCCAACAAATACGGTACCTGAAAATTTACAATAATACACATTATATACAAGACATTTATTCACATTATTATTATTATTATTACTATTATTATTGATATAGCTAGTAACATTACCAGGTTTTTAAACTTGGCTTGTAAATAGTTTTTATAGTTTATTTATTGTACAACAATTTCCTCCTGAGTGAAAGACTTTATAGTAAATGTAAATGCTTTACAGTATTGTATAAACAATGAATACTTGGCCGAAAGTTTAACAAGCCTAGCTACTCCCAACAATAGGAGGGAGGGAGGGAGAGGGAGAGGGAGAGGGAGAGGGGGGAAAAAAAAAAAAAGAGAGAGAGAGAGAGAGAGAGAGAGAGAGAGAGAGAGAGAGAGAGAGAGAGAGAGAGAGAGAGAGAGAGAGAGTAATTTTGGTCAGTGACCAGTATTATTGCCTTTACTTGTTATTTACCTTGAAAACTGATGGGAAGTGAACTTATTCCAGGGGATACATCTGAGCAAACTCCTTGGAAAAGTCCATATGTCATTATTGTAGTGGAATTTTCTTTCAGAGTGGTAATTTCACTTGACACCCAGTTTTTAGTTGCAAGCACAATGCAAACAATAACAAAAGAGCACAGGCTGGTGAAAAAAGCAGAGGCAAACATCAAGGTCTTTTGCCTGGACGGCATTGTGTTAGAAAGAGAAGAAAGTTTTCCTAAACTATAATAAGGTTTCTCCAGCGACACGGAATTCTGCGATTCTTTCACTGAGGATCCCAGTCTATGAAGGTTTTGCCACTCTTCCTGAAAAATGAAAAGCACATTGCCTACACCATAAACTTTGTACTAACAATAATGGTAATAAAGAAATAAAATAGCTGAACTTTGATCTGCAGTAAAAACATTACCATGGTGACAAGAAAATGACATGCTGAGACTTTCAAAATGAAGCCTCAAAGTTAAACTTTATCTCCATAAGGTGAATGATGAAACGATTATTTATAGTGTCACCCGGAATGCATGATATTTCTACAATTTTTTGGGGTGGGGGAGGTCATGGCTTTAAAAAACACATGGCAAGATTAAGAACTGCTTCATTTTGGAAGATCTGAATGGCATATACACTCCACCGTCTTTTAAGACGAAATGGTTGTTTAGCAAAGTGATTGCTAAGTGAAAGCATGACTGCGCTTACCACCTTATTTCAGCTTTCCTTGGCTTTTACAGGTCTGCAAAGATCATAAATGCAAGGATTGCTCACAAAGTTAATTTTTCACCACTGTTGTAGCTGCAAATGGTCTGTACAAGGCAGTCAATAAACAAGGACTCCCTGTGTACCTTCCTGCAACCACTGAGTGCCAGTACTTAGATGGTTCCTAAAGATAATGTGTTGTACATAAAAATCTAAGTTGTGAAGTTCTGTCAGGTCAATTCCCAATAGAGAGTTTGAACTGTAGATTAACTTAAGATATCCATGTCTTAGGAGTCGCAATAAAGGACAAAACTGATCACATGGTGCTGTATGTTACTGTAGATACATGGTAGCCACACTTTCAATTATCATTAGAAATTGAACTGTACAAGTAGTGGTACAAATATAAAAAACAATGTCACACTAGGGAAATTTCTCAGTAAATATCCTTTGGGTTTCCTTGCATGTTGATTGATTCCACAGCTCTTGGAATGCAGAATCCTTCTTATTAAAATTAGAGGTGCAAAGGAAAAGGAAGATTTAATGCATTTTAGAATGTATGTATGTAGAACATTAATAATGATGAAATTAGTATTCTTATATACTAAACTAAGCTTCTAAAAAGTATGATTTGGGAGAGATTCACTGGAATCATCATTTTTCCTGGATATTCAAATTGAAATTTTGAATAAATTTGAGACATAAAATAAAATGACATACACAACAGTGATAACATACATATTCTGAAACCTAGTTAATAATTACATAAGCAGGTTGATTCTGGGAAAGTTCCCATTACATAATATTTCTGTTTTGTTTTTAAAAGAAATGTGCGGCAGCTGTTATACAGGCCTCATCATTATTATTTTCAGAATTATAAAGGAATGCTATTATTGAAATAGGCTAGATAGGATTTCATTTGTCTGGAGCAGTCCTGGTGCATAGTGGCAGATGTGTGTGAAGGAATCAAAGAGGGCAGTTACCCCAGGTGGCACCGATCTAGAATGATTTCCTTGAAAAAAGTTACTAAATGATCATGGTAATCAAAACAACAATGGAAAGATAGATGGCAAGCATCAAAAGAATATAAGAAGATGCTTGAATAAGTCTGTGTTTCCACGAAGTCTTGAGGCAGCAATGATGAGATGGGAAGTTCCAACCCCAAAGCATTCTTCAGTCTAGGTGTCTGTCTTCTCAATCAGATCCAGTAGGATCTTGGTGACACTCTCTTTCATACTCCTGGGAGCTCCAAAGAATGGTATTTGTCATTGTGATTGTTTCATCTGTAGTCTCCTCCAATCCCATTTCGCAGTTTATATTTCCATCTTTTTCATCTGAAGGGGTTTCTTCTGAAGGCTCCCCTGTTCCTTCTTCGAAAGGCTCCCCTGTTCCTTCTTCCGAAGGTTCTCCTGTTCCTTCTTCCGAAGGCTCTCCTGTGCATTCTTCCGAAGGCTCCCCAGTTCCTTCACCCTCACTGTTACAGCTCCCAATGGTCTCCCTTTCTTCTTCTACTACAACAGCAAAAAAATCTTCACTCGTGGCACACTCCTGAGTTGATTCTTCTTCTGCTGATCTTTCCATCAGAGGTTCTTCTTTATCTTTTTCTTCTTCACTGATCTGTGATACTTCTGTTATCAGCTGCTGTATCCCTATTAAGAGAGCTTCTTGTACATCTGCAAGTGTTATCATTCCTTCTCTCATCTCTTCTCCTGTGTCTGATTCATCATGTTCCTTTTCTTCTTCAGGAGCTATGACTTCCTCTTCTACTTCCATGTAAAGAAATGTTTCCCTTGTTTCAGCCTTGTCAGATACTCCCGTTTGGAGACCAGGTTCTTTTTTCATTTCCTGCTTTTTCATATCTCCTTCAACAAATGCTTCTTTTTGTGGGGCTGATTCAGAAGTATGCTTTATTTCTGCTATAATTTCTTCTCTCCTGGTAACTAACCCTTGCTCTCCAAAGGTGGTTTCATTTAGAGATCCTATGACGACAGAAAACACTTCTCCCTTTGCTTCTGAATCTTCTGTTTCTGCTTCCTGGCGTTTTGGTACAACTTTAACTCCTGCCTCCTCTTCAAATGCTACCTCAGTCTCTGGTTTTACAGTTTTTGCCTTCTGTTCCAAGGCTACCTTGTCTTCTGCCTTCTTTTTAAGTGTCCCCTCAGCTTCTGCCTCTCCTGCTTCTAAGTCCTTTCCAGCTATCATTTCAGACTCTGCTTCTATAGTTTCTCCTTTCCTCTTAAGTGTCATCTCGGCTTCTGCTTCCTCAGCACCTAACTCCCCTTTAGGCACCATCTTAGCTTTGGTCAGTCCAATTTCTGCCTTCCTTTTGAGTGTCCCCTCAGCTTCTGCCTCTTTGACTTCTAATTCCTCTTTAGTTATCACATCAGCTTCTTCCTCTATAATTGCTGCCTTTTGTTTAAGTGCTTTCTCTATTGTCTTTTCTTTAAATGTCAACTCAGCTTCTGCTTCTTCAACTTCTAATTCCCCTTTAGATATCACCTCAGCCTCTGCCTCTCCAGTTTCTGGCTTCCATTTCAAGGCAACCTTGCCTTCTGTCCCCTTTTTAAGTGTCCCCTCAGGTTCGGCCACTTTGACTTCTAATTCCCTTTCAGCTATCTTATCAGATTCTGCCTCTATAGTTTCTGCTTTTCCCTTAACTGTCACCTCAGCTTCTGCTTTTCCAACATCTAACCACCCTTCAGTTACGGCCTTGTCCAGTTGTCCAGTTTCTGCCTCTTTTTTAAGTATCATTTCAGCTTCTGCTTCTTCAGCATCTAATTCCCCTTTAGGTGCCACTTTAGCTTTGACCTGTCTAGTTTCTGTTTTCCATGCAATTGTCACCTCAGCTTCTGCTTCTTCAGCATATAATTCCCCTCTAGGTCCCACCTTAGCTTTAACCTGTCCAGTCTCTGCTTTCCATGCAATTGTCACCTCAGCTTCTGCTTCTTCAGCATATAATTCCCCTCTAGGTACCACCCTAGCTTTAATCAGTCCAGTTTCTGCTTGTCTTTCAAGTGTCATCTCAGCTTCTGCTTCTTCAGCATATAAGTCTCCTTCAGGTCCCACCTTAGCTTTGACACGTCCAGTTTCCGCTTCCCTTTTAAACGTCACCTCAGCTTCTGCTTCTACATCATATAACTCTACTTTAGGTCCCTCCTTAGCTTTGACACGCCCAGGTTCTGCCTCTCTTTCAAGTGTCATCTCAGCTTCTGCTTCTTCAGGATATAATCCTCCTTTAGGTCCAACCTTAGGTTTGACACGTCCAATTTCAGCTTTTCTTTCAAGTGTCATCTCAGCTTCTGCTTCTTCAGGATATAATCCTCCTTTAGGTCCAACCTTAGGTTTGACGCGTCCAGTTTCTGCCTCTCTTTCAAGTGTCATCTCAGCTTCTGCTTCTTCAGGATATAATCCTCCTTTAGGTCCAAACTTAGGTTTGATACGTCCAATTTCAGCTTCTCTTTCAAGTGTTTTCAATAAAACTTAGGTTTGATACGTCCAATTTCAGCTTCTCTTTCAAGTGTTTTCAATAAAACACCTGCAAACAGAAAAAAAAAATTACATAAGCAGTATATAACATCTCATTCTAAAAAAAGATCCCCTAAGTTTGCCAATGATCCAAGATAGCAAGACAGCAGTCCAGAAATTTAAGTGATAAAGAATAGCTATTTTATCTGCTTTAGTAAGTATGAGCAGAGTGGCAGGATGGCTCAGCAGTTAAAATGCTGGGCTGGTCGAGTCCAGGTTCGAGACCCAAGTGCCGCATGATGGGGTGAGCTCCCATTCTCACCCTAGCTCCTGCCAACCTAGCATTTCGAAAGCATGTAAATTTTATTTATTTTATTTTTATTTATTTTATTTGTCAAAACATGTACAAGATAGCAGGTATGGTATAAACATAAACAAAAGTAAAGTAGGTACAGGTAAATTTGGACAATAGGACAGTAAGACAGGGACGGTAGGCACAATGCTGCGCTTATGCACGCCCCTTACAGACCTCTTAGGAATGGGGTGAGGTCGACTGTAGACAGTCTAAGGTTAAAGTTTTGGGGGTTTGGGGAAGAAACCACAGAGTCAGGTAGTGCATTCCAGGCATTGATCACTGTTGCTGAAGTCGTATTTTCTGCATTCGAGTTTCGAGCGGTTTACATTAAGTTTGAATCTATTGTGTGCGCATGTATTGTTGCGGTTGAAGCTGAAGTATTCATTGACAGGTAGGACATTGTGGCAGATGATTTTATGAACTATATTTAGATCAGATCGAAGGGGACGTAGCTCTAAGATTTCTAAGCCCAAAATTTCAAGTCTAGTGGAATAAGGTATTCTGTTGCGAGCAGAGGAGTGGAGGACTCTTCTTGTGAAATATTTCTGGACTCTCTCAATTGTATTAATGTCCGATATGCAGTGTGGGTTCCAGACAGGTGAGCTGTATTTGAGAATTGGTCTGGCAAATGTTTTGTATGCTCTGGTTAGCAGTGTAATAATGCCAGAGAAGAAGCTTCGCAAGATTAGGTTAACAACGCTTAGTGCCTTTTTGGCAAAGTTGTTACAGTAGGCTCACCAAAAATGTGAGTAAGTAAATAGGTACCGCTTTGGTGGAGAAAGATTACTGCATTCTATACTTTCATACTGGTCACATGATGATGGAAGCGGCTCACAGACAATGCAGGTCCGTCAACTGAGAATTGGAGATGAATACCGCCCCTTTGAGTCACTTGCAATTGGACAGGGGAAACCTTTATGTTTTAAGTATAATCAATTTACTTTTGAATACTAAGGTATAATATTGTACCATTCTAAAATATTCCACATAATCACTAATAAAATATGAGATTATGGATGTAAGAAAATATTTTCTTAATATCTCCTCCTTGAACCTGGGTTTTTAAATTATACTAACTATTAATGCAGTTTTCTTGACTACAGAATTAGTTGTTAGTGGGATAGCAAGCTGTCTGAAACCATGGTTTGTTTTTGGCCACTTGATTGAATGGTTTTATTTATGGCTGCCTGGCTTACTTCTGATGGTTTCTATTGTGCCAACCCTCAGCCTAAATCATAAAGATGAAAAATTAGAGCAAATAGAAAAGATGGATTTGATCAAGGAAGCCAAGATAAAAGCTATTCTGACTTATTTCTGGACTTTTCAAGTCACTGGCTCAAACAAAGCATATGGTTAACCACAATAAAACTTAAGAGTTTGTGGCTGATACAAAGCTTACAAACCGGATTTCACATCTTCCAATAACTTATTTCAGAGTCAATGTTCAGGCAAATATTAGATATTTTAGTAGTAACCAGAATAACTTAAATAGGGTGGGGATTTTGTTGTTGTTTTCCAAAACATAATATTAAATGTTACGCAGTAGTAAAGAATCTCATTTATGCATAATAAAGTTATTCACAGAATATGTGTAGGAGTTGATATCATACATATGGATGGAAAAGAATATTTTGCATATATTTTATTGGCATAGCAACAAATAATTTTGCTGATTCAATCACCATCCTAATTTTAAAAAGACCAATTCGCTACTACCATCACACATTCTTTAAAGGGCTCATGACATATGCACATAATATAGACCACGTAATATAAAATGTATGGATTGTCAGATTTGAAGGAGAAAGGTGAGTGAAGAGTAACAAGGATTCCTCATGTTTGCATTGTATTTTACATTGCTAAAGTTTTTGAATCCTTAAAACAAGAGTCCCCAACTCCCGGTCTGCGGGGGGAGCCCAGCCATGCAAGCAGTGGGTGAGTGCACAAAGGTTCATTTGTGCATGTGAGGGATTACAGGTAGGTTGTACACACGAAATTATCTCCTCTCCCACTGCCAGCACTGCCCACCACCACCGCTGCTGGTCCGTGGAGCCAGAAAGGTTGGGGACCGCTGCCTTAGAACATCTTATCACAAATTCCCTTGCACAATCATCTCTCTCTCTCTCTCTCTCTCTCTCTCTCTCTCTCTCTCTCTCTCTCTCTCTCTCTCTCTCTCACACACACACACACACACACACACACACACACACACACACACACACACACACACACACACATTTCAGCAAGCCAGAGTGCCAGATCTTTTCTAAAACATTAATAACAGCGATTCTAGTTTTTTTTCTGAGGGAAGTAAGAACACTGTAAAACTACACCTAAACATAATTAATTAATTATTTGGAAACTTTCCTAGCAACAATTATACACAACAACAAAAAGAGACTAGATTCCTTCAGTCTGCAATTTTTAAAATGCTGATGAGCATGAAAATCCTATAGAATATTTGAGAATGATGTTCTGATTATGTTAAATATACTTGCAAATCATCCTATGGAGAACAGTAGGCCAGTTTGCTTTGCATCTGCTAGGATAAAATTAGTGCAAAATCCATCAAATTTATTCAAGCCAGAGGGCAAGGCAGTAATGTTCTCGAACAGAAAAAGAGATCCAAAACGGTGATAAATTGACTGAAAAATAAATGTGTTTTTACTGAGATAATACTACACCAGAATGTAGGCCATGAAATGAATAATGTGTTAATGAAATTATTTATTAAATGTCTCCAGTTTTTCTATTGCCAAATATTTGCACACACAAAACAAATTTTGATGGGTGTGCCTCGTGGAATAGTCTAAAGACATGCTATAGCCATGACCTATTTATAAACATTACACCATAAAAGTTAATATTTAATATAATTAATTAATAATTAACGTATTGGTTTTTAAATTTATATTTATTGAGGATTTTTCTCAAAACAAAAAGATAATCTAAAGAAAATGATAGGAAAGAAAAAGAAAAAGCAAGAAGCAAAACTACAGTTATGAAATACAATGGTTTGAGTTTCTCTTTAACAGATATCCGTATTAACAAACTTGTCATCTCCTCTAGAAGTCTTAACTCTTCTAGAAATCTCTTCAACCATTATTTCTCATAAAAATTAATAATGGTGATTGGAAGTTACAGGCAGAGTGATAAAGAAATAGCCCAACTGCTGAAAATACTACATCCACTTTCAATCCATCCTAAAAAGTAACTTAATGGGAAGAAGGAGTTGATCTTTTCTCTATTTGTGAAGTAATTCTTGTCCTATATTTTTTCCCAATGATCCCTCTTTTCTCATTTGGTGGCCAAAGTATTAGAAAAGACCAGTTGGATCATTGGAAAAGATTCTGATGTTGGAAAAGATTGAAGGCAAAAGAATAACAGAATAACACAGTTGGAAGGGATCTTTGAGGTCTTCCAGTCCAACCCCCTGTTCAAGGAGACCCTACACAATTTGAGACAAGTGGTTAGTCTCTTCTTAAGTGTCTCCAGTGATAGAGCACCACAACTTCTTAAAGCAAGTCGTTCCACAGGTTGCTGTATTTTTCGGAGTATAAGATGCACTGGAGTATAAGACACACCTTAGTTTTGGGGGAGGAAAACAAGGAAAAAAGGCCTCTGCCTCCCAGCAATTTGCCAAACAGCAAACAGTACAGATGATATACACTGTTTGCTGTGTATTTCTGTGCATGTGTGCCTGACCCATAGAAATGGCAAAGAATTGGAGAAATGTACATTTATGGCAGTATATTAATCCCAGAAAGTTTTCTTAAATGTAATCACACTAACTCCTCCCAATTATTTAAATAGATCTACTCCAAACATGACTAAGTCAGGGTTTCTCAGCTGCCTTCTTTTAATACTAATACTTAATACTAATACTTAACACTAAAACAGGACATT
This sequence comes from Diadophis punctatus similis, assembly GCA_023053685.1. Lineage (NCBI taxonomy): Eukaryota > Metazoa > Chordata > Lepidosauria > Squamata > Dipsadidae > Diadophis > Diadophis punctatus. Next base: position 16,251,427 of record JALIGW010000005.1, read on the forward strand.
TCAGATTATACTTTTACAGATCTTTAAAATTGATGTGGATTTCTGGAAGTATTCTCTGCTATTTAAAAGAAGATACAATAGCACTGGGCCTCTTCAGAGCAAGAATTTATTTTAAAAAGCTTCTTCATTTTGTTAAGTTGTCTAGAACAATAATAAAGCAGTCTTTAAAAAATAAGTCTAATAATTTGAACACTCTACAAACATTTAACAAAATAACATATTAACAGAATCTGCCTGTACCTAGGATAGAACTCACAACCTCCTGATTGTGAGGCAAGAGCTCTAGCTCTGAGACATAGCAGCTATAGCTTGCCTCTTTTCAATTTCAGCAGTCTAATATTGCCAGCAGTTTATCTCCCAGCAATTTGTCACATTACAGCCACCATAGTTAGTTTCATTTTACCATGTGGCTTGCGAGCCTGTCAGCTGTAGATCGGGAGGCAGTTTATCTGTTCTTGTGCTCTTCTTGTGCTTTGCCCTGTTTGCTGCAAAGAGGTAAATTGCTGGCAGGCAGAGGCCAAAGGGTGGGGGTGGCTGGGTGGGGCTACATTCGGTGTATAAGATGCACCCAGGTTTTCACCCTCTTTTTGAGGGTAAAAAGGTGCGTCTTATACTCCGAAAAATACAGTAATTGTTTTCACTGTCGAGAATTTTTTCCTTAGTTTAAGTTGAAGGAGAAGGGGATGGCAGAGGATTACATGGTTAGATAGTGTCATTGGCACAATGAACATGAATTTGGGAAAATTCCAGTAGACCAGGGGTCGGGAACCTTTTTGACTAAGAGAGCCATGAAAGCAAAAAATTTGGAAATTTATTTCAGTGAGAGCCATATATGGCGGCGGTTGCGGCGCGGAGAGAAATAAAAGAAATCTCTGCCTTAAACTCCACCAGCTTTAAGCACAGAAGCACCCGGGTTCGAGGGCGTAGAAACAGACCCCCCAAATCAGAAAAGAACAAGGGTGACGGAGGGAGAGAGAAGGGGAAAAACCCCAAGTCGCTGGCCGCAGGGCAAGAGAGGAGAGGGGGAAAGCCCCAGGAAAGAGGACTTGGCAGCGCGTCCCTCTCTTCCTGCCCCTCCTTCCTCGCTTCCCTTCCTCTCCCTCTCCTTCTTTCTCTCCCTCCCCAGCGCCTCGCGCACGCCTCCCCTCCGCCTGTCCCTCAGTTAACAAGGCCCCTCTCCCCCTATTGCTCTCGCACGCTCTCTCCTTTCTCCCACCTCAACCCCCCCCCAAGATACACACACACACACACTCGCCAAAAAAAGGTGGGGGGGAGAGAGAAAGGAAAAAAGGAGGGAAAGGGGGGGAAATATAGCGAGCGAGCCCTGGCGCTAATTCCCGCCCGGCGCAGGCTAATAGGCTCCCTCGAAGGTGGCGGGAGCGCAAGGGGGCGCCGAGCCGGGCAGAGGCGCTCGTCGCTGGCTGCCCAACTTGGATGATGACCATGACTACGATGGCTGACGGGCTGGAAGCGCAAGACTCGTCTAAATCTGCCTTCATGGAGTTCGGGCAGCAGCCACCGCCACCGCTGCCGGCGCCTCAGCAGCCTCCCCAACCGCCGCCGCCGCCGCCGCCTCCAGTGGCACAGGCGCCCGGCGGCTCCTCACACTCAGCGCAGCAGCAGCAGCAGCAGCAGACCTCGCCGGCGGCGGCCATGGCGGGCGCCCACTACCCGCTCCATTGCCTGCACTCGGCGGCGCCGGCCTCGCATTCGCACCCGCACCACCAACATCCGCACCCGCACCCGCACCACCACCACCATCACCACGCCACCACTGGCGGCGGTTGCGGCGCGGAGCTTCTCCCGCCCGCTTTCCCGTCCCGGCTGAACGCCGCCATTTGGGTTATTTTTCCCTCTGTGCATGCGCGCGCATGCACAGAGGGAAAAATAACCCAAATGATTGTGGTCAGCCGGGACGGGAAAGCGGTGATTGTTTTCAGCCGGGACGGGAAAGCGGGCAGGAGAAGCTCCGCGCCGCAACCGCCGCCAGTTCCATCGGCTATACGCCGAAGGACTGGCCCGGGCGAACCGGGAGGATTTCACCCCTGCTGCGAGCCATATGCAACCATCAAAAGAGCCACATCTGGCTCGCGAGCCATAGGTTCCCGACCCCTGCAGTAGACAGTGGAGGACATAACGGCTTGGCATACTTTGGTCCATGCAGTTGAGAAGAGTTGGATATGACATAGTGACGAAACAAACAACAAAGTAATTCTTTATGAAGAAAGAAAAAATGGACACAGAGAACTTTGTTCAGCTAAAAGACATAAGAATGGAGTTGCAAAGTAACTTTAGAATTTGAAATGGGGAATGGAGAAGAACGTACTAGAAATAACCATAATTTTGAAGTAACTGTGGGTGGATAGACTTAAATTGTGAGAAAGAACAACACTGATTATGCATTTCTAAGCACAGTCCAACCTATCTTCAGATCTGCACTTTACACATTACCTGATTTCTGTAATCATAGTTTTAAAATAGGCCACAAAGCCTATTTACAAAGCACAATATGTGAACTAAGCTGGGAGCATCAAAGCATAATTTGTTGGTTGTAGATCAAAAGATGTTTTTGATAAAACATTATTAATAGGGTTTGAAAAGATGTGTATGAACGAATTTTTGACATGGAAATAGTTTCCCTAATTACTCTTTCCAATTTCCTTTTGACTTCTATCCATGCATCTTGGGCAGAAGCAAGCCTAATTCATACAATAAGTAGACAAGAGGAAATTGCTTTTTTACAACATTCTGGATCATATGATCCGTATCCAGTGGGATGTAAAGATGTAAGAAAAAGAACAGAAAACGAAACACACAAATTGGCTAAAGACAGTGTTTACAGTAGAACTGTAAAAACAAGTTTATTATATACATGTACAGAATTCTTTGATCAAAGCAATAGACTAGCTCAGTGATGGCGAACCTATGGCACGTGTGCCACAGGTGGCACGTGGAGCCATATCTGAGGGCACGCGAGGCGTTGCCCTATGTCAGCTCCAGTGTGCATGCGCGCGCTGGCCAGCTGATTTTTCGGCCTTTTTTCCGGCTGTTTTCACTCTCCCCAGGCTTCAGGAATGCCTCCTGAACACTGGAGATGGCAAAAAATGGCCCAATGGGCCAACCGAAAATTTGGAAACAAACTTCCGGTTGGCCCATTGGGCCATTTTTCACCGTCCCCAGGCTTCAGGAGGTTTTCCTGAACCCTGGGGAGAACGAAAAACAGCCCAATGGACCTACCAGAAGTCTGGAGACTTCAGTGAGGCCTGTGAGCAAGCGCCGGGGGGGGGCAGCGTGGAGGGTTGTGCGCATGCATGGGGGGCAGCACAGGGGTTGTGCGCATGTGTGGTGGGAGGGCATTTCATTATGGGTGTGGGCACACGCAACATGCTATCGCCACAGCACACACCCGTTTGACACCAGAGCCAAAAAAGGTTCGCCATCACTGGACTAGCTGATGGTTTGAATGATAGCTTACACAATCACTGAATTGTCTAGAGCTGGAGTTGAGTGTGACTCCAGGTGATATGCATGGTTTGACAGTGTTTTTTCCCCTGAATAATTTTCACCTTCCTAGACTAATCAATAATTCCTGATAGAGAAAATGTCTGGGTTTGGAAGCTAAGTGGGGCTGAATTTTGTTAGTACTTTGAGGGGCAAATGCCAGAGCTGGATTGTAAAGTCAAATGAGCCTCTCAGAAGAAAGCTGTGGCAAATGACATTTGTTTCCTGTCAAGAAAACTCCATGGATGAAGTCAGCACCAGGAAATAAGCTAGGCCTTAATTTTTCCCATCCAACTGCTACCCAAGGGAAACTTTACTTGGCTTCAGAAATCAGCCAAAGTCTTGCTGTCAGAGTAATGTAAAATACAGGTAGTCCTTGACTTACAATAGTTCATTTAGTGACCATTTGAAGTTATGACGACACTGAAAAAAGTGACTTATGACCATTTTTCACACTTACGACCATTGCAGCATCCCCATGGTCACGTGATTTATATTTGGATGCTTGACAAATGACTCGCATTTATGACTGCCGCAGTGTCCCGGGGTCATGTTATCACCTTTTGCAACATACTGACGAGCAAAGTCAATGGGGAAACCCGATTCACTTAACAATCGGGATACTAATTTAACAACTGCAGGGATTCAGTTAACAAACGTGGCAAGAAAAGGCGTAATATGGGGCAAAATTCACTTGACTAATTTCTCACTTAGCAACATAAATTTTGGGCTCAACTGTCATCAGCCGAGGACTCCCTGTAATAATTCTCTCTCCTCTTCTCTTTCATATCCCCTCCTTCATATTAAGCAAGGAAGCATTTTTAGAGGACTATCAACATCCCCTAGTTATAAGAGAGAAACCTGTCCCTTTCCAGTGAGCCTTTGAAATAGGGCCTGCCTCCGTCTGTCTGTGCAGTCACTTCCTGGCTGTTCTGACACAGGTGCGAAAAGGCTGCTGCTGTTCTCCAGGTGCCTTCTTCCCAGGCAGAGCAGGTAATAGGTATCTGCAGCAGCTGCTGCTGCAACGGCGCCTCTCCGACAGCAGGCGGCTCCTCTGCTCCGCTGGCACCGCCTCTGAATTTCGGCTGTACACAGAGGGAGGCAGGCAGGCAGGCGAGGGAAAACGGAGGAAATTTCCTGCTTGGTTGCGAACGGGGTTCCTGCAGCCGCGTCGGGTAGGGTGAATGCCAGGGCGTCCCCTGCTTGCTGCCTCGGTTCGCAACCGGCGGGGTGAGGAGGGTATGAGGAGCCGGCGTGCCTCGAGGAGCCGAGCTGGGCGAGTCCCTGGAAGGTAAGCGAAGCGAGCAGGCGGCGGGACACGAGGCCGGGTGACCAAGCGGGGCAACGGGGTCTGGCTGGCCGCCGCCTAAGCTCTCCCCACCGCCGGGAGTAAGGCCAGCTCCGGCTGTTTTTTTTTTTCTTCAGCGCAGCCAGAGGTCGGGACGCGGAGCTGGTTTCTCCCACTCAGCCCGGTGGCGCGCCAAGGCATGGACCGACTCGACCCCTCCTCCCCTTCGCCGCAAAGAGGCTCCGGCTGCCCCGGGGCAAAGCGTGCCCTGGCAGGGAGGCTGCTGAGGAGGCGAGCGGGGAGAGGCTGGGGCGCCGTGCCCCGCGTTGCCTTTGCTTGCTTGCTTGCTTGGCTGGCTGCCCGCCCGAGGTGGGAGTGTGAGGAGCGGAAATGGCATTTCCCTTGGCAAAGAAAGCGCCATGAAGGAGGGAAGCCAAGCAGTTTCCAGGCAGGTGGCGGCCGGGAAAGAAAGTCGCCTGGTGAATTCGAATGAAAGCGAGCCCAGTCAGCTGCCTAGGCAGCAGTGCGCTGGGGTGGGGAGGGCAGGTGGTGGTGGGGGGAGAGACTGCCATGATAAATGGAAAGGTCTCCATCCCCCTCCCTTTTTTTCCAGGTCTGAAGGGTATGTTCTTGGTGTCCTCCTTGGTCTTAGCTGGCTTTACTTGAACAAAATTAAAGTTTTTAGGGATTTCAACAGGGTCACATCACATTCCTATGGACTCCTCCCTCCTGCTTTACCTCAGACGTGAGAAGAGGAATGAAAGCGAATTTGCATTTAAACTACAATGAGAGATAACCTTTGGTACCCAGCTAGCATTTTGTTTCCCCATTTGAGCACTTAGCTGTTTGCATGTATCCATCAAACTATAAGGTTACATAAAGGGCAGGGAAAAAAATATTACAACCTTCTAAGGTAGTTCACTCCTGTCCACGGGCTGGGGAGCAGTGATTGGCGGTGGTGTGAAATTGGAATGGAAACATTAACACACCCATCCTATGCACACCATTCTATGTACATTTCCTCAGAAGTACATAGTTGTATTCTGTAGTGGTTTCCCTTTTAAGTGACTTGGGCTTACGATTTTGGGCTGTGGAACTTAGCAGCCTAATGCTTTGGGTCTCTGCACCTGAGATTTTGAGGTGTGAATACTGACTCCAGTATGACATATTTTATACAATGCTTTGCTTGCAGGCTAATGCTCAAGATTAATTACTGTATTACTTTGAAATTCTCAGAGATTAATTACTGTACTATTGTGAGATGGCCAGGTTAACGGTGGCACCATATTTGATTAATAGCATTTCTTGCATTTTGGCTAAATAAGGGAGCTTTGGGGGCAGTTAACAAAGATATATTTGTAGTATGGCTTTTGGCTGAGGCTTTTTATTGGAGTTTTTAGTTGTTATCTGTTATTCAGGTATTTTTAAAATATATATATATTAGTTTAGTTTAGCCTATAGTTTAGCCTATATGGTATAATGGAATCTGTGCTAAGCACCTATTTGATATGCTTTGATTGCATTTCTTTTCTTGTAGTGGTATTGAACACAATGTGTTAAAAATCTCATATTGATTTGTGGAATTTATTTTCTCAGTGCTTTACTCTGGAATGGAGAAGTCTGAGTTTAGATGAGTAATGGCTGAGATTCAGTACTGTACTATTGTTCTGCTAGATCTTAGGTCTCCTGTACAGATAGTCATTTAGATGGTTACAGGTTAATTTAATTGCCATTTTCAAATACATTCTTTTTTTTTAACTTCAAGTTTTTTGTTTTCTGTTTTTTACAAACACATCAATGCGTGAACAGTATGGCACCTGAGTGTCATACATTTTGATACAAATAAGCCATTTTCGAATATATTCTGTGTTATAATAAATGTATCTCACAAGACATTATGGATATATATTACCACATATCATCAAAAATACTAAAGTGAAGATGATTGACCTTATAATATAGACCAAACCTATTTATTTGTGATTATTAAATCTAGGTGTTTCTATATAGCATTATGGTACACAAGATAGTTATTCAGCCTTAAGAATTCATGTAAGTTTATGAGTGTTTTATACCTTATATTAGTATTGCCCCTCCCCAAATGCTTAACAGATTGATGTGCGGTTTTTAATTACCACTTTGAGGGGTTAAAACAGTGCAATAGCCATGTCATCAATATGGTCATTTTAACAGTTGCTGTTAAAAATCAGCAATATTTTAGGAGTGAATCTGAAGAAAAGGGAAAGGGAGCAATATGTAGTATTCAAGTTTCCTATTCTTGATTTAAGACTTGATAATCATATATTTGAAAAAGTACCTTTATCTAATTAGTACAGCTAACTTGTAAGTTCAGGAATACACATTACAGACTCTCAAACTCAGTTTCTGTCTGAACCCTGTTTAACTCACCACCTCTTTAGGTAATTGTTTTTCATCTTTATTGTTATAGTTAGGATTTTTTTTCCTATGTGACCATCTTCAGGTACTTGAAAAACACTTTCATATTCTTCCTGGTTTTCTCAGAGCGAAATATATTGAGCTCCTTCAGTCATAATTTCTAGTTTTCAAATGAGAAACTAAGGATCAACATAAATGTTTATGCCTGGAGCTGGCCATACCCACTGAAGTTTGTGTCATTCAGAGATATAGACTTCTAAGACAGAATCCATACAGTATGAAGAGTTTGGGACTGCCAATAATGAACATTTTTTTAAAAAAAAATTATACTATGCCATTTCCCTCAGAATTAGTGGTAAACTTTACTTATTAAATTTATATGCTACTCATCTCACTCTGAAAAGCAACTCCGTCTCTTGGCATGGTTTTGTACACTGCAGTATTGGAAGAAGCAAGTTGCATGGAATAGGACTAGACACGAGAATTGTGTGATGATGTAAAGAAATACATTTTGTAAGGTGAAAGATTTATATAACCTGATGAGAAACCAAAGTATTTAGTAAATGTCACATGATGCTAGAAGTTGGCTTTGGAAGTAGTCATGTATTTTTGTAATATTTAATAGGTCTAGGGTTTAGTTTTGTCTTTTTGTAATAAATTACAGAATACAGAAAATTTGCTTCAGGATTACAATATATGGAAAAAGTAAGCTGCAACAATCTAGAATTATAGATATGACTGCCAACCTATGTGGCAAGTTTGTCAGCCAATATGTTCATAGACCACTGTTATGACTTGCTGTTGAAAATCAGGATTGATACTATATCAGACCTTTCATCTGTGTTCCAGGGCTGCTTAAATCTTTCAGTATAGAGCAATCTACTATCAGTTTTGAGCAATCTGTTATAGGGTTACTTAATGAGTTTTTCTTGTGATTTATGAGAATTGTATGCTTGCAATACTTTTCAAAGCTATCTATGGTCTGGATAGGAGTTGGTACAAAACTTGAAAGTTGGTAGCTAATTTTGCTAGATGCATGGTATGGATTTCTAGTTAAAAGTGGGAGCAGTAATAAGTGGGAATCTACATTTTATGGTTTTTATGATGTTTGTATTTCTATCCTTTGTTTTATGCTGATTATTGTGAGCCCCTGACTCCATGATTGAGGTAACAAACAAGTGAATAAATAAAGGAACAAATTTAAAGTAACATTTTATCTTTGTATTCATAGATTTTAAGAATGCTGTCCAATTAAGGAGCAATTTATAGGTCTGTGCTTATTTTACAATTACATCTTGTACAGCAAAGTTAAGATTATTGTGTGGGTCACTGAAAGCAGAAATTGTTCATTGTTGCATTTCATTAATTCCTGGTATTTAAACTCCCTTAGTACTGCACTAAATAATTTTACCCTGTTGAGTAGCATATGATACTTAGGGTCATTAATGTGACAAATGAATTTAATTAAATCTAGTGGCATCCTTGCCGGATATGTCTAATATATACAGTGATCCCTCGTTTTTCGCGGGGGTTACATTCCAAAAAGAACCCGTGATAGGCGAAATCCGTGAAGTAGTAACCTTTATTTTTTTTACAATTATTATACAATGAAATACTCCATAATACATTGAAACCAAAGAAAAAAACCTTTTTACAGGCCCAAGCATTTGTTTAACAAATAAATACACATGAGTCCAGGGGTGAAATCCTCCTGGTTCGCTCTTACCTGTTGGTCGCCGCACAGCCCAACAACCTGGTGGCGTTCGCGGCACGGGGCTTCCCCCGCCCGCTTCCTCCGCCCGCCTGTACGCCGGCATCTGCGTTCTTTTGCCCTCTGCGCAAGCAGAACGCTTTGCGCATGCGCAGAGGGCAAAAGAACGCAGATGCCGACATCCAGGAGAGACTGTTTAGCCAATCAGAATGCAGAACACAATGCACGATGCAAATCCGTGAAGCAGCGAGACCGTGAAAGGTGAACCGCGATATAGCGAGGGATCACTGTATATACATATTTTTATGCTAGCCTTACAGGTTTTTTCTTGGTTGGAAAAAATAAGACAAGTTTATATTTACCAGTGTAACAATATAGTTTCATTTTGTTTATGGATCAAGTAATGGCAAGATTATAACAGATACAAATTTAAAAAGTTTTTTTTCTACACCTTTATTATGCAAGCCATAGTATACTGTAGTGTAATAATAGAGCAGGGATCGGCAACCTGCGGCTCCGGAACAGCATGTGGCTCTTTGGGCCCCCTGCTGTGGCTCCCTGTCCCATCACTGGCTGGCCTCGCCCTCTTCTCCCTCACCTGGCCTGAGAAGGTAAGGGCGACGGCGTGAATGGAGAAACGGCTGGGGCTGATTCTCCGGCACTGGTTGAGGAACATAGCCACTCCTGGCCGAGGCTCTCTTCGGGCGATCCTCCTCCCCCTCTCGCGGCTCCCTGGCTGGCTCTGGTGGAGCCAGGAGTGTGCGCATGTGCAGGAAGACCCTCAAGCGAGCACCAAAGCGCAACAAAGGCACACTCGGAGGGCGGGTGGCTGCTCGCTTAAGGAGGGTCTTTGAATGCGGCTTCTCTCCTGCCCTAAGGATCTGGCCATTGCCTTGCCGTGTCCAATCCCCCCCACAGCTCTTCGGCCAAGCGGGGTGGGCGTAAGCTCCAGCCCGAAGCGGCAGGAAGCAAAGGTTGCCTTCGCTCCGGCGACTCTCCTCTCCCTCCTCCTCCTATGTGGGGTTTGGGGGGCACAACAAGGCGATGGCCAGATCCTTAGGACAGGAGAGAAGCCGCATCCAAAGACCCTCCTTAAATGAGCAGCTGCCCTCCGCATGTGCCTTTGCGCCCTCCGCATGTGCCTGTGTGCGCCACAGCCAGCCAGAGAGTCGTGCCCTCAGCATACAGAGAGAGAAGGGGAGAGAGAGGGAGAAAGAGATGAGGGGGAGAGAGGGGGAGAGAGATGAGGAGAGAGAGAGAGAGATGGGGAGAGTGAAAGAGAGAAAGAAAGATGAGAGGGAGAAAGAGAGATGGATAGAGAGAAAGAGAGGGAAAAGAGAAAAAAGAAAACAGAGCCACAAAACCTGGTTAGGCGAAGCTGGGGGGGGCATGTGACTCAGTGGGAGTGACGTTGAGTTGGCCAAGCCCACCCAGGTTTTGTGGCTCCGGGTATTTTGTTTTCTCTGGGAAACGGGTCCAAATGGCTCTTTGAGTTTTTAAGGTTGCCGACCCCTGTAATAGAGTGTCATGAAGAATCTTGGTAAGAAAAAAATGCGTATAATCTCAGTATATATCTAGCCAATTCTGTTTTATATATTCTTTTGTGTTTTTAAATGAATCTCACTTTCTCTGTTTTGACTTCGCCTTAAGTAACAATGCTTCCATGAAATATTTAATTCTAAGAGCTTTGCAGTACCTGGGCATAAATGAATAGTCAAATAGCAGCAGTAGGTATTTACAACTTCTTTAAGAAAAGCCCAAATCAATTTTCTTATTGGTTCTTTGCTGAATTTGAAATTCTCATGATTCATCTGGATCAGGGGTGTCAAACTGGCAGCTTGCGGGCCGGATGCTTCATACGCAGGCCATGCCCACCCCAGGTCTGCAAATGGGGAAAACGTCACAAACTGCAATGTGACACAGCGAGTTTGACACCCATGATCTAGATTAAAAAGAAGGGGATGGAGATGGGAAGATTGCAGCAAAACAATTAGAGAGCTACATATTACTGTTTTGGAACCTTGTTAAAAATTTGCATTGGTTCTTGTTCTGTTCTTGGCATTCAACTGTTATTAGTGCCAAATTAACAGATGGCTAAGAAGGGTAAAAAAGAGGGCCATGGATGCATCCTTGTTGAGGACCAGTGTTCTGATTGTTTGAGCATAAATTCATTTCTCCATTTGATCTAAGACCCTAAAAAGCAAAGTCACATTTTTCATGGAGAACAGATGAGTATATAATTCATTTTCAGGCTTCAGCTGAATATATGCAGGTTAGAAAAGAATTGCAGGACTGGTCCCATAATCCCTTAGACAATATCCTCCATACGTTCAGCTGAACACCTAAACAGACTCATCCAGCCTTCTATAATATTAGGTGTTTCACTAAATAATGCAAGATTCTACCAGGATATCCCCAAGTGTCAGGCAAGTATAGCGATAGCAATAGCACTTAGACTTATATACCGCTTCATAGTGCTTTACAGCCCTCTTTAAGCGGTTTATAGATCAGCATATTGCCCCCAACAATCTGGGTGCTCATTTTACCCACCTCGGAAGGATGGAAGGCTGAGTCAACCTTGAGCCGGTGAGATTCGAACCGCTGAACTGCAGCTAGCAGTCAGCTGAAGTAGCTTGCAGTGCTGCATTCTAACCACTGCGCCACCTCGGCTATGTGTTTGTCAGTAAATTACAGTAGCTGGGCATGCATTTTATGCTGTTCTCTAGACTTCACACATTGTGATAATCTGAAGACTTGTTGAAATTGCAAAAGTCTTTCATATAGCAATAGCACTTAGACTTATATACACTTCACAGTGCTTTACAGCCCTCTCTAAGTGGTTTACAGAGTCAGCATATTACCCCCCAACCATCCGGGTCCTCATTTTACCGACCTCGTAATGATGGAAGGCTGAGTCAACCTTGGACCGGTGAGAATCGAACTGCCGAACTGCAGGCAGCTCGCAGTCAGCAGAAGTAGCATACATTAATACTGCATTCTAACCATTGTGCCACCACGGCTCTTATACAGTATTAAGTCATAAACAATGGTCTCTAACATGCAATGTTTGGATCCACAAACATTGTGGCAGCCCTGAAGATCCAAAGAAAAAGATGTTTTTAAAAAGTCAAAGATCCCTGGTTTAGCTTAGCACAGAATGGGGATAACTTAGTAATATGTAAGCAATCATGGTCCTTTGGATGGCCTTTTAAAATTTTAAATAAATGCATAGTTTACTATAGGTAGTCCTAAAGGTTCTTTTTCAAGAGGCAGCTGGACTTTCTGGTTTTTCTTTGAAGACGTTTCACTTCTCATCCAAGAAGGTTCTTCAAGTTTCACTTCTCATCCAAGAAGGTTCTTCTTTGGTTGAGAAGCAAAACGTCTTCAAAGAAAAATCAGAAAGTCCAGTTGCCTCTTGAAAAAGCACCTTTGGGACAACCATGACCTGGATGACTGAGAATCTCTATAGACACCTACTATCGGTAGTTCTTGAGTTATGACTGGTCGCTTAGCGACTGTTCAAGGTTATGACCAACCATCCAAAAGGAACTTATGACCCTATTACGAAGTTCCGACGTTGCTATCTCCCCAAATGCATGACCAATTTTTGGGCACTCAGCAACTGGCCTACCTTTATGGCTGTTTGCAGCACCCTGCAATCACATGACTGTAATTTACGATGGATTGCAATATTTTATGGTTCCCCACAAAAACTGCCCCATGATGGGGTTTGCTTAAGAATTGTGGCATTCGCTAAATGACTGCTGCATTAAAGGTTGTAAAATCAGGTCTAGTCACATGATGACCTGCTTTACAACCATCATGACTTATGACTGTAATTGCCAGGTTCAGATATGGTTGTAAGTTGAGGACTGCCTGCACTGTGCATGTTTGATCAGAAATGAGTGCCATTGAACTAGCTGTCTTAAATGTAGGTAATGATGGATTTGAACACAACCTTGATTTTCAGATCTGATGTGGGGAAGGACTCAAGAGTGTAGACAAGGCTGAAGAAATAAGATATTCTGTCCTATATATTTATTCTATTTTGAATTCTGTATATGTGTTTTCATCTGATGGTTGTAACGATGAGGATGTAGTAAAAATTTGAATTTGAATATTGACTGTAATCTTTGGTGTGTACTATATATATATTAAGCTATAATCATCAGTTCAGCTACTTTATGAGCTGCTCTGAATACAAAATGTCATATGCTTATGTTCTCAGGTTAACTACTATGGAAATCTTTCATTCTGTATTTATCAAAACAAGAAAAGAAATGCTCAGGGTTTTGTAGCCAATAAGCCAATACGTCACAGTTTTCACAATATAATTGTTATTTTAAAGGAATCTGTCAAGTGTGTAATATTGCTTCTTTTCCTGTTTCGAAAGAGGACTCAATTAGCCAGCTTGTGATTATAGGAGGAATAAAACAAGTTTACTATCACATTGGGTTCATTTTGGGAACAGATGTATTCTTGCATAGTGGTTGCTATCATAAAAAACACTTCTGCTATTAGAATGGGAAGGAAAAAAAGATTAAGAAATTTAGAATGTAAATTTTAGCAGTTTGAATGTATAAGATTATAATAGGCTGAAATCTGATTTAAAAAATATTAGAATTCAAATGGCATAAAACCAGATACTATTCTGGTCAGCTAAATGGTTGCAGCCTGTAAATGATTAAAAAAAATTCAAATATAGAAAAATGTCACTATTTTAAAATGAAGCATTTAAATATAGTTTGAGAACTGTTTGAGTGATAGACAGATTTGGATGCTCTCTCATAATGGCAGCAACGGGAGAGGCGAGCACAAAATTCCTATTTCTCGTAAAATAAATCCCCAAGTTAAAGAAAAAACAATTTGCAAGGAAGTCAAGATGAAAATCAAGGAAGTCAAGATGAAAATCTGTTGTCCATTGTTCTTTCCACCTCTGGATGTGTAGCATGCTAATGATGAGCTTTTAACCTCCAGACCTTGGCCAGACATTCTTAACCACACCTTTAGCAAAATGTCATGTTACCTTTGCTTGTTCCAGTAATGGGCCCCATTTGCAAAATTCTTCAGTGGCAAATCAACAATCTGCCAGCTAGACTAGCACTTCCCATAACTGAAGCATTTATGGTCAGCCTGTTTAGCTTCTTCTAAGAAGTGTCAAAGTAGGTGTTAACACATCGCCACCTTAACAATGGTTATATAAACCAAAAGCATAGAAAAAGTAATTAAAATAAAGTAGCTCTGACTAAAGCAAATTCATGACTTACAAAAGCTCTTAATAGTTTGTTAGCAGGTTACTAGCCCAGGCTCTCATAATTGTAGTCTATGGACTCCTTGGTGCTCATTGAGCTTGTTTGTTTTCTTGCAGATGTTTTGTTACTTGATTAGATATCACCTTGAATGCATTCAGAGCAGTGCAGTGCTAGCCTAGTCTGGCTCTAACATTATTCTTATCACTCTTTCTCTGATGGTAGAAGTATACCTAAATATGGAATCTGCAACTCCCTCATCTGTAATTCCCAAATTCTTCTTTTTAATGTTATGCTTCTGCTGGAATAAAATCTAGACCTGATATTGCTATCCTTTGAGTTTCTTTTCACAATCATCATACCCCATCAACATGCTTCTCCTTTCTACCGCTCCAGATTTCCTTTTTAAGAGGGGGAAACTCTGCACATAGATCAGAATAAAACAGTGGGATGTAGTCACTCATTTAGAATATTTTACAATAGCTCCAAAGCTCAAGTGATTCAACAAGGAAATAAAATAGTTCCTAGAACCGTAAGCTGGTACTTTTGCAGCAGGTCAATCTCCTAGCTCAGGGGTGTCAAACTCACGTCGCATTGTTGTCACGTGACATATCACAACTTTCCCGTTCGCTAAACTGGAGTGGCGTGGCCAGCACATGACGCATCCGGCCTGCAGATCGCGAGTTTAACACCCCTGTCCTAGCTGATTAAAAAATAATAATAATAACTAAAAATAAGAGGGGTGGGGATCTGGTAGGAAATAAAAACTTTACCTTATGAGTACCACATTGTCAACTCCAGTGGGTTAACTATTAGAAATATGCTTAATATCAGTGGTATTAAAAAAGACATGTTTAATGGATTCCAATAGGGATGCATTCAGTGCAGGTAAGCATGAATAATGAGGACAGTTAACACATGCTTTACACATTTAACAATATACTGCCTACAGCTGGATGATACACATATAATTAATAGTACGGAACTAAACATGGTCTTGCATTGAATTGCATTTGTTAAAATATATAAACAACTCACTGGTTCTTTGCTGGAATGTCAATAGGTGGGCAACATATGAAACCTTTTTTCTACTGCTGTGATTTGGGAAGAAATCTATTATCCAAAATAGATATTGGCCTAGGGAGGAAAACCAATTCAATTAAAAAAAAGTATCATCTTCAGATATACTTATTTTAGAACTAGGAAATGAAAAGGTTACAATCCCTTTTGATCTAAGCACTGCAATCCAAATTATTTTTTACCTATCCCTAAATATATACTTTTTAAAAGCCTCCATGTTAAAAGAAGAGAAATGTATGAGTCTATTCAGAAATGCCTCTTGGTTGTTGAACGGGACTTATTCCAAGAAAAGTCTGTGTAGGATTGCAGTCTAAATGTCACATCTAGTTTAACCCTGATGGGTGTTACTTAATCGAATGTGTTTGAAAAATAAATAGTTGCCCCCTGCGTATATTTGATTACAGGGCTCTTATATTCATTGCCCCCAGGGGTTACATATTGACACAAGGCAGCTTGCTTACAGATTCTTATACAGAGTATAAAATATGTCCTGTGGGGAATATGGCTTTTTGCATCTGCTTGTATCTTGTTTCTGTGGTACACAAAGGGCCTTTTGAGGATCATTTGTAGCTAAATGTGAAAGATTTCATTTGTGGTGAACAAACCATTGTTCTTTAGACACAGTTCTCCTATTGATTTCAAAAATTCTGCAAGGCTAGATTAAAGTTAGCTGCCTTTTTATGTCTCATAAATGAAACATACTATTTTAAAGTACTGTGTTTTATTTTCTATTTATAATAAAGGTGTTTATTTGCCCAAGGCCAGTGTTTTTATGCTAACTGCATTTTGTTTTAATACCAATACTGTATAAACTGATTTCTTTTACAAAACCAGTTTCCTTACTATTATTTCTATAAAATATAAACTTGGTTGATTTATAGAGGTTTGATACTGAATATCTCATATATTTTATGGTTATTATAAATTCTAATCATGCTACATTTATAGAGGAAAAGAAACCACACTCTTATTTCTAAGAAAACTAATTTCTAGGTTAAACGTGGACTTGATATGACTTGAGGCTAAGGGTATCAGTCAAACTGTAATCGGTTTCTTAATTATTTTAACTAGTTGGACTAAATAGCCAAACATGTTTGTTCCAATCTAAATCTGTACCATCAGGAAAAACAATTAGATTCTGTTTAAATTTAATGAAATACTCCCACTTTCTAAACAGTGCAAACCAATTCATACGTGAAACAAACATGAATCTTTTTTAATGCTAATGCTGTATTCAAATGCAAAATATATTTAAGATAAAGTACTGTCCTTGAGATTTTTTTGCAGCTTCGATACATAATTTATTTTAATTGACTGATGTTATTTGTCCTGCTGAATTTTGCATATTTTGAGTCCAATGTTATCATATAAATATGTGCATATATCAGAATTTAAAGTGATCATAGGTACAAATGCAGTTTACGCTTAATAAATATAACTCTGATATTAGTCACAGTTAATAAATATAACTCTGATATTAGTCCTTTATTGCATTTGTTACAATATGTATGTTCTCCAATTTTCTCAATGATTGAATTGACAAAGTATATATGTACATACTTGTGCATATCTATATATAGGTAGGATAATACTACTGGATATAGAATACAGTATTACAGTATAGATCAGTGATGGCGAACCTATGGCACGGGTGCCACAGGTGGCACGTGGAGCCATATCTGCCGGCACACGAGCCGTTGCCCTAGCTCAGTTCCAGCGCACATGTGCGTGCCCGCCAACTGATTTTTGGCTCACGCGGAGGCTCTGGGAGGGCGATTTCGGTCTCTGGAGGGCCTCCGGTGTGGCGGAGGGGAGCATTTTCATCTTCCCCAAGCACCAAGAAAGCTTCTGGAGCCTGGGGAGGGCAAAAAACAGGCCTACCGGGCCCACTGGAAGTCGGGAAATGGGGAAGAGGGGGGGTCGTGCATGTATGCGCAGGGGGTGGGGCGAGTGGGGGGCTTTGAATTATGGGTGTGGGCATGCACGCGCGTGCGTGCAATAGCGCGCACACGTGCTATTTTGACAGCCGAGGAAAAAAACAGTTCACCATCACAGATAGAATATAGATATAGAAACTGAAACATGCTATGATGACAGTAGAATCCACGGTGAATGCCCAGACTTGGTAGCATTTATATCTTTTTAAAAATCCTCTTCAATTTAGTGAAATATGTTGCCATATCTACAACATATTACATGTAGTCAGGACATGCCCAAACATCAGACCCCTTTAGAGAATTTATTTCAGTTATAGAACACAGTGCTCATAGTATAGTGTACTATATTAATGCATTCCTGCGCATCCCTCCCTGAACCCTCGTCACATGTCTTTCATACCCTCATGCACACTCTCCAACCCTCACCATGACATCATCTTGCATGTCCTTGCAACCTCCCCCAATTGGCAGCAGCCACTTACCTGCCCATTGACCTGTTTGCAAGCCACCTGGGATTGATAACTTCCTTCCAGCTTTCCCACTGAGTTGGTTGGGAAGCCAGCAGGAATTTGCATCATCTAATGATGGTGGAATTTGATCAACAACAACAACAAGGATTGTGGAATTTGTAGTTTTGAGGGATATAGTTGCATTTTATGACCACATTACTTAGTGACAAAAATTACTTTTCCAAATTGCTGTCATAAATCTGTACTTGTGGTTTTAATATTTTTTAAATTGTAAATAGGTGTTTTCTCTTTTGGTTATGAGCCATCCAGTGTTTGGTATAAGATAAATGGCTATATACCGTGTTTTTCGGAGTATAAGACGCACCAGAGTATAAGACGCACCTTAGTTTTGGGGGAGGAAAACAAGGAAAAAAGCCTCTGCCTCCAAGCAATTTGCCAAACAGCAAACAGCACAGATGATATACACTCTTTGCTGTGTATTTCTGTGCATGTGTGCCTGACCCATAGAAATAGCAAAGAATTGGAGAAATGTACATTATGCCAGAAGTTTTCTTAAATGTAGTCACACTAACTCCTCCCAATTATTTAAATACATCTACTCCAAGGTAAGTCAGGATTTAACTCTAATACTAAACAGGACACTGTTAAATTTCAGACTATACTTGTACAGAGTTATTAAAATTAATTAAAATTTCTGGAAGGATCATTTTAAAGAATTCAAGGTACTTGGAAAATGCAGAAAAGAATCACTTGTCAGTAAATTTACATAGAAAGATGTGTGTGCCCATAGAACATACAGCTTTAGACTTATGAGAATGAAAAAAAACCCCACAAGATATTATTATACAATTTGTTAATACTCACGTGAGATATTTGATTGGGTATAAAATCTTGTGAACTGGAGGCAATAAAATGGATGGGCAAGAATACTATGCATCTTTTCCAGTATATAAACTCGCTAATCTACAGAGAGATTTCAAACTTTTACAAAAGAACTTAGAAAACAAGGAACATCTTTAACCCTCAAGGAAAGGAGATATTTCTATTCACACCTTTGACAAAGTTGAAGAAAATATCATTAAAAAATGATCAGAAGGTGACCTTGTATGCAAGGAGAAAGACTGTTCTAAATTAAGGAGAATAAAATAAATTAAAAAAGACTTGAAATTAGCAAAGTTATAAATAAGAGAAGGGAAAAGAAAACATTTTAAAATACACATTAGATAATTAGATAATAGGTTGTTTATTTATAGGCCTATCAAGCTGGGATGGGGGTTGAGATATTTGGTTTGGCACCTGGGAGAAAGGGTACCTTTCTTTTTAACTATGTTTTATGGATTGTTGTCAGGCATGAACAATAAGATCCACATGTGAAGAATTAGCTGTTTTATTGCTCAAGCCTATTTCCCGTAACCTTCTCTGACTGACATTCACACCTGGGTTAGAAAAGATAAGGAACCATAGATGAGAGTTGTTTTGAGTATAATTTTCCAATCGGTTTTGTATTTACTTTTGACAAGTATCTATCCCAAATCTGTTTTCTAATCATCTCCTTTTTAAAAGAAATCTTACCCAACTGGAGCTCTTTTTTGTATTAGTTTTTTTTAACTATTCTTAATTTGGGTTTTTTTTAAAGGCTTAAATTATATATCCAAACACACCCAATTTTAATTCTCTTAAAATCAAAAACCCCAGCATCAGAAGATTACATTATCTCAATATTCCTACTACTAGCATTTCTTACTATTTCTTCTCTGTTAGTTAGCATCATCAAGGAAAACTTACCTCCTATTTTTCTTCATTTCAGAGGAAATTTTCAGAGTTTCTTGGTATGGTAGCCCCATACATAGTACAGTTCATCTCCCAACAGATGTATTAATTACAGTCCCCATTACCATTATATACCGTATTTTTCGGAGTATAAGACGCACCGAAGTATAAGACGCACCTTAGTTTTGGGGGAGGAAAACAAGGAAAAAAGGCCTCTGCCTCCCAGCAATTTGCCAAACAGCAAACAGCACAGATGATATACACTGTTAGCTGTGTATTTCTGTGAAATGTGTGCCTGACCCATAGAAATGGCAAAGAATTGGAGAAATGTACATTATGGCAGTATATTAATCCCAGAAAGTTTTCTTACATGTAATCACACTAACTCCTCCCAATTATTTAAATACATTTACTCCAAACATGACTAAGTCAGGGTTTCTCAGCTGCCTTCTTTTAATACTAATACTTAATACTAATACTTAATACTAAAACAGGACATTTCAGATTATACTTTTACAGATCTTTAAAATTGATGTGGCTTTCTGGAAGTATTCTCTGCTATTTAAAAGAAGATACAATAGCACTGGGCCTCTTCAGAGCAAGCATTTATTTTAAAAAGCTTCTTCATTTTGTTAAGTCTAGAACAATAATAAAACAGTCTTTAAAAAATAAGTCTAATAATTTGAACACTCTACAAACATTTAACAAAATAACATATTAACAGAATCTGCCTGTACCTAGGCTAGAACTCACAACCTCGTGATTGTGAGGCAAAAGCTCTATCTCTTGAGCCACAGCAGCTCTAGCTTGCCTCTTGCAATTTTAGCAGTCTAATATTGCCAGCAGTTTATCTCCCAGCAATATGTCTCATCACAGCCACCTTAGTTTCAGTTTCATTTTACCACGTGGCTTGTAAGCCTCAGTCAGCTGTAGGTCGGGAGGCAGTTTATCTGTTCTTGTGCTCTTCTTGTGCTTTGTCCTGTTTGCTGCAAAGAGGTAAATTGCTGGCAGGCAGAGGCCAAAGGGTGGGGGTGGCTGGGTGGGGCTACATTCGGTGTATAAGACGCACCCAAGTTTTCACCCTCTTTTGGGGGGTAAAAAGGTGCATCTTATACTCTGAAAAATACGGTAATGTAATCAATGTTTAAAGATCTGGAATTTGTTTTGGAAAGTATTGTCACATCACCTCTTTGGATATGCAATAGTGGACACTAACAGCAGTATTGCTGCTTTTCATACCCTCATTTATTTTACACAACATGCTTTCTCGTATGTTACCAAGTTCATTCACTTTGATCATATTGAAAAGGTGCAAATACTTTAAATATGCAGTAGAATTCCATCTTTTATGATATTGCCTCTTTCAGCCACAATACTAACAGATTAACAGAGTTGGAAGGGACCTTGCAGGTCATCTAGTCCAACCCCCTGCCCAAGCAGGAGACCCTACATCTGCCTCTACCTAGGATCAAACTCACAACCTCCTGATTGTGAGGCAAGAGCTCCACCTCTAGGCCACAGCCTAGAGGTGGAGCTCTTGAATAATAATTGTTTTTTATTGACTGAAACAAATATATGTCCATCCTAATCATGGTTCCAAACTATACATATTTTTCTCTTGAAGTTTTGTCCTTTATTGAAATATTTTTATGTATTGAGGGTTTTTCTTATTTTTATACTATCATTAAGAAATCAGGGATGAACCAAATCTATGTTTCAAAAGTTTGGATGACTACCCTGGTTTTCTCTTTGGATTGAAATAAAACCAGTGTTGACTGACATCTACTTTTTAAAAGTACATGATAAAACAGAATTACCACAGAGCTTCTTTTAGGAAAGGTTAATTGATGTAGAATTAATCACAATTTCTTCTGTGTGGTCTGGTGCTGTATAAGTCACTGAAATTAAACAATGCACAAAAACATATTGCATCAATAATCAATTCAATCTTTAACATATATTTCTTCTTTACATCTATTTTTATAATTATTTATGGATAAACAGGACATTAATTGGTTTTGAAAAGCTACTCAAAATAAAATTTTAGAAGGAATGTAGGAAAAAAGTTGCATGGGAGATTCCATGTTAACAGAGGAAATTAAACAGATATGTAGGGTGTTTATACTTTCCAATTTTACGTTCTTCTAATCAGAATATGTCACTTTCTAAACTTTTAGTAGATCAATAATATTTCTTGTGCCATTTTAAAATTGTGCAGGCTTCAAGACAGAATGTAGAAGGAGGACCAGCAGAGCTAGGGGAGGAGTAAAAAGATGGGATCAGTTTAGAGTCATTATGTAGCCACAAATGTACTACCGGTAAGTCCAAATCCTTTGATTGCGGTTGACCTTATTGATCCTAACCTGGTTGAACCTAACCAGATTTTGACTGTTATAGATAGATAGATTTTTAGCAATAAATCAGTAAATTAATTTGAACCTTCATGGGTGAAACTGTTTTTTTCGCACCAGACAAGATTTTTTAAATTAATGAAGATTTGCTATTTTTTTGGCAAATGTCCAAAATGTTTGATGATAAAACTTGATTATATAACTTGTTCCATTTTTCTTTTGCAAAAGTGCAATCCTGCTGGAAAGATTAAATATTTATTCAGTTAAATTGTTATGGCTGCTCATCTCATTGTCATGACTACCGTATTTTTCGGAGTATAAGACGCACCAGAGTATAAGACGCACCTTAGTTTTGGGGGAGGAAAACAAGGAAAAAAGGCCTCTGCCTCCAAGCAATTTACCAAACAGCAAACAGCAAACAGCACAGATGATATACACTGTTTGCTGTGTATTTCTGTGCATGTGTGCCTGACCCATAGAAATAGCAAAGAATTGGAGAAATGTACATTATGCCAGAAAGTTTTCTTAAATGTAGTCACACTAACTCCTCCCAATTATTTAAATAGATCTACTGCAAGGTAAGTCAGGATTTAACTCTAATACTAAACAGGACACTGTTACATTTCAGATTATACTTGTACAGAGCTGTTAAAATTAATTAAAATTTCTGGAAGTATACATTATTCTCTATTATTTAAAAGAAGATACAATAGCACTGGACCTTTTCAGAGCAAGCATTTATTTTAAAAGGCTTCTTTATTTTGTTAAGTTGTCTAGAGGTCTCCAATCTTGGCAACTTTAAGACTTGTGGACTTCAACTCCCAGAATTCCACAGCCAGCAAAGCTAACAAAGCTGGCTGTGGAATTCTGGGAGTTGAAGTCCACAAGTCTTAAAATTGCCAAGGTTGGAGACACCTGGCTAGAACAATAATAAAGCAGTCTTTTAAAAATAAGTCTAATTATTTGAACATTCTACAGACATTTATAGTTATTCACTTACCCCCTTGCATCCAGCAGAAAATAAAAATCTGCGTGTCTCTCCCAGCTATTTGCCTCTTTGCAGCTAGTTTCACTTTCATTTTCCCACGTGGCAAACCTAATCAGCTGTAGGTCTGGAAGCTTCTACTGACTTGCTTGGCTTTACAGGCTCTTCCCTCTTTCCTGCAAGCAAGTAAATTGCTGGAAGACAGAGGCCAAAGTGTGGGTGGGGCTGCATTCGGTGTATAAGACGCACCCAAGTTTTCACCCTATTTTGAGGGGGTAAAAAGGTGCGTCTTATACTCCAAAAAAATACGGTAATTTAATCTCTAATGATCCAAAGAGTAGGTAACATGGGGTAAAAGGTTCTGTTATAAGGAAATATCCTTGTAGGTTCAGTTCCAAGTTGGGAAAAAGACACTGGATTCATGAAGGTTGCTTGGAAGGAAGGTTTAATGGTGGACAGGAGCACATGGCTTGAGCCCCTGTACAGAAAAGGTAGCTTACATGCTTCCAGGTGTGGTGAAGAGAAAAAAGAGGAAGAGATATGCTGAGTTCCTGGTTTTTATAGTGTAAGTTGGGTCCCACCTCTTAGATTTCCTTTTCCTGTATAGAAATGTATCCCATTGGCTCTCAGACCCCCCAGGGGCATGCTGGGGTGGCTCTTGGCTTTTGTCTAATCCAGCTTTGGCTGAATGAAAGGGCCTTGGGCAAATCCTATTGTGGTTTTATCATGCAAAAGACTTCCAGTCCAGGTGAGAGGAATGTGTGAGCTGGGCCCAGTCCTTAATGACCCATTTGCAAGGCGTGGGGGTTTTCCAAGAGGAGTCTTTTGTCTGTTTAAAAAGCATGTTTCCAGATGTGTTCCACAGAATATCTTCTACCTTTTAATATCTCCTAGGATATCTCATTTCCTAGGAGAGGGGTGGGTGCTAACGTCCTACAATCCCTCATTTTTTTTTTCAAAACATGTGAGTGCAACACATGTTTTGACACAAGCTTCAAATTGATCAGGTCAGGGAGATTTTATGGGTGCTTTCAATTTTTCTCTGATGCAGAGGGGAAGACGTTGAAAGAGGCAGTTGAAAGAGGCAGCAGCAGGATTCCTTCAGTGGCTCCCAAAAGGAGAGCTTTCAATCATGATGGTCAATGGCCAGGGCAAAAGTTCTGGAAATAAATTTACAGTATCCAATTTTCCATGCCAATTATGTTCAGATGTTTGATAACACTTTCGATGAGCTGCCAGACAGGTTTCAAGCAAGCACAGGCCCCACAATATTCCCACAGCCATGGTTTACCTTGAAATCACAGGCTGCCCATTTCCAAGGGATGGTTCTTGAATCTGCCCTAGCTCTTACTTTAGTGCATCTAGGATTTGTGAGTCCAAATTGAAGTTAGCCAGTGTGCAATCTAGGCTTTTCCTTTTTTTTTTTTTTTTTAGAATGAGCCCTGGGACTCTTACTCCTGAGACCACCAGTGCAAAATACCCTGCTTTACTGGGCAGCAGTCAGGCCTTGGGTTTTCAAAGATCCTTTCTGCTAGCTCTTCAAGTGGGGAAATTGCCTGAGGGGACCTGTCCCCTCCCCCATGGAATTAACAGGGAGATATGACTGCCTGGGCTTTAATGCCACAAAGCAGGAATCAAAACAACAACAACAACAAAAAAAACCAGCAAGCTAAAAGCAGCTTTGGGTGGAGGTAGGTGGAAAAAGGATAACCTCAGTCTAATTCTGAATGGCGTGTCTCTGTGTGTTTGTGTATGCAGCTACAAATTTACCTCCCACTAGACAGAAATCTAAAGTGTACAGAACTCACTGTGGCAACCACTCCCAATACAATTCTTACATGAGTACATTAAACTGATTACAATATAGATGAGACAAGAAAGAGAAACGTTACAATGAATTTCAGTGAATGAAGCAAGGAAAGAAAGAAAACAAAGAAAAAACTTTACAATGAATTTCTGTGACTGAAGCAAAGAAAGAAAGAAAAACTTTACAATGAATTTCTGTGACTGAAGCAAAGAAAGAAAACTTTACAATGAAGTTCCCCCCTCCCCCCTAGTCTTTTCAGCTGTCTTCTGGGGATTGAAAATAGATGTTTGGTCTTTATTTGTCCATCTCAGGGTCCTTTCATTCATGTCTGCTGGGTGGCCTTAGGTGTTGGTGGTAAGGCTGGTCAGCCAGGCTTGGAAAGATCTGCTCCACTCTGGTTGCTGTGATGACTAGAGGACTAGATTCAAACCCAATTCTGGCTCAAATGGATGGAATGTCTTTACTGGAGGCAGTTTCTGAGCCCATTTGGTCTGCTTCCATAGGCTTCAGGATCATGTGTGCAGGGCTGAAAGACATAAGAACAGGGTCCCTTCCCCCTTTTGCTGGTAATTCTACCACGAGAGGCATTGTAAAAGGATTAGAGATTTGGGGGGGGGGGGTAGATAGCTTGTAGGCAGGGTTTGAGGAAAACAAACAACACATCAGTATCGCAGTTAAATCAATTATAACAAAATGGAGACATCACCGGGGAAAAAAATGAACAGACATTTCCATCTTAGCAGAGAATTGGCATCCATTAAACATCACAGAAGAGCAATATTAAAACTGTTTGCATGTACATACAGTAAATGTGAGAATGGAATTTTCCTGTAAATTAACTTAAAACATTGTCCCTTAAATTTTGGATTTTCTTAAAAACCCCGAGAGGAATAGGAAAATTGAACTCTGTTCCTTGTCCCAGACCAGGTTGGCCAGTCCTAACTGGGCAAAGACATTTTCCTTTCTTTTCAGTGCTTTTAATTTTCTAACAATTTGAAATTCATATCTCTAGGAAACAGAGATATTTTACAGTTGCAATTACCTCGAGTGCGCACAAGACAAGACAAAGACGTACACATACACAAAACATGGACAAAGAGGATGACAGGACACACACACAAGTCCTTCCTGCCATAAATTTCAGTTAAATTAGGGAAGGCACAAATCTTAACAAACAAACCACGTGGTTACATATAAGAGAGAGAAAAGAAGAGAGAGAGAGAGACAAACAAACCCCTCAACATTTTTCCTTTTCTGTTTTCTTAAGTACCTTTATTTAGCCAAATTGGCTGTTTTTTTGTGTTTTGTTTTTTCTGTGTCATCCCTCAGCAAAGTCCATTTCCTACTTTTGCACATTCCTGTATTCCTGGCGTCCCAGGTTCCAAGCCCTCACAAGGGTACCCGCCACCCTCGAACTAGAGCTTCCCATGATCCTTTAAATGTAAGGTTCACTTTGGCTTAGCTAGTGACGCGCTCATTGTTTTCAGAGGCTAAAAAACTCTGGGAAGGACTTCCGATTCCCTCATGGAAGTAAGGGCCCCTTCCTTGGGGAGTCGTCCGCAGTTTTCAGAGGCTAAAAAACTCTGGCAAGGACTTCCGCTACCCCACAGAAGTATGGGCCCCTTCCTTGGGGAGTCGTCCGCAGTTTTCAGAGGCTAAAAAACTCTGGGAAGGACTTCCGCTACCCCACAGAAGTATGGGCCCCTTCCTTGGGGAATCTCCTTTAGGTTTATCAGATCCAAAAAGGGGATCTGCGAGGACGTAGTCGCCCCTGTACGACTAGTACTAAGACCTCCACTTTCTATTCACGAGCTTCACATTTTAGAACAAAAAAAATTATGGGGTTTGCTTTTGGGATGTGCACATAAAAACAACAACAACAACAACAAAATTTGCTTTCCCACCCTTCAATCACACACACACACACACACACACTCTTCCTCCTTCCCTAACAGAAGCTCCTGTGCTCTGTAAACGCTAAACAGAACTTACACAAATCAAAACAGAAAGAGAAGACATTGACACATAGGCTGGTAGATGAGAAAGAAACTCTATACTACCAAATGAGGATAAACAAAAATAATTCAATATTATGAAAAGCTGTATGAGCAAGAAGTTTCAGAAAATAAAATTAAAGAATATTTGAAAAAATGGAATTGCCTAAAGTACCAGAAAAGGACAAAACTATTAAATGAATGAATATCAATGATGGAATTAACAGAAGCAGATCAAGAGACAAAAGAACAACCAAACACCAGGACCAGGTGGGCCAGTGGCAGAATTTTACAAAGATTTTACATACTGAGGTATTGATTGATGTAAAAGTACCACATTCCTGAATGGGAGCAAATATTACTTTGATTCCAAAATAAGATTCAGATTTAATGCAGATAAAACTATAGGCCCATCTCTTCACTGAATGCTGACTATAAAATATATACTTCAATAATGGCAGCAAACTAAAAGGTTTCTAAATGAATTTATACATTCAGCTCTCTTAAGCTTTTCTAAGAGACAGATTAAAAACAAAATGAGAATGATTTTAAATACATAAAAAAGGCACAAGAAAAGGATGCTATTCATTTTGATACTGGAAGTGCTAAATATAAATATTATATACATAGAAATTAAAGGCATGGAAACTTTGAAAACTAATTTTGCACCAAGAGAGAAATAAAATATGTTAATAACCAACCAAGATGAAGTTGTAGAAGGATTTGAAACTGCATCATTAACATAATACCAATCAGAAAAAAAACAGAAATCCAAGAAACCAGCATGGCTGCACAAAGACCTCACTGACAAATTGAATGAATGAAGGACAGATACAAAAAAATGGAAAGAGGGACACATAACTAATGCAGAATATCAGCAGATAGCAAGAATCTGTAAAGAAAAATCAGGAAACAAAAGCCTTGAATGAACAACGACTTGCATCAAAGGTGAAAGATAATATAAAAGATTCTTCCAATACATAAAAAAAACAGGGGAAAAAAATCAAGGAAACAGTTGGACCACTAAGAAGAGAAGGCAACACAGAGAAAGCCATGAGTTGCTTAACTCATTCTTTGCATGTCTTCTTGCAAAAAGAAATGCAACCCAACTAACCAGAAATATAACTGGAAAGGAAAAAATAAAACAGACTGTAAACTAAAGTTAAAATAAGCAAAAACAGTAAGAGAACACCAGGTCCCAGAGTCCTAAAGGAGCTGGTAAATGAAATCTCAGAACCACTGCACATCTTAAAAAAAAAATCTTGGGACACGGGGACCACCTGAGAAACTGGGAAAAAGCTAATGTGGTTCCCATCTTCAAAAAGAAAGAAAAAAAAAAAACCACAACAAAATTCTGAGCCCTATCTAATGCAAAGAAAAGTAAAATCCTACACCTAGGTAAGGAAAACCAAAAATATAGATAACTATTATAAATTGGTGCAACAAATTAAAACAGATTTGGAGAAGTGGAAAAAACCCACCATAAAATGAGTATCCTGCAATGGCTAGCAGACAAAACAGGGCTGGGGGGGAGAAGGGGGGGGGAGAAGGAAATATCAAAGGATTTAGGAAGATACATTAACTTGGTTAAACAAAAAGCATGATTATTTTTTCCTAAAATGATTTGTACCCAGACAACACACTATTCAATTGAAATTGGAATTTACAGATGCCATAAAGTAAAATTAAAAAGCAAAAATTACCCCCCACACACATACACACATGCAAACACACATTTCCCAGTTTTCTATGGTTTAAAGTAAAATTTAGAGGTAGGTACTCACCTTCTTTCCAAGCAGCCCTTGAATTGAAACTCCAAAACCCCTTTAAAACCTAATTTCCAATGGCCCAGGTCAAATAAATTTATTTAGGCCAGGATCATTGGAGAGGTTACTTGGAATCCATCTGGCTCGCCAATTGTTATAAGGAAATATCCTTGTAGGTTCAGTTCCAAGTGGGGAAAAAGACACTGGATTCATGAAGGTTGCTTGGAAGGAAGGTTTAATGGTGGACAGGAGCACATGGCTTGAGCCCCTGTACAGAAAAGGTAGATTACATGCTTCCAGGTGTGGTGAAGAGAAAAAAGAGGAAGAGATATGCTGAGTTCCTGGTTTTTATAGTGTAAGTTGGGTCCCACCTCTTAGATTTCCTTTTCCTGTATAGAAATGTATCCCATTGGCTCTCAGACCCCCCAGGGGCATGCTGGGGTGGCTCTTGGCTTTTGTCTAATCCAGCTTTGGCTGAATGAAAGGGCCTTGGGCAAATCCTATTGTGGTTTTATCATGCAAAAGACTTCCAGTCCAGGTGAGAGGAATGTGTGAGCTGGGCCCAGTCCTTAATGACCCATTTGCAAGGCGTGGGGGTTTTCCAAGAGGAGTCTTTTGTCTGTTTAAAAAGCATGTTTCCAGATGTGTTCCACAGAATATCTTCTACCTTTTAATATCTCCTAGGATATCTCATTTCCTAGGAGAGGGGTGGGTGCTAACTTCCTACAGTTCTCTTTCTAGGTCCCACAAGATGATACTCTGTAATGAATGGGACCCCTAGCATGCTCCTCCTTCCGGATCTGATGGAACAGATAGATATAATCTGGGAGGTCTCTCATAATCCTTTCTGATAATGTGAAAATAATAGGTAACATTCTACAGTTCATATTTACATTTTAAAATAATTTTGAATACTTTTACCAATATTGAAATATCTGTGATAAAAGTTAAGGAGGATTTGTGTATCTTTTAAACAATATGCATTTAATAGAGAATCAGAGAAAGAGATGTAGTCAACTTTTCGATTTATGTCATTACGTGCAACTGTGCTTGATAAAATTTTCTATTAATTTAGCTGGTTTTGTTCTTTTCTTGAAATAAAGCTTTTTAGTCTGATAAGCCAGAGAAATGAGAATTTATTCTGAAATAAATAAAAGTCTGAAATAACTGGGCAGTGTTTAGATAGACAATGAAAAATAATGTTGCAGTATTTTATTATAAACCACGAGTTTCATAGAGGATGAAAATAGAAACACAGATAAGGATAATTTTAGATAGTGTACTAATTTAAAATAAAGCAACAACAAAGAATGCAAATTGTTTAGTTTAACTCAGACAATATGGTTCCTCTTTATCCAGGACAGGAATCCTCTGTTCTTCAGTCTTCAGCTCATACAAAAGTAATATAGATAGCTGTGTCACCCATAAGAAAAGCAAATTAGAACAATACTTTTAGTAGGCTATCTCAAGGTCACAACATAATATACACAAGATAGCCAATTACGTAGTCTTTTCTCCTGCTACTATTTTTGAGTCCATCTGATTATCACAGTAATAGAACAAAGCTGAAAGATTTGAGACGAGAATGAGTTGTAGGTTTAATTGTCTATTGTTTTACAGTTAAATATTCTGTGTCCTGTTATATGGGGAAACTGAGTTGCTTTTAAAGCAGGCAATACCATATTCTTTTTTATTGCCATGTGCTTAGCCATTTTCCATATTTTAGTTGACTATCAAAATTAGAATTACATTTAAAGAAAAACAATAAAATATGCTTATCAGTAAAAAGCTGCCTTACTGAATTTAAAAGAAACACCATTTATTTCAAGGCATTCCTATCTTAATTCTTATTTAAGAATACTCTTTCTGTAAATTAACACATACATTATATACATATTCACTCTGTCGTTTTTCAGCCCAAGTTACTATTGTTAATAAAGTAGAAAATTGATCATTAGACAGAAGATATTTCAATGAACAGATTCATCAGTATATATGATTAAAGCTGTAAATGACCATAGTATAGTAATAGTAAACCTGTTATTATAATATGAGATAATGTTCTATGAGATATTTCAGAAGATTATGAAGACATATGTACTGGGGAGCACTTGCTTTCAAATTGCTATGTATGAAGTTTATTAGGTCAAGGAAAAAGGATATTTCATTTCTATAGAAAGGTAGTATTTTTCATTGGAAAACATATTGCATATTATGTTGACAAGAATTTTGACATTTGATTCATTGTATAAATTGGCTTTTATTTGCTTTCCAACTATTAAACTATTTTGTTTTTGAATGTAGATGTATCTTAGCTTACATGCAGTATATTATGTGTTATTAATAATTGAGTAAACACTGGACATATTACTGTGTGATAACCTATTTTAACATACAAAACAAATTTTGTCCCTGATTTTCTGGTAGGAAAGCTTTTGTCAAAAGAATTATGTATCCATAGGCAACCACTAACTTGAAAGAGAGAGAAAAAAATGAAGGGTCTTGAATTCTTCAGTTTTTCATATTGCTGATATGTACTATGCTTATTAAAACTGGATCTTGCAAAATTCAAATAGGAACAGATTTTAAGAAATAGAAACTAGAAATGCTTGAAAATAAGGCAATTCAGATTGTGATATGCGAAACAATATAAACAAAAATAAAATAATGCAATTACTGTTCAAAGATTGAAGTGTTGTGTTATGTTATTGTCTGAAACTTTACCAATATTCAGTGTTGTGCTTTATGCAGTCTTTATACATTACAAGTGATCCTTGACTTACAACCACAATTGAGCCCAAAATTTCTGTTGCTAAGCAAGACAGTTGTTAAATGACTTGTGCCCTGATTTATGATCTTTCTTGCTACAGTTACTAAGTGGATCATTGCAATTGTTAATAACATGGTTGTAAAGTGAAACTTTACTTATCAGAAAGTCACAGAAAGTGATCACATGACTCCACAACACTGCAACCATCATAAATGCATGCCAATTGTCAAGTGTCCAAATTTTGATCACATGATCAGAGGATGCTGTGAAGGTCATGTGAAAAACGGTCATAAATCACTTTTTACTGGTCACTAAATGAATGTTTGTAAGTCAAAATCTACAAGGGATTGTTGACAGGCAGTGGAACATATTTCTCTCTGAAGAAGTAAGTCCGTAGACAAGACATATTTTTAGATATTCTTTAAAATTATCACTAACATATCCTTAGAACTTAATCAATGGAATAGTTAATGGGATTTTAAAGAAAATGGAAATTGTGCTCTTATATCCATTCATTTATATATTTTGTATTAGCATAATGGTATTCATCTTTTTAAAAACAATCTTATTGTTATGATAGTAGATCCTTTAACATATTGTGTAATGCCATAAAATAATTAATTTGGCTGTGTAACAATATCTCTAATGAATTAAATCATGTCATTCTTCTGAATGCCATATGTAGATTACAGTAAATATTACTAGGGGAGTTCAAACTGTTTTGAATCTGAAATATTCTGAGCTCAAAATACTTCACCTTAAAATCTGGACAGTTGTTCCAACCATTCGGGTAGAATTTTGAAACTAATCAAGAAACTCACAGTGATTCTTCAAATTGAAAATAAAATCAAACTCGAGTCTAGAAAAGACTGGTGATTTTGTGTTTTGGACATGAACAATACAAACTTAAAGATTATGCCTTAAATAATAATTGATACAATTAACTGAAAACAGTGTCCATAATTCCATTGTTCAAGATGCTTATAAAGTGGGCAATTCTAAAAAAAATGTCCACTGCAATTATGTTTGATTTTTAAAGAATAATTTAAAATAATTGTTTAGGTTTTTTTAAAGTATCAAGTCCAGGTTGAAAAGAAACATGACAAATAGCATTAATATATTTGGAACAAGAAAGTGACTCTTGTTGGATAACAGATATGCTAAAAGAAGGCAGAGAAATTTCAGAGAAATGCTTTTTTCTAGGAATTGAATGAAAATAATAGAGATCAATAGAGATATCAAGAAATGAAATGAGAAATCTAATTAACAACTTTAAAAAACATATATTTTTGAATACAGTTGAAAATATATGTACCTGAAAATTCTTGATATTATCACATTGTAGAAGTTTTGAGCATGTCAATAAACATTGCAAATAGGCAAGGTCCAACACACATTGTCTGGACTTTTAATGAACTTTTGACAGTCTGTCCCCAATGATCCTTGAGAAAACTTGGTAGTTGTGGAATAAGGCAACACATGCTTCATGGATCAATAATTTGCTGACGAATTAAATGGCAATTTTTGAAGTGGAAAAAACACTCAAAGTAGAGCACTCAAGGATGAGTGCTTTTAATTTGTTTATACAATCTAGATTTAAGGAAGAGTAAGACAATTTGCCGATGATACAAAGTGTTTAGAGTAATAAAATTAAAAAGTTAATGTATTTATTTATGGAATTTATATCTAAAAATTTATATCAATCTAGGCTATTCAGCTCAGATCCCTATAATTATAGTCCAATCTTACCAAATATAGCTGGCTCTGCTAATAACCTGGCCCCAACCCCAGTGGAAAAAGCCAGGTTTTCAAGACTTTCCAGAAGGTTAACAGGGTTAGGTCTATCCAGGTCTTGGGATGCTGTTTCTTAAGGCAGCCATTGAGCCAGAGAAAGCACATTTCCTAGGTCTAGCTAGATGATACTATCATAGGAACATCATTGTTGTAACTATGGGTGTTATACTAATGAGCTTCAAACACGCTTCTACTCCAGGAGACAAGATTGATAAAAGTTGAAGCAAGAATCTGTATAGCTTCCTGAAAATTTATTTTTCCCCTCTCAGGATACCATTGGTTGAAAGGATCCGTCCCTGTCATTCTAGAGACGTGGAAAAACCTCTGGACACATCCATCTTTACTGGTCTTTTTATAGAGACATTTGAACAAAATTTATCTTTCCAATAATTAATAGGTATCCTGGCTGTTCCAACACTGTTTATCTTCAGTGGTTGCTTAAAGACGAATGGATTGTAGTCTCAGCGCAGGTAGCTAGATTCTGTGCAGCAGCACTAAAGATTCATCAGATCCTGATGAATAATCCATTATATCTATTTTATACAATTATCTGCACTAAATATTTTGGTATTATAACCTTGTTGCATTTAGTTTCTAATGAATATAGGCCATCACAACTTAAGGACTATTTCACTGCATCTTTGTGGCTCTTGTGTGGTCAATCTCAGGGTCTCTTCTCAGAGTCCAGTACGCTATGAGCAAGTGATAAGGCATATCACTTGCTCATAAGTGATAAGGTAGTGATCCATTGTGATGACATGTCCTGCCCATTTCATCTGGGCTTTGATAAGGAGGGACTCAATACTGATGAACTTTCAAGTTGGGCACATGATTTTGCTGATGAATGTTGAGTGGAGAATGCACAAGTGAATTTTTCCCTGATGTTTGATGTGCCTTTGGTACAGAGTTCAATATTCACATTCATATAGGAGAGAAGATATAACCACAGCTCTGTAGACTTAGCTTTGTGGATTTACAGATGTTGCACTCTAATATTCAGCTCCCCCAGTGCTGGCCTTTCTGATCATGGAATCAGTTTCTTTGCCAAAGAAACTGCTCAAGCTAATGCTGCCCAAGTATTAAAAGCTGTTTACATTTATCAACTGGGTCTCATCAACAGTGATTTTTCATTCTACCAACTTGACATTTGTCACAATTTTAGACCCCATATTTATTAGTCAAATAGTCCTATTAGATGACAGGGTGATAATTCAGACATAGGTAAAATAGATAAAAGAAAACAAAAAATCACTAAAATAAATGAAATTAAAGGTGTATAACTTAAGTTCCCTATAGTATATAGTAGTAGGGCTGTGGACATGTCAGAGTAGTAGTCAAATTTTTGGAGAAGCATTGTTCTGTTACCATAAAAGAGCTTATTTCTAAGATTTAAGTTTCAAAAGAATTTTTAATTATTTGTTAGCTCAAAAATATTTTTTGATGATTAGTATATGGATTATCGAAATAATGCAGACGAATGTTAACTTTAGAATAAGAGTTTGTTGTATTCTTATATTTATATCTGTACCAAAGAATATTTTTCCTATTTTCCTTACTTTTTTCTTTTTTGCACTTTTTCTTTCTACATTTTTGAAGCCTTTCTCTTTTTCCTATTTCTGCTTATCTTTTATTTTTATTTTTTTAAAAAAATAAAGTTATAAAAAAATAAGAACGTAAAGCACCCAGTGCTATTTTAGACACTGTTGTTTCATACATTGTAAACCATTCTTTCAATTTTGAGTTCTACTGATGATTTGCAATGCCTCATTTAAAGCCTTTCAGTTCACAAAACCTTTGGTAAATTCACTTTTTAAATCATATAATACTTTTCTACTTATTTGAACTATTTAGAAGCACTTTTAACTAAAACGTACAGTTCTCTTTATTTTTGACATGTTTTTTCCTGGGCAAATGAGAATACTCCAAAGAAAGTACTGGATTTCACTTATCCTCTATGTATACTTTTAAGGAAACTTTACAACATCCATTTACTGTATTTTTCGGACTATAAGACTCGCCGGAGTATAAGACGCACCACGATTTCGAAGAGGTAAACAAGAAAAAAAAGTTTTTGCCCTTCCCGGCCCCCAGGAGCACTCTGCAGGCCTCCCAAACCCTCTGCACCCCCTCCCCATTTTTACGAAAAACGGGCCTGTTTTTGGCAAAAACGGGATGTGTGGGGCGGGGTTTCAGGAGGCAAAAATGGCTGTATTCAGTGTATAAGATGTTTCCACCCTCTTTTGGGGGGGAACATTTCCACCTTCTTTTGGGGGGAGTGTGTCTTATACTCCGAAAAATAATTCTTAATAAATTTTTGGAAACAAAGTCAGTACTGAAATCTGGCACTTAGTTTTGCAGTGGGGCTGCGAAATAGAATCATTTGGTAAAAATCCCTTTCAGTATCTCGTTAAACCAAATGCATCTTTTCAGATGATTGTGATGTAGTTGCAGAAGGGAACAACGTGATTGTGAGAAAAATATGTTTAGTTTAAGGCAGGGGTGGCCAAACTATGGTTCTTTGAGGATCTGTGGACTTCAACTCCCAGAATTCCTGAGCTAGTCATGCATGCATGGCTAGCTCAGGAATTCTGGGAGTTGAAGTCTACAGGTCCTCAAAGAACCATAGTTTGGCCACCCCTGGTTTAAGGAGTTACAGAAAGGTGTTACATTTGTGCTTCTATGCACTTCAAAGTATCAGTTGATCCTTTGAATCTAAAATGCTCTGCAGTCCCAGTTGGTGCACATTTATTTGTAATTTTCAGGGTTTTTAAATTAAAATATACATATGAAACTTCAGATGGGAATTAAATTCAAGGTATCTATAGGACAGTGATGGCGAACCTTTTTTTCCTCGGGTGCCGAAAGCTTGTGCGCGCGCGCTATCGCGCATGTGCGAGTGCCCACACCCATAATTTAATCCCTGGGGAGGGCGAAAACGGGCTCCCCCGCCCACCCAGGAGGCCCTCTGGAGGCCAGAAATGGCCCATTTCCCAACTGCTGGTGGGCCTGGTAGGCCCGTTTTTTGCCCTCCCCGGGCTCCAGAGGCTTCCCTGGAGCCCGGGGAGGGCAAAAATGGCCTCCCCCGCCCCCCAGAGGCTCTCTGGAAGCTGAAAACACCCTCCCAGAGCCTCCGTGCGAGCCGAAAATTAGCTGGCCGGCGTGCACATGCACGCTGGAGTTGAGCTAGGACAATGGCTCGCGTGCCGGCAGATATATCTCCGCGTGCCACCTGTGGCACGCGTGCCATAGGTTCGCCATCACTGCTATAGGATATTGGCAACCTTGAAAATCATCTTATGGATGGCAGTTTTAATAAGAATATAAATATGTGCCTATTCCTATTTATATAGTTTTAAACTATAAAACTATAGTTAAAACTATAGTTTTAACACTAAGAAAACGTAGTGTAGGAAAGTGAGATCATTGAATGTAAAATGTAATTTAATAACATTTTTGTATGTTTATTGGAAAATCAATTTCATGGATTACTGAAATGTGTTTTGTGATAAATATTCCTAGTAAAACAATTGATTTTATTCAGGGGCGGGTTGCCTGTTCTTCGTGCTACCGGTGCGCTGTGCGTGCATCGCCATGTTTCGGTACGTGCTCGCTATGCGCACACGCTGCCTCGCACGATTTTGCTTCCTGCGCATGCGCGGAAGCAAAATCTTGCAAGGGGACACATGTGCGCACGCAAGTTTGGTGCTTTTTTGTTTCTGCACATGCGCGGAAGCAAAAAATCACTGAAATCTTGCGCACACTCGCGTCCCCTCGCAATAATTTGCTTTTGCGCATGTGCAGGAAGCAAAATCAGCCCAAAAATCTCCCCCAAAAGATAGCACCGGGTGACAGACCGGGGAAGACGGCACCAGAGCAGTTGCACGCAAATAGCGCCATCTGCTGGTTGCTACCGTAACGACAGAATGGACCGCACCGGTAGGAACCCACCACTGATTTTATTGATCAATAATTGGAAAACAGAAAATATCTCTAAGAGTTTTGGAGTACAAATACAAAAAGGAGAGTGATATTTTAACTAGCTTATAAACTAGAGATAATATTGTACACAGGTCTGTGAACAGTTGGTTGAACCCTTGAAATGGAAAATATGTAGGAAACAAAGAAGTTGCAGAAATTTCTCTGTAAACAAAATTAATAGCAGGGCATTAAAACTTTAATTTTTAAAGGTGAAAAGATGAGCAAGATATATAAATGTATGAATGGTCTGAAGAAAGCTTAGAAGGTTTATTCTCTCTTGGTAACAAACTTCATTAAATTAAAATAAATAATAGGACATTCTATCATAAGCCAAACTATGATATCTACCATGGTTATTTATGTAGAAAACACTAGTCTTTTTATTGAAATAGAATATAAAGGAAGTGCATACTTAACCTTTGTCATACATATATTCTTTCCAATATATGCACAGCTTGCTTAAAACAGGGGTGTCAAACTTGCAGCCCGCAGGCTGGATGGGTCATGCGCAGGCCACACCCATCCCAGCTCCGTGAATGGAAAAATATCATGAAACATCAAGTGACAGCAATGTGACACCGCGGGTTTGACACCCGTGACTTAAAATGTAGATGCTTGCTTTAACCATTTAAGAACAAAAGTAGAATGCACTCTTGAATGAATACTACAAATTTACAAATATATATTTATGAAAGGAAAAAGATTTTGATGTATGAAATGACAATTGCCATTGATATAATGTTAAAACAGTTAAGGCAACTTTAAGACAGTATTTAACATATTTATATTTACGGCGCTATCTCGATTAATATCCTTTGATAATTCAGAAACGTTTTGTAGTACTGTGCCCAGCATTTGAATGGTGCTTCATTCACAAAGTAGGTTGGTGCTAACATAACAACAAATGTTAAAGACACTGCGTCCTTTGGAAAGATTGCATGGCTTTCAGTGCATCTGTGTGTGGCGTGCACAGACAGATTCCCATGGAAGTGTTGTCTGTACATGGCCACACACATGAAAATTAACATGCTCAGCCTTGAATCAGGCCCACGAGCCTTCCAGAAAACCTGGTTGTGTTAACATTCCAAGAAAAGATGCTTTTTTATGCTAACATGCCTTCTGAAGCATGTCTTTAAAATGCTTCCACAAACCTAAAGTTTAGTATGTCACAAAAGCACTGGAGATTTACTTCAACAAGTGCTTGACCTTTCCAGATAGTGTTTCTTCCATTTTTAACATTACCCTTTTGTTGGACTGATAACTCAACGAAGTGAAGAGCAGCATACTTTCCTACAGTGGTGTTTTTGTTTTATAAATGAATACAGCTGTGTTATTTCATGTGGAGGAAGCATTCATGTTGAGTTCACAGAAGTTTCTCAGAAGGCAGCGGGGTGGAGGATAAAAAGATGCTAACATTAACTGTTGACATGAAAACAGGCTTATTTATCCGTTCAAGTTGCTGTTTTTTTTCAAGCAGTATTTGAATAAGGGATGTACGTGTAATGTTTTCAATTTAGAAAGTAGTTAGGCCAGTGATGGCGAATCTTTTCCCCTCGGGTGCCGAAAGCGTGCGTGCCTACACCCATAATTCAATTCCCCCATGCCCCCTGCCCCCTGTGCATGCGCACGTGACCCCCCTGTGCTCCCCCACTCCTTGCGCTCCCCGCGCATGTGCGCATGACCAACACCCCCATTTTGGGCCTAACAGGCCTCCCTGAAGCCTCCAGAGGGCGAAAATGGCCTCCCCCGGAGGCCCTCTGGAGGCCAAAAACGCCCTCCCAGAGCCTCCGTGCAAGCCCTGTACTTACCTGGTATCCAAAACAGGCCACGTGGAGACCCCTGGAAGGGGAGGGGTGGCTGGGTGGGGCAGGGCCAGCCGAAAATCTGCTGGCCGGCACGCGTGGTGCCAGTTTGCGTGCCTGCAGATATGGCTCCACATGCCACCTGTGGTACGCGTGCCATAGGTTCGGCATCACAGAGTTAGGCCATATATGATCAAGACTTGTTTTTAAAAAATAGATTTTGCAAGTACTGTGGAAATGTGGAGCCATACCTAGCTATCTGTTATTTAAAATTATATTATATGAAAATAATCCTGTTCTTACCTTATTTGCTTTTGATTTACTATCTCCTATAATATAATAGGCTTTCTTGCCTTTGATACTGAGGCTGGATTTTGTATCTTTCTTTTGCATGGAAAAAAACTTATATTGGGAAATAAATACACATAGAGTAGCTCAGCTCTCAGCTCACAGATTTCGCTAAGCTATCCTTCAGCTATGCTTTCTTGGGTAAGATAAAGTTGCAAATAATACCAAATTTATCCTGGTCATAGTGAACTGGCTCCTGAAAACCAACAGTATTATTGATTTTTATGGAAGGAGAAATCCAAGATTAGATGTGTACACACACACACACACACACACACACACACACACACACACACACACACCTACCTCTTATTTCAGCCCAAGGATCCTGAATATCCCAAAGTTTCATCTTTCCATATTCATGCTCGGCCATGGCAACAGATGCTTAATTCACCAACCAACCAAGCAACAGGTCCTCAAATTAATTCTGACAAAACAGAAATAATAGTACAACTACAGAACTGACTATCTCACAGGCAATATTATATTTCAAGCATCACATTTATCCCCAGGAGATAGAAAAATACTTACATCCTATTAAAAGTCAAGTCTCAACCATTTTTTAAGTGTAAATTACCGTAAATATACTCAGCAAAGAAGCATATTTCTTCTTTTACTTCTTATACTCATCAAAGACATACTTTTGAGTTCCTGCATCTTTAAAAGTATTAAAGTATTGATTTCAAATATTTTGTTCAATACTTGAACTTAGTCTATGGTGATCATGTTATTACTGTACATATATTGCGATACTATACTTTTTATTTTGAATCTCTGCTATTGCTTAATGCACTACATTTAATTATTTTACTAGGCATTATAAATGGTTTGTTATAGGCTTGAACTTCTATTTTTATTCTTGATTGACTGATTATGGGTCATCAAGCCAGTATCAACTCTTAGCAATCACTTATATTTTTCATGATGATTGATTACATACGCTCAAATAATTATCGACTCTCAGCAACTACATAGATTTTCTCCATTATGGCCTTTATTATGGTATGTCCCTAGCTTGATCCTTCAGATCTTTTAAGCATGCACTCATCACCACTGCAACTGAGTCCATCCTCCTTGCTGATGATAATCTTCTGTTATCTTCCACTCTCCACAGTATTGAGTGCCTTTTCCAGAGAGCTAGGTCTTTGCATAATGTGTCCAAAGTAGGTCATTGTGCCTCAAGGGAGAACTCTGAATTGATTTGTTCAATGATCTATTTGGTTTTTTGGCTGCCCATAGTATTCCTAGTAGTTATCCCCAACACAATATTTCAAAAGCATCAATACTCTTTCTAACTTACTTCTTCAGAATCCAAATTTGAGTTCCATAGAGTGTCACAGGGAATACCATTGCTTGCACCTTCTGAACTTAGTCTTAAATTAGCTTCTCTTCAAATGCAATGTTAATACTTGAAAATAAGGAGCTTGTCAAGGTAGGATGTGTATTGAATTAAATCTGAATAATTCATTAAAAATAAGTCTTTATATTAAAATGTAGTAAAGTAATAGCTTCGTCTTGATTAATTAGCTAAGAAAGGGTGTAATTCCTCTACCCTATTTATCTGTAGTGGGAACCACACAGTATTTGTGCGTTTGAATACTTTGCCATCTGCATAGAATTCAATGTGTATCACTTCAGCCAAGATGTGAGCAAATGACAACATCTACTTTGGTCACAAACTATGCCAGATGTGTTTATACTTGTAGTTACGATTGTTGCTTTTTCTTTTTTTCATATCAGTCAAATTTAAGCAGCAATCCAAACCATGTGTACTTGGAAGTAGGATGCACTGAAATTCAACATTAGTAAGATTTGCTTACTAACAAATTGAAAATAATCCTTAGCTTCAAATAGTGCTGATATGTTCCTGGTTTATCTATGATTTGCAAAATAAAGACATTTTTATTTAGACATTTTAAACAGCTTTTGTGACTGAAGAAATAATTTGTTGAAGAAGGCAGAAAATAAATATAACAAACAATAACAATACATTTTGTAATTTTTTAAGAATAATGTTCCTCTCCAGTTTCGTGTCTTTTACATCATAACTTATGTGATGAATTTGTTTAAAACACTAATGTAAATTAAGACGTACCGGTAGTTCATGGTATGAAATTATAGATA
Organism: Diadophis punctatus similis; assembly: GCA_023053685.1. Lineage (NCBI taxonomy): Eukaryota > Metazoa > Chordata > Lepidosauria > Squamata > Dipsadidae > Diadophis > Diadophis punctatus. The sequence goes on from JALIGW010000005.1 coordinate 16,292,549, forward strand.
TGCTCATTGAAAAGAATAATAATCAGTGATTAGAGTGCAGTACTGCAGGCCACTTTAGCTGACTATGATCCGCAGGTCAGCAGTTCAAATCTCACCGGCTCAAGGTTGACTCAGCCTTCCATCCTTCCAAGGTAGGTAAAATGAGGACCCAAATTGTTGGGGGTAATATAAATATACATTGCTTACTGGTGTAAACAGCTTAGAGAGTACTTGCACTGTGAGGCGGTATATAAATCTCACAAATAAATAAATAAATAAATAAATAAATAAATAAATAAATAAATAAATAAATAAATAAATAAATAAATAAATAAATAAATAAATAAATATCTCAGGCACTTTTGTATATACTTCAAGTAAGTTTTTTTTCTAATTCAACAAAAAATGTTAGGACTATTGAGAAGTATCAAGAAATTGAACATGATGGATATGATGACAAATTAAGTTGAAGCAGTAGAAATAAAATTCGTAGTATAGTAAATAATATGAATAACTGATCTTGAAATAGAAAAGGAGGTTTCATATTGATTAAATAATGGTTAGTGGAATAATATAGAAAGATATGAAAGCATCAGAAGATAAATTAATTGCAACTTATAACTTGCAGATAGCAAGTTAAGAATATTATAGACAGCTTTAATTTTTAAAGCTAGGAAGGAAAATGAGATATTATAGTTTTTGTTGTTGAAAACAGCTGATTATTTTTGTACAGCAAGTAGAGAGACTTAATTCAGAGATTCTTCAATTTTAGAATATCACAACATTCTAAAAAAGATAAAGTGGATTTGAACCCTTCCCATATGAATAAAATATAATGTCATTGAAATTAGATTTGGCTAAGAAATAAATATGCCACTTAAATGTTAATTTAAATATTAAATAAGGCAATGATACACTTTATAACATTATTAAAAATTCTTCACTAGAAATAAGCAGACAGATAAAATAAAACCATATTGTTAATTGGAAAGTTTAACCTTATTTACTTTTGCATAATTCCTGCAACCTGGATTTCATTATGAAGGCAAACATTTTCATTCACAAAGTTAAAGAATCTTTCCTATCTTAAATCAACTTATCTTAAACCGCACTTAAGCTTGCAAAACACTAGCAGGCTGTATGTTACCTTTTCCATTCCCTGCCAGTAGCACTGAATTGACATAAAAGTCACAGTCTGTCTATTGCTTCTTTCCTTTCTAGACTGATGTTTGTAAATCCTTTTGCTCTTCCAATTATCTACCGGCTGCATCCTCATAGCCTTTTCCCCTTCTCTGCAGAGGGAGTGCCAGATAGGATAGTCATAGTTTTGCATAGAAATTGTATGGCCTCCAGCCATGATTAATCTCCCTTTCACAAGGAAATACTATGTGCTTAAAACAACAACAAAACCTCACACTGTTCAGGCTTCATATAGGGCTCTGGAGCCAATATGTTGCTTTATATTTAGCATACCTTTGCATAAAACTAGCAAGACTGCTAGAAAAGGACTCTCAAGAGGCATTTTCTGGTGACCCTCATTCCCACAGCTCACAGCTCTCTAAAGGATGTAACATACACTTTAAGGACTATTGCCCATAACTTGTTAATACAACATATGTTTTAAATTCAAAACTCCCAGAACTTGTCTTTGGCTTGTATATCTCTGGAATTTTGTCATGTAAGTATAGAAGCTTTAATTGTTTCATGGAACTTTCTAGTGCTATTAGTGTAAGCTGCCAATCAGAAGTGGAGAATTATCTGCATTAAATGAAGGATATGCTGACAGAAGTTATAGGTTTGGTATTTAATATAATCTTTAGCCCATCTCACAAGACTGGGGCGTGAATCCTGTTTTATATCCTGTTTACCAGATAGTGAGGACAAAATAATAGTTCTACTCAAGACAACTATGATCTTGCGGGATCCAATCTGGGTTGGTCACCGGAACTAGAGATTTTCTCTTCTGAGCATTCGGACTTGTGCTGGAGCCCATCTTCAGGGCTATAAGTTTAGATATGACTTTGTTCTTATACTCTTTCAAATTAATGAATATTTGGTACTGAAGCGGACTAGTTGTTATATGTTTATATAATGGCTCACTGAATTTTTAGAACTGTCGATTTCTAGTTCAAATCATGCACATGTAGATTTCATCTCTAAAAAGTCCAACTGTGCTTAGTTTAATTTGCTTCATGACTCTATCCAGATACTGTAAGGGAAATGTAGAATTTAATAGAATTTAATATTTCAGAACCGTAGCAAGACATCCTAGAAACCTCATAGAAATCTCATTGCCTTTTGTATAACTCGTGGTCTTTAATTTCTTCTTTCCCCATGCCTTTAAGTCAGTGTGGAATCCTGGCAACTGTCTGGACAAATCCCTGCAGTTTTCTTGATGCATTTCAGCTTGCCATTGCTTTCTTCATACAATCACTCTTGCATACTTGCAAAAATTGCAGGAGTGTGGGAAAAGGGAGGGAAAAAGGAGAAAATATTAAAAATGTACCATACTTCTTATAATATTTAAAAGAATGTATGGTCTTTTTTATACAATGAGTTTGGAATAAGATACAGTGGGGTTTTTTGGTTAAAGATATGTAACATTTTGGGTTCATTTCTGAAAATGCTTTTTTTAGCTTTTTATTTTTGTCTGCAGAGGGAAACATTTTTATTTATCTTGTTCAGATTACTTTTTTATATCTAAAGAACAAAGGAGCTGGTGTAATGTTGTAAAATTACTACAAAATGAATTGTTACCATTATTTTTTGCCTGTTTAAAATTTCCTTTAAATGTGTTGCATTTTGCTTGGACTTGATATGCTTCACCATGAACAGTTCCCCAATTAGGTAATTAATTAAAATTAATTTATTTCAGAATTGAAATGCATATGTGGAAAGATCCATAAAAGAAATGCTTTTACCAATGCATTTGCATTATAGCTTTGATGTATCACCAAAATAAATAATTTGATTTCTTAAAAAAAAATCTGAGTTAACCTTGCTATATTTAGCAATTGGATACTAATGATTTCCCAGTTTTTTGTTTCTGAAATAGTCTTTGTAGGTATTTTGTTAATGTGTTTATTTGGCAGGGAAAGTGTGGACTGGGTTAGTGATGCTTAGGTAATTCAGAGTTGTCAACCTGTACTTTATATTTGGAACAGGTAATTGTGGGTATTCCATTTCCCTTTCCCCATTATTTGCATAATAACTGGTAAGTTCTTTGCTTGTCTAGAAAAACTTGAAAATCTTATAAACTGTGTTTTAAGAATAAAATGAGACACACATGAATTTTTTTTAATGGATTCTTGTTATTGCTTCCTGGTAGTTTTGGCAAGCAACTGATCTGCGATGATTCATTTGTATTTATAAAATATGACTTATACCTTTGTTATTTTATGACATGTTGTATGTCTCTGAGTAACTATTTTGTGACTAGTCATTCATTTTCTCCATGATTATCATTTTGTGGAAGTTTTAGGGGCCTTTTACAAAACATCATGTTTGGTTCACAGCACATAACTTTATGCAATATTAAATTTTATATCTGTTGAAATTAACACTTATACAGATTAATATTTCTTGGTGAAAGAAGACCAGAGATTAGGGAGATCCATTACACAAATATAGACCAAGTGACTCTTATGTTGAATAAAAGAGTGGCCAAAATCAGAAAGCCAAGAGAAACATCCCCAAAAATTTAAAAGCTGGAGCAAAAAATGTAAATGATGTTGCATAAACCTATATGAAGGCTTTGACTTATGTGTAATGCAATGGATATATCTTCTATAGCTTTATTCTTGTCTGCAATTTAAAAAAAATACAGACATGTATTTTCTGTGAACCTTTTTCTGAATAAGCCAGTGAATAAAAATTATATATATATGAGTATAATTATAATTATATATTTATTACTTATTGAATTTCTATGCCACCCATCTCTCCCCCTCCCAAGGCGACTCTGGGAGGCTGACAAGTTATAAAACAAGTAAAAGTGATTAAAACATTAGCAGATTAAAATTACACAAATTAAAATGTTAAAAACTGTACTAAAATTATAAATTTAGTATAATTATTATAATTAATGTTACAAGAATATGGGATCAGTTTGCAGGGCTGACATTCCTATAATGTCAGTTGGAAGTGATTTATATGTTCACTAGTGCCATCAGTACAGTGGGGCAAGCTAGAGACTAATAATAAACATGGCTAAGATGATAGCTGCAATGTTTATTTGTCTGTTTCTGATAATTATAAGCACAATCTTATGACCTCTTGCTGGCTGTTTTCAGAAACTCTAGAAATACAGTTTTCTACTGTTCCTTCCTGATCCTGAAATAATTCCTTTGAGACTTAGGCAGCTAAGCCACACTATTATATTGGAGGGGGAGGGGAAGAATTTAAGGTGGAAGAGATTTTAAAGTTTCAACTCAGGAGAATCAGGAATAATGTTGCCAGATATCTGAAAATGCAAAGGAGGACATGGATAATTGGAGGAGACGGGGAAAAGGACTTTGCACCCTCAACAAAAATTATAATGAAAAACTGTTCCCCCATGTACTTAAATCTACATTTAGATGAAATTATTTTTTTCCAGCATCAGAAAGGCTGTTTTTTTCCCCAGTAGTTCTTGAGCTGGTTAAGAGGCGAAAGTCTTAAATGTATAACTGATTGAGGTCTTGTCAGTTTCATGCAGAGCTAAGTTAGTGGGAGGGTGCTAATTAACTAATTATGGTCACAGCTGAGCTTGTTAACTTGCACTTAGAACTTATTAGGGGAATGCTCAGCACCAGGAGAAAAACCTGCTCAAGAAGCTTATAGATACTCAAAAAGTCAGATAATACTTGATTTTAAGGCTATCATTACCACATGGAGAACATGTTCTCCTTTTTCCAGACTTCTGTAACCCTAATCAGGAGAGCCAGCATGGTATAGTCAAGGGGTCTGCAACCTTAAACATTCAAAGAGCCATTTGGACCCATTTCCCGCAGAAAAGAAAACACCAGGAGCCACAAAACCTTCCAGCAGTCACATGACCTCCTAGCCACGCCTACCCAGCCAGTCATTAGGGCAAAGAACCAGTTGTTAAAAAACACTGGGAACCACAAAACCCTTTTGACATCTCTCTCTCTCTCCCCCACTCTCTCTCCCTTTCTCTCCCCTTCTCTCTCTGTATCTCTCTGTCTCTGCCCTGGCCGCTTCTCCCTCCCCTGCCGTCGCCCTTACCTTCTCAGGCCAGGCGAGGACTGACTGGGAGGGGAGGGTGAGGGGTGGGGCCAGCCAGTGGTGGGATCACCCAACAGGGAGCCACAGCAGAGGGCCCAAAGAGCTGCATGCGGCTCCGGAGCTGCAGGTTGCTGACACCCGGTATAGTCTATAGTGGGTAGAGTGCTGTGGGGAGAATGAGAAGAACCAAGTTCTAGTCTTCCCACAAAGCCAGCTGAGTTGATTATGGGTCAGTCATTCCCTCTTAGTCATGCTCATTACCAGGTTTTGCAACAAGCTTGCTGAGCAGCAAAACTCCCTGCATCGTGTTCTGGTTGCTTTGCTATATGTAGATCTGGGTGAGTACAGAGCAAAAACGAGGACCTTGCAAACGTGCAGGAAAAAGGCTGAGCAAAAACAAAATTGTGTCAGATTGGATTATTTTATTCTTTAAAAGGCTACTCAAGTGTTCACTGCTAGTAGGAGGCAACCAATGTCATATACATGCCACATTTCATTCAACAGTTCTATTTGCAGTAACCTCACAAGGCTATTGAATGAGGTCAGACTTCGATGCCTGCAAGTACTTTGGACTCTGTGAAGAATGAGGATGCTTGAAGGAATTTTTTTAATGAGGGAATGATTGAGGTCGTCCCACTTGAAGACTAGAGGGATAATTCTGGAATGGGGGATTGGGCTTATTTGTAAATAGCTGGCTTTAAGTACTGTATAATTATGAAATTTCAGAATTTATTTGTAGTGAACTAAAATTCATGTGTTTATATAAGTTCTAGGGAACACTGTATCCATAGAACACTAACTACATTTTACCAGGTTAAGTATCTTACCTATATAGCTACTCTATGTGTCATCATGACTCAGTGCATGTTACTGTTCCAGGAAACATCTGCTTGGAATAAGGAAGTTTAGTAATTACTTCCTTTCTTTCTTTCTGACCTCTGTATGCGTATATTTGAGAAAGGGACACAGAGAAGAAAAGATATGGAACGTTGTATAGAATATGTAATTCTCCAAGATAATGTATTAAACAGCTGAGCTTATTTTTGATGGAAAAATATCTTGTAAGTCAAGAGAATTGTGTAAATTTATACTACATGCAAAATTTCATTTTTAATATCAACCTATATAAACCAAATAATGTAAGATTGTAGAACATAATTTTTATTATATTGTTCCAAGGCAATATTTTAAAAAAATCTTTCTGTAAAACTGAATATTTCCTTGCATATTTTCCCAATTCTAGAAATAAAGGCTAGTTTTGATACCAATATATCAGGGATAACTTTTCTTCCTTCCACTCAAGCCTAATTGCTAACCTGTCAGTTCTTATCTGATAATATATCAAATCCCTGTATCCCCATAATACTTTAAATTGCAGAATTAGAGATCAAAGGACACCATTATTGGTGATTTCTTTTGTACTTCAAAGAATAATATCTCCCAACTGGCTTCATACAGTACCTATTGCAGGAATAGAACTCAGTCTCCTGATTTCTATACCAGGACCACACCAAAGTGGCTCTGATAAATAGTGGACTGGAAATTTGGTTTATATTGCTGTATGCTAAAAGGACCATCAGTAGGCATCTAAGATACTACTTTCCCAAGTTTACCTGGGAATTCTAAACAGTATGTGAAACACAGACCCTATCAGTAAGCAGCAGCTTCTTCCTTACCACCTCACCTCTACAAAGTATTCTTGGTTTAAATACCATCTTCTCCTAATGAACTTGACTTTTTTGTTTAAAGTTTTGGAAGATACAATTTTCTAAAACTGAGTAAAATCAATTTATATTTCATATACATCTCAAATAATTGTTAATGGAGATTAATAGATTAACAGAGTTGGAAGGGACCTTGTAGGTCTTCTAGTACAACCCCTCACCCAAGCAGGAGACTCTACACCATTTCTGCCAGATGGCAGTCCAGTCTCCTCTTGAAAGCTTCCAATGATGAAGCTCCCACAGCCTCCAAAGGCAAGCTGTTCCATTGGTTGATTGCTCTCACTGTCAGAAAATGTCTCCTTATTTCCAGGTTGAATCTCTCCTTGTTCAGTTTCGATCCATTATTCCTTGTCTGGACTTCAGGTGCTTTGGAAAATAGCTTGACCCCCTCCTCTCTGTGGCAGCCCCTCAAATATTGGAACATTGTTATCATGTCTCCTCGGTCATTCTCTTCACTAGACTAATCATGCCCAGTTCCTGCAACCGTTCATCGAATGTTTATATACCATATAACAACACCATGCAAGATACAAAAAGAATAGAATGGAATGGAATGGAATGGAATGGAATGGAATGGAATGGAATTCTTTATTGGCCAAGTGTGATTGGACACAAGGAATTTGTCTTAATGCATATACATAAAAAGACAATATATATTCGTCAAGAATCATAAGGTACAACACTTAATGATAGTCATAGGGTACAAATAAGCAATCAAATCATACTAGGAAACAATCAGTATAAATCCTAAGGCCGTGATGGCGAACCTATGGCACGGGTGCCACAAGTGGCACGTGGAGCCATATCGGTGGGCACGCGAGCTCAGGTCCGGCGTGCATGTGTGCACCAGCCGGCTGATTTTCGTGCCTTCTGGGCCCACTGGGAGTCAGGAAACAGGCTGTTTCCAGCCTCCATAGGGGGTGGGGAAGGCCGTTTTCACCCTCCCCAAGCTCCTAGGAAGACTCTGGAGCCTGGGGAGAGCGAAAAATGAGCGTGCCATTGCATGCTGGGAGCAGGGGTGTCATGTGCGCATGTGCGGGGGTGCATGGAATTATGGGTGTGGGCACGCACACACGTGATCCCCACATTCCCCCCCCCTTTTGGCACGCGAATCAAAAAAGGTTCGCCATCACTGTCCTAAGGATACAAACAACAAAGTTACAGTCATGCAGTCATAAGTTATAAGTGGGAAGAGATGGGTGATAGGAACGATGAGAAGATTAATAGTAATAATAATGAAGACTTAGTGAATAGTTTGACAGTGTTGAGGGAATTATTTGTTTAGCAGAGTGATGGCGTTTACCGTATTTTTCGGAGTATAAGACGCACCTTTTTACCCCAAAAAAGAGGGTGAAAACTTGGGTGCGTCTTATACACCAAATGCAGCCCCACCCACCCACCCACCCACCCCCACCCTTTGGCCTCTGTCTTCCAGCAATTTATCTGCTTGCAGCAAAGAGGGAAGAGCCTGTAAAGCCAAGCAAGTCAGTAGAAGCTTCCCGACCTAACAGCTAATTAGGTTTGCCATGTGGGAAAATGAAAGTGAAACTAGCTGCAAAGAGGCAAATAGCTGGGAGAGACACGCAGATTTTTATTTTCTGCTGGATTCAAGGGGGTAAGTGAATAACTATAAATGTCTGTAGAATGTTCAAATTATTAGACTTATTTTTTAAAGACTGCTTTATTATTGTTCTAGAGCCAGGGGTCTCCAACCTTGGCAATTTTAAGACTTGTGGACTTCAACTCTCAGAATTCCACAGCCAGCTTTGTTAGCTTTGCTGGATGTGGAATTCTGGGAGTTGAAGTCCACAAGTCTTAAAATTGCCAAGGTTGGAGACCTCTAGACAACTTAACAAAATAAAGAAGCTTTTTAAAATAAATGCTTGCTCTGAAGAGGTCCAGTGCTATTGTATCTTCTTTTAAATAATAGAGAATAATGTATACTTCCATAAATTTTAATTAATTTTAACAGCTCTGTACAAGTATAGTCTGAAATGTAACAGTGTCCTGTTTAGTATTAGAGTTAAATCTTGACTTGCCTTGGAGTAGATCTATTTAAATAATTGGGAGGAGTTAGTGTGACTACATTTAAGAAAACTTTCTGGCCTAATGTACATTTCTCCAATTCTTTGCTATTTCTATGGGTCAGGCACACATGCACAGAAATACATAGCAAACAGTGTATATCATCTGTGCTGTTTGCTGTTTGGTAAATTGCTTGGAGACAGAAGCCTTTTTCCCTTGTTTTCCTCCCCCAAAACTAAGGTGCGTCTTATACTCCAGTGCGTCTTATACTCTGAAAAATACGGTAGTTATTTTGGTGTGCAGTGCTCTATAGCGTCTGTTTGAGGATAGGAGTTGAAACAATTCATGTCCAGGATGCGAGCGGTCTGTAAATATTTTCACAGCCCTCTTTTTGACTTGTGAAGTATATAGGTCCTCAATGGAAGGCAGGTTGATAGTAATTGGTTTTTCTGCAGTTCTAATTATCGTCTGAAGTCTGTGTCTGTCTTGTTGGGTTGCAGAACCAAACCAGACAGTTATAGAGGTGCAGATGACAGACTCAGTAATTCCTCTGTAGAACTGTATTAGCAGCTCCTTGGGCAGTTTGAGCTTCCTGAGTTGGTGCAGATAGAATTCTTTTTTTTTTTTTGCAGATTCTTTTTTGTGCTTTTTTGATGACGTTTTGATGTTAGGTGTCCATTTTAGGTCTTGAGATATGATAGAACCTAGAAATTATCCCTCAAGCTATTATTTGAGGGGAAAAACCAAACTTAAAAGATTAATAGAAATAATATTGGAATTGAATTCCAATTGAATTGAAAATGGCTATTGCATTTTATTTTCACTTGAGATATTAAGCAACATTTTTTATAGAAATGCTCTTTATATATTGCATAACAATCAGCTGTAATTACACGGTTGTGTACCTAAATGATTTGGGTCTGCAGAAATCGCCTTCATAATTGTATATGTGGGACATTTGCTTCTCTCAAATTGAAGGTTAGTCACTCAGAGGTTTAGCAAATGGATGAGAGCATGTTGGGACTTCAGAGAATACTATAGGTAATGAGGGCAGCTGTGTTATAGGAAGGGAAGAGCTAATCATTTTCATTCAATTCACCAGTTACTGGAACTATTTTCAGCTTGCTAAACTTCATAATACGGAATGATTGCTAAATGAGCTTTAACTCTGTGTCTTTTGGTGTGCTGCAAATGCAGCTGAAATTACTGAATCAGGTGTCCTGCAGAGTAACAACCTCCAAAATAGATAAATTCTGTAACGTTCATAATAAAGTAGATACATTGCTACATATTATATTAGTGTTTGGATTCGTATCATCCTAGTTCCACAGACTTCTGTGACTTAATTTCTTGGCCTATTTTCTGTAGAAAGAGAAAAAGGAGGATTAGATAATTTTAAAAACTTGTGGGTTTTGTGCAGATTTTGTTGGAGTTATAAGGGAAGGAAGGAAGGATAATGTAATTAGAGATTACATTAGATTAAAAAAATTTTCTATGTTAGTCTTTCTCAGACAAAACCAGATCTGGATATACAAAGGAAAATGGTGTACATAAAATACTTCTGTCAAAAAATTTTTTGCAAGTTTTTCTACTAGCATAGGTAGATAAAAATCTAGAGCAGCGGTTCCCAACCTGGGGATTGCGACCCCTTTGGGGGTCGAACAACCATTTCCCAGAGGTCGCTCTGGCATCCTCAGCTCCCCCCCACTGCCACAAGCCTGGCCATATCACGTCCCACAACCCGTGCCCTGCCCCTGCGCCCCCACCGCGCCCCACCCGCCACTGCCATTTGGGTTCTTTTACCCTCTGCGCATGCGCAAAGCATTCTGTGCATGCGCAGAGAGTAAAAGAACCCAAATGGTGGAGTGCGGGTGAAGTCTCCAGATCCGGGCAAGGTCTCTGCTCGCTTCGCGTGTTGCCTCTGGGAGCTTTTTGAGCCCTGTCGCGAAAGGCTTGCACGACTTTGGCGGGGCCAGGACAGGCGGCTGCCCGGAGAGAGCCATCCCCTTCACCCCGAACGCTACAGGTAGATGGGAGAGACTCTGCGAAGGGGATGGCTCTCTCCGGCAGCCGCCTGTCCCGGCCCCACCGAAATCGTGCACGCCTTTCACGATGGGGTTTGAAAAGCTCCCAGAGGCAACACGCGAAGCGAGCAGAGACCTTGCCTGGATCTGGAGACTTTGCCCGCATGCCGCCATTTGGGTTCTTTTACCCTGCATGCGCAGAGGGTAAAAGAACCCAAATGGTGGCAGCGGGATGGGTCACGGTGGGGGCGTGGGGACGGGTCGCGGCATTAGGAAGGTTGGGAACCGCTGATCTAGAGTATTATGTCCATGAAAAATAAATGGACAAATAAATCCTGAAGGCTGCATTTGGGAGAAGTATACAAACATTCCTAAAACATAAACAACAACAACAACCTGAATCAGATATAACATCTGTATAGTCAATCATTTTGTCTCGTGGAGGTTATTTAGATACTATTGGTAAACTCATAGCAAGGCCTGTGAAAATGGAATCTTCCTTGATCAAATAACATTGAGAAACACATGCCTTCAGGTCTGGAACCAACTTAAACTCTGTGACTTTGATAATTTCATCTATCAATTTTAAACCCTTGTGGTTGGTGCCATTGCTTCAGCTAACTCTGCATTCCTACTGCCAGGAGTTTGATCCTGATCGACTCAAGGTTGCCTCAGCCTTCCATCCTTCTGAGGTCGGTAAAATGAGGATTCAGATTGTTGGGGGCAATATGCTGATTCTGTAAACATAGCTTTGCAGCTCTCTGTAAAGAGGACTATAAAGCACTATGAAGTGGTATATAAGTCTAGTGCTATTGCTATCTTTCCATAAGGCATTAAGACAAGGAAAATTAAAGGCCATGGCTTTTGAAAACTTCAAGGGATATTTTTTAGAGTTTTATATTCTAACAGGTATTTAGAGTTGTTATCTGTAAATAGCTCAGTTCACATGTACTGCTACAACCAATTGTTTAGTGTCCATTCAAAGATACAATGACACGGAAAAAAGTGACTTTTCACCATTTATCACAATTACGACCATTGCATCATCTCCATGATCATGTGATCAAAATTTGGAAGTTTGGCCACTGGCATGTATTCATGATGGTTGCTGTGTCCCTGAGTCATGTGATCATCTTTTGTGACCTTCTGACAAGCACAGTCAGTGAGAAGCCAGATTCACTTAACAACTGTGTCAGTAACTAAATAAGTGAAGTGATTCACTTAACAATTGTAACAAAGATTGTAAAATGTGACAAAATTCACTTCACTGTCTTGGTTAGCAACAGAAATTTTGGCCTCAACTGTGGTGATAAGTCGAGGACTACCTGTATATTGTTCATATCATCATGGTAGGCTAGGAAGAAAGAGGATAAATTTATATTTTTAGACCAAGTTTATAGTTGTTTATTATTGATACAATTCATCTACCCAATCTATTCATCATAGTTTGTTGTTGTGGGGAAAATAGGAGGTGTTGGATATGTTTGCTTCTTTCAGTTATTTGTAAATACTGGTACTCTATGATCACTATTAGGAATATTATAGTCTATTCTTTAAAAGAAGGTATAAACTTGCTTGTGTAAAATAATTCCACTTTTCCAATATCTGTCATGGATCAGATATCATAGTTATTTCTGCTTTAGAACATTAGGAACTAGTAGGTTCTATAGGACAGAAAAAATGTTGATTTTCCTCTTCCTTTGTATATTAGATTTTTTTTGCACACCACATTCTTTTTCATACTCTATCATAAAGCACTTATTTTGAGAAGTATAAAATTCCAAATATTTCTTAGTGTATGTAATTAGGTGTGGTATCCTTTGGATTCAGGTAGGATAAATTGTTCTTTGCCTAGGTTTGTTGTGTGTTTTATTAGAAGTCAGACTTGTCTTGCTTGGGTAAGCAATAGATTGCAGCAGAAGACTTCCATGGCCGTGCACAAAAACTCTGTTAAGCAGATTTATTGTAAAAAACAAACAAACCCTAATGAAATCATTAGAAAAAAAAATTCCAACAACCACTGTTCATCAGATGGAAGTCTATTTATAGTGAAATCCATTCCAATCTTTTTCCTACCTACACAGTCTAACAGACTAATAGCTACTTTCTTGTAGGTAGCAGAGAGACTTTCTATCTGTATCTTGTTTTTGCTAAGAAGCCCGTCTGATATCAGACTGTTTGCTGGTGTCTGTGTATGAACATCCTCCACATCTGTGTACTAGCGGTGGGTTGCTCCTGGTTCGGACCGGTTCTTAGAACCGGTAGCGCTGGCGGCAGGAGGCTCCGCCCACCTGCCTGGGACGCTTATGCACATGCGCAGAAGTGTTGCGCATGTGCGCAACAGTGCGCACGAACTGGTGGTAAAAAAATTTACAATCCACCACTGCAGTGTACCTAACCCAATCTTCATATGTTCATCTGACCTGCCCTCTGCCATGTTGTGCTAGCCAAGAGGACGTAAAAAATGCTGGAAAGATTAGTAAAAATGCTGGTAAATAATCTGAGTGGAAAAGGATGGGAGATATGCACCAGTCTTGCTCTAAGCATAGCTCATAAAATTATCTGCTACAACGTCCTTCCTGTCAACGACTACTTCAGCTTCAACCACAACAATACATGAGCACACAACAGATACAAACTCAAAGTGAACCGCTCCAAACTTGACTGTAGAAAATACGACTTTAGCAACAGAGTGGTAAATGCCTGGAACTCACTACCTGACTCTGTGGTTTCGTCACCAAATCCCCAAAACTTTACCCTTAGACTGTCCACTGTTGACCTCACTTGATTCCTAAGAGGTCAGTAAGAGGCGTGCATAAGTGCACCAGTGTGCCTACCGTCCCTGTCCTAATGTTCCCTCTTATCAGTACCTATCTTATGTATATAAAGAATGTTATATCTATGCATATTACCAACACGTACTTGACAAAAATAAATAAATAAAATAAAATAAATAAATTAAATATTTGTTCTGTAAGATTGCCCACCAAAATGTGTTTCAACTGAAACACAAAACAACAAAAATGCTTCAGGTCTCAGTGTAGCTGAACTGAGAACTTCTGGGTTTATCTGTTAGTAAACAAAACACATTTACCATTTTAAGTTCAGCCCCAGTGGTATGTAATTTTGTGAGATTAGGAAAGGGGCTGATATATGCAATCTCAATTTCCTCCTTTCATCATGTGATCACCCCTACCTGAACAATGCTTTTGTCAATTTATGTTGCTGTTCATTCAGCCAAATATATCTCTCTTTGTTAATTAGTACCTTTAACTGTTTCAAATTTCATGGTGAGATGTTCTTATTTCTCTCTGGGTTGCACAAATAAAAAAGCATATTAACTGTTTCTTCTAATTAACTTGAAGATAAACACTTGCATATATAATTGATGGTATGCATAATGAGTTTAAAACAATTTTGTATTTTAAATTGGAGAAAGCAATAACATTTTAAACTATTCTCTCTCTCTTTTTGCAGCCTATAGCATTGTCTTCCATTAGGTGAGTACATTGTTACAATTACAAATTAATCACCTGTACTTTCAAATGTGTTTTGGTTTTTTAAAGATAATCTCATATTGCTATATAAAGTTAACAGCTTGGAGGTATATTTATATACAGTAGTTTGACTATATTTAAATTTTGTAGATCAGCACATGTGGAGATAGTATTCATTAAGCTAGATTCTTCAGTATTGAGTTTTGTTGAGATGTGAATTCTGAGGATAAACACACATATGCATGCACACCCCCAAGCATGCAACAGGATATACTGAAAAATAAAAGTGTTATATATCTCAGCTGATATAATATGCCACAGATGAGGTATCATCACTATGTTGGTGATGCCCAGGTGTATATCTCCATCCTGAAGAAAATAAGTGATGTTGTGGATGTCCCTTCACAATGCCTGGGACAACAGGCTCCAATTGAACTCTGGTAGGACAGAGTGGCTGTGGGTAGAAATCTTCTCTGTATCCAGGAGCTTACCATCTTTGGTCCTTGAAAGACTTTGACTTAGAGAACCCAAGAAGAGAACCTTCTCTACCATTACGACTGACCTTTGGACTATCTTACCCCTAAGGGTGAGGCAGATCCACCCTCTTCTGTGATGCTTAGTTGTACATCCCTGTCCCAGACTGTCCAAGTAATACTTTTTGGATGCACTTTCATAGTGCCTGAAGTCTGTAAAGTTCTTTGGGGAAGAACCAGCTTTTGTTCAAATTTTGGTTATGGATTTTAGAGACTATCTAGTGATTTGCTATCTTTAACTCTGGCTGGGATGCACCCACCCACCCCAGTCAGAATTAGTCAGTATCAGTTCTGGACTCAAGGCTCCTTTTTCATGAGCAAGTGATAGACATGGTCATGAAAGCCTTTGCACAAATACATTTTGGCAACCAGTTGCACTCTTTCCTAGATCAGGATGTACTGTTTGTGCTCACTCATGCCTTAGTCACAGTGTATTTTTTTGTTTTGGTGATATGTTTGATAATTGTATTTTGTTTTTGTTTTACTTGTTTGCAACTCAGAATTTCCTTTAGTAGATGGGTTGAGAACACTCATTCTGACTCTAACATAGGCTTTAATACATTCCACATGTTTGGGACTACAATCCCAGAACTCCTGAATCATTGGACATGCTATCTGTTTGGATTTCTGATAATTGTTAAGTTTCCAGGATTTTAAAGAAACTGAATGAAAGCCTAAAGCATAGAAAATTCAAGTGATGAACTGGACTCCAGAATCTTGCCTGAGGGTTTAAGAAGGAGAGTTAATACTCTTATTCTGAAGAATAAAATTATTAGACCCTCTTATTAAGCTTTGCTCATTCTCACTTTGAAAAGACATCTCATACAAATAAATAATTGAGGAATCTTTCTGTGCTTAGAGATACATAAGAAAGCTGAATGATCTATTCCATTCAGAGAACTGAGGCTGCTGTTTGCATCAAAAATATTTTTTTAAGTAAACTACTATGTTACAGTAGTTTAAAATTTAGTAAATGTGTTACAGTAGTTTAAAATTTGATCATGCTGTTAAGCTAGTCATGTAGGAAGTGATTGTTGGGAAAAAGTGATGTACACATTTCAGGGTTAAAATAAAAGTGACAAGCAAGAACTGTTGCAAAGCTGCTAGACGTGTTTGAAAAATATCAAAGATCTGAATTTTTGTCCTTGTAGATTCAAATAGTATATTGTATTTCTAGAGCACTCATTCTCTCCTGCCTTACTTGACTCAAGATATTTCTTAATACTTCTTTTTTAAGAATAAGAATTGCATAGAATCTGCAGCTGCATGGAAGAGACTGTGAGCTGCAAAGCTAGTAAGTTTTAAATCGCTGATGAGAATGAAGGCTTCCTATTCCTGTAAGTTGAGGAAATATTTTACACTAAAAAAGAACAGCCCTTTCCTATGACTCCCTTAAGCTGTTTGACTGTTTATCACATGACAAAGCAACTATTACAGGGTGCAGAAATCAAGATTTCCATTTATAAGAACGGAATTGGGTGGGAAAGGGATGAAAAAAAGGAGGCGTGGAAACCACTACTCTGCCTTTTAAAAAGAACTCTATTGCAAATTGGCCAGAATTTCCTGAAAAACAATTTGCTGATAAGGAGTTCAGTTTGGAAGCAAAATGGACTTCAGGCAGTTATTCATAAGAATTTTCATTAATGAAAAGGAGGTAAATATAGTAGTTTGATTTAATTTTATATGATAAAATAGTATGTAATAGTTTATAAGTTTAAAGTTAACAGAACACGAGAAAAGTATCCAAGAATCAAATAATTTAATAGATTATTCTGCATATTTATATATTAACTCATACTTAATATTAATAGTGCCTTTCTTAATATTCTTGCATTTTCTTATTAATTACAGTACTAACTGTACTTTCCTTTAAATTTGTAAGATTTACTTCCAAATTCCTTTTTCAGTTTTGTTGAAAACAGTATTTTAATGTGTAGATCTTTCAGAAGTTTGCAGGGAAAGGAAATTGGAAATAACAAGACTAAATGACATTAGTTCCCTGCTCCTCGTTTTTATTTTTTATTTTATTCATTTATTTATCCTAAAACTGATGCATAACAGTGGAATGGTTTAAAAGATGCTAAAAGCACAGCAGTTGTTTGCTGTAAAAGTACAGGAAACAACTGTAATGAAGGGGGGGGGGAATGACAACACCAAAGCAAGCCAATATATTAACAGATAAAGTTTAGTAAATAATCAAAAAGGAGAAATATACTGTGGAAGAGACAGGATAGCAAAGGCCATTAGAGAAAAGTATATGCAGATCATGCAGAGATTATAAAACTTGCCAAATGATAATCTTTATTTTTTTTAAAGGATGCTAAAAGAACAAAAAGGGTTACTTTAGAATGTTCAGTCTAAAAGGAAAATAAAGAATCAATTCTGTTACCTGCTCAGTCAGGGCAGCAGAATGCCTACAGGTAAATAAAGAAAAGGCAGAGTTACTCAAAACTCCCAAAATCAGATTGAAGTGGGAATGAAACCTGATTTTATTTGAAAGAGAGCAACGGTGTTAGTATGTTAATTTCCTAAGGTTCATTTTCACTTTAATGTTTTCCTTTTTGTTTGTTTTGGTATTACAATTTCATTACAGGTAGTGTTCAACTTACAACAGTTTGCTTAGTGACTGTTCAAAGTTACAGTGGCACTGAAAAAAGTGACTTCTGACCGTTTTTCACAGTTACAACCTTTGCTGCATCCCCATGATCATGTGATCAAAATTCAGATAGTTGGCAACTGGTTCATATTTATGACAGTTGCTGTGTCCCAAGGTCATGTGATCATCTTTTGCTACCTTTTGACAAGTAAACTCAATGGGGAAGCCAGATTCACTTAACAACTGTGTTACTAACTTATCAACTGCAGTGATTTACTTAACAACTGAGACCAGAAAGGTCACAAGCCGAGGCAAAACTCACTTAACAAATATCTCAACAACAGAAATTTTAGGCTCAATTATGGTTATAAGTCGAGGACTACCTGTAATGTGTTGGATAATTGCTTTTATTCTTTAAATTTATATTTTTCTATATTTCTCTTTTTCACACTGCAATTTGTTTAAAAGAAAGTTTGCAGGTTCTATGTCTGTATTCGCAATTTTTATCTGCATTTCTCTCCAACGGTGGAGACTGAGCTTTAGTGTTAAATGTCATTATGGTTGTCTAAGATAAAGTTTGTCAACCTAAGCAGAGTGAAGAATGTCAAACTACTGGCTTTAGGAGACTTAGTTGTATGTAGATGCTTCCAACAAAGACTAGAATGTGTTTGATTGATCTTAGTCCACCAAAACAATAGAGTATCCTGGAACTTGATATTATTCTGTGGGAAGCATCAGAAGAACAATGATTAAAATGTACTTCAGCTCAGCTTGACTGATTAGTGGGGAACACATTCTTGACTAGATTGGCATTATTAATATTTAAGTTGATGTACTATTTAATAAGATGTCTCTGGAAGATTTATTTGTCATGATGAGATAGTGAATTAAGAATCATAATCATTCTTGCCTCTTCCAGAACAATTTAAAACTATTTAGGACTGCAAGATTGAGCTTTTCATCAACACACACTCTTAGGCTCAGAGAGTTTTTATCCTTTAACTGCACTTCACAGAATCATTTGCAAAATTATATTGAAGTCTACACATTAAATCCAAATGTTGTATTTATTCCCCATAAAAAAATGAAGCTAGTCAGTCAGAACTATTTTATAAACATTGAGCAGGTGCTTCCAGTTATAGGATTGGGAGGAAAAGTCAAATTTGCTTTAACTCACAGGGTAGGAGAATTTAAACCCAGAGAAGAGACATATCTATACCGGAGAAGGTAGTTTCACTTGCATAGCTATGGCTTCTTTTTGTCTGCAATAAAACACTAATACATTTACATCTGTAAGCTTCTGTCCTGAGCAGATTCCTAAGTGCATGGCTAAAATGGCTGCAGAGTAGGAAGTTATTGTTGGGTCTGTTGCAAAATCTGATACATACAATATAATCGTCATTTTATGGCCTAAAATTGAGCCTAAGTTCTCCTCATTTATGATAGTGGCAAACAAGATGCCTTCATATATCCTACTTTAATGATTTTCCTTGCGGACTTGTATCTTGGTATAAACCAGAGTTCTCCAAAGAGAAACAGGGTCAATGAAACTATCCATTGTTGTTGCTATTATTTGCAGCACTGTTAAAATCATATTAAATTATTTTTATATAATAAATCTTTGGTGGTCGATGAACAATCAAACTTCCTGAAGGGGTTGAGAACTAAAGAGTTAGACCACCCTTGGTTCAAACTGAGTGCAATTGGATTAATGTTGCTATTCAGAACATTTATTCAGGTTTAGTTGTGTAACTGAAGTTTTTCATTTAAAACTAGTACCTAACTGTCTATGTAATTTTCTTTTATCTGATCATATTCAATCATATTCTTTGTCAGTATTGTTGTCTTTTGTTTATTTATTTCAAACCCGCCATTTCTCTAGATGTTTTAAGCATCCTTGTAACCTGTTCAATATTATCCAGTAGATCTTGAAAAATCAAAACCAAGTCATTGGCAAAAGCATTAAATTTATACTTATGTGCTTTGATTTGTAATCCTTTTACTTTATTGTCTTGTCTAATGTCTCTTTTAGCAATTCCAATAACAAGATTATTTATAAAGGACACCCCTGTCTTCTTTCTTTCTGAATTTCACATGGTTTTGTCAAATCTCCATTCCCCATGAGCCGAGCTTTCTGGAGTGTGTAAATGGACTTCAATCTCTGTAAAAAACAGAGTTCAAAATCCATCTTTTCAGCTACTTTAAACATAAAATCCCTGTTCAAAATGTCAAAGGCTTTCTCTGCATCCCCAAAAAATAACAAAGCTGTATGTCACTGTGTTATTGTAAATGTTCATTTATGTCCAATATTACTCTCACATAGTCCTTTCATTTTCTTCTGGGTAGAAAAACCACATTCATGTATGTACTTCCGTAAAACTTGTTTAAGTTTCTCACCTAAAATTGTGATTTATACAATTTATAATCACTATGAAGAAGAGAAATTGGCCTGCAATTTTTCACCCTCTTTGGATATCAAAGACTTATAGGCTTCTTTCCATGAAGCAGACATGGAATTTTTTTTTTTTATCAAACAACCTCCTGTGGAATATCATGAAGTATCAAAAATACACACATGCAATTTCTGGATTCAATTTAGCTCACCTAGTATGTGTAGTAGAAAGAATAATTGTAATTGCTAGTTTACAATCCAGACGATTGGATAGAGTTGAGAACCCCCCCCCCCCAGACAATGCTTGGAATTAGTAGCTGCATAGTCAAATCCTGCTACGTGATGTGGAGGAACAATGGTTAGCTGATTTTGGAGGGAACAAAGTGTCTTCAGATTCAAGGGAAGAGATTTCAAGATGTTCAGAATTCAGATGGTCATATTTCTCACATGATATATATGCAGGAATTAGCTACTCTCTTTTTATTGAATGACCTCTCATGCCAAGCATCTTGGCTGTTTAGCTGTTAATGCTCTGTTAAAGAGCTTAAAGATTTGGCTCTGCCAGCTGGCTAGGGGCCCCAATGGGAGAATATCATCCTGGAGGTGGTTGATGGACCAAAAGACCTCCTCCCCTCTGCACATCCTGTTTCATCCCTTCCCATCTTTTCATTATAATTTCATTATAATTTGTATTTTTATTGTTATTAGAAATATTTATTTTAATGGTTTTATTGCTTTTAGTGTTGTAAGCTGCTCAGAGTCACCTTATGGAGAGATAAGTGGCAAACATACTTACATACATATCTACATTGTAGGATTATATCAAAGGCAAAATAGTCCCAGAAATGTTTGAACTAGTCTTCCTCAACTTCCTGATTGTCTTAGTACTGCAATTTCTAGAAATTCAACTACTATCAAAATTCTGATAATTCCAAGGATTTCTCAATATAATGCAAGAGCTAAAACATGTTCTTTTAGAAAAAAAAAATTTTTTTAGAACATGTTTATCTGTAATTCAGTGTTTCTACAATATGGTTCCTCAATCCAGTAACAATTACATATTAGTTCATTTTAGGCATGAGTTTTCTTTATTTATATAATAATATTTTATTTAAATAGAAATAGTAAGTAATGGGAATTTTAATTCTCTTTCAAAATTCTGGTTGATAGCAGCTCTAGAGAGTACAGCTGAAAGATTTGAATATGTGCTTGATTAAACAAAAGCTTTTGGCTATGATAAGTGCTAAATATTATGAATACATTTCTTTTGCCA
Organism: Diadophis punctatus similis; assembly: GCA_023053685.1. Lineage (NCBI taxonomy): Eukaryota > Metazoa > Chordata > Lepidosauria > Squamata > Dipsadidae > Diadophis > Diadophis punctatus. Next base: position 16,313,818 of record JALIGW010000005.1, read on the forward strand.
TTAGGATATTACAAATTTTATTGTGTTTTTTTTTTAGTATTTTAGTACAAATGCTAACTTTGTAACATTTATAGTTTTTAATAATAATATTATTATTACAGTATATGCGTGGCTGGATTTAACAGATTAAAGATAGAACACATTACCACTTTCCCTGAAACAAATACTAATGTTTTTATGTATGTTGGGAGTGTGATAGTTTAGGCATTAGGTCAGGAAGTACTGTACATAACCTAGCTCTTCCTAGGTGTTCTTAGGAGTCCTATTTATAGAACTTTATGGTGCTTTGTGGGGTGAGATCTATTTTCATAATATGTACTGTGCACTTGTTGAGCTATTATTATTTTAAAGTCAATGTTTTACGAAAGATTGTTTTAGTGTATTTACGATGTTTGTGGATTAATTAGTACATTATACAGCCTTAGCTACCACTTCTCTATATTTAGGAGTTGAAGATGGTAATATATATCTTCATTTTGTTCACAGCTTCTGTTCAGTGCAAGGTCAGCCATTTACTATTTTATGTGATGAATCCATTCTATTTATGATGAACCCTCTTTCCTTGGAAAACTGCTAGTTATTCTGTTTTCTCAGCTGGTTTTAAGAATATATTGGGAGTTCACATGGGAACTAAAGTGCTAATAGTATTTTTAGTCTATGAATGATAGATAAGTCTGCAGACCTTGGATATTCTCTATATGGCTCACAAAATGCTACTTTATTTTGCAATAATACAGTATGTTACCTGCCATGGAGTATTATTGAAAAGAACAGGAGGGAATTGGCTATCTCAATGAAATTTGTTGTGTTGAAGCAAGGAAATTAAATTAAAATTTGCATACTAAGATGGGAGATGATAATAAGACTTATTTGCTCTATGGCAGTGTTAGCCACGAGTGCTGAAACGTGCGCGTGCGGGGGGGAGTGCCGGAAACCGGAAGAGCAGTTCCCCGGCATGCATGCGTGCACTGAGAAGCTGAACTTCCGGTCACCTGGTCTTCCCGTTTCTGGTGCTCCCACATGCGCAAAGACCAGCTGGTTGGAACCTGGAAGAGCAACAGGCGACGGCTGGTGTGCCTGGAGAGATGGCTCTGCGTGCCACTTCCGGCACATGTGTGATTGATTCGCCATCACGGCTCTATGGTCTTGATTGGAAGAGGAAGATTTGATTTAGGTTCCCTCCAGTGCTCTTGATCAAGACTGCAGGAGAATAGTAATTTCACTGATAATTTTGCTTGATTCAAGTCTCTGTATTTAAGTCAGCCCACTTATCTTGTCCAACTTACCACCTGTAGGTTCTTTCTACCTACAAAACATGTCCTTTCTGCTCTTCATATTACTAATCTGTTGCCATTAAAATGAAGGCCATCCCATTTTGCCTGATTGCTAGTTCCTTAGCATTTTCTTGCTCATTGTCTGTGAGGTGGTATTTTCTTCCCTCTACCAAAGTGCTCCTCCTTCAGTAGATGTTAGGAATAGTCTATCAGTTCACTTCATTTAATGCCAATATTTTCAGAAAAATATAGCAAAGAAGGAATTTGCAGAGAACTTAAGCTTTTTTATTATTCAAGTATGTTCTACTCTTGCAGTGAGAAAATAGCATGCAATATTACTTTGATTATAGATTTATTTATTTACTTTTGTCACTTATATTCTTCATTTGGAACATAGTAAGTGTTAATGTTAATGCCTTTTTGTGTAAGGTTAACTTGTTTAGCCAGAATAAGCCCTTGAAGGATTTTTACTACTGCCTCAGTTCATTTCTCATGGGAAATAATCATTGCAATCTAGTTACTTGAATTATGTCAATTTAAAAATCAACCAGCAATGAGGCTGATATCTCTATAATGAGTTATCTTATAAAATGAGGTTCCCAGAAGGAGAAGCTAATGTCAGTTTGAATAGCTTGTAAAATTAAAGGTTGCTTGTGTAAAAGTCTGTTTATTTGCTTTTTTAAAAATCAGGAAACAAAAGGACCCCAGAATTCTTTCAGAACTAAATTCTATTCAGTACAACCTTTTGCCTGTTACATATATGAGTTATGTATGTGGAAAACACAGTGTCTGAATATTCTAAAAAATGCAGAATTGTTTGGTGAGAACTCTGCCCTCTCTATGCAATTAGGCACAGTACCTGACAAACCACCTCAGTTTCTTTTTCACTGCTACAGTTGTTAGCCCTTGAGTTCTTATTGTCCCCGAATAGTGTTATGTTTAAACTCTTTCATTTGATTTGTTGTATTCTCTTCGTGTTCAAAGACATCTAAGAGGTTTGCCTTGCACAATTTATAGCATGTTGCCTTTCTGGTTTGGAGCTCCTGGAGTCTTGAGTTCCTTATCATTTTGGGCTTTTTTGCTATGTCCATTTTCCTGCTGGCGGGCCCATTTTAATCCATGCTGTTCATGGATTGTTGAAGGGAAGATACTTTCCAAACACACACTTCTCGTCTCTCAATTATAGTTTTTGTGTGGTGGTGCTATAATCTGTGTATATTTCCAAGAGATAAAGTGGCTAACTACACATATAGAGTTTTACAATAGATAGACCATTCCAAGTGGAGCTTTTCAGAAGTCTCTTATCTGTTTCATTCCATCCTTCCTTGACTCACACAACTTATCTCAATTCTTTCACTTCTGGATTAGGGAGAAATAGGTGGTAGAAAAAGAATAAGTATTTTCTAGGCCTCTTTGATTCCAACACCTTTGTCTAGATATCGTCAGTGATTTCCAAAATCACTGCTTTTCAAAAGCTGCAGCCTTTTCCATCAGTCAGTCCTCTCAGCAGTTTAGTCTCTTCTTTGGATCCTGGTGGCTTCTGCTGGGTCTCCAACTGCAGATTCATCCTCCACCTGCTTTTTGATCAACCCAGTAACTCCTGGTCACAAAACCCACTCCGGAAATGTCCAGCAGCCACGTCTATTGCTTAATTCTTCATCCTTTTATAAATTTTCAGCTATAGAGCGCACATGTCTACATCTAGGTGTTTTAATCAAGTGATATTTTTCTGTGTCTAGTGACCCTAAGTTATCGATGCATTTAGAAACTTGTTTCTTAAATTAAGTGAATAAAGTTTTGATACATTATATAGATATAGCTTCACGATGTATTATTAGAATAATTATGAAGATAACCCTTTATGAAAGAAAGTCTGTTTATGGCCTATTATGGATCAGCTTTTTAAGGTTAACACACATTTCTATTCTCTTCCTTCTTTCTTTCTTTCCTCCTTCCCTTCCTTCCTTCCTTCCTGATTCCCTCCCTCCCTCCTTCCTTCCTTGGATTCCCTGCTCCACTTTATTTACTTTTAATGGAAGTTTTCCAAACTTCTTTCGTATTAAAATCACTAAGGTAATTTACAACATTCTCAGATGAAATATGTGACCTCATTTTAAACATTCTGGCTGTCTTGCTTTGTCAGCATAGATAAAGCCATGTGTAAAATGGATATTTTTCAACAGTTATGTTTTTTGTATGTTGCATTTTATGAGTTATATTCTAGAAGTACCATAGCATTTACCTATGTATTGCAAAAGACCTACTATATACTGTAATCTTTTCAAATTAATTTTTTTTATTACAGATCAACAACCCTTTACTTACTCCTTCGTTCCATATATATATATATATATCATATATATGAAATATTACTATGAACATTTTCTCTTGTATGATGGCATGTGCTCTGAATTAATCCTTCTATATATATCCTAGTAAAATAGATGTAAAATATAAATCTGAGGAATAATTTATTAAAATGGCTCTTTTAAGTATTTTCCCTATTTTTGCCATTCTGTTCCCTTCCTTTTCCTTTTGTCATTTCCTTTATCACAATGCAAGCAGAGATTCAGTTAAAAATAACATTCCCCTCCCCATGGCTTGGCTATTTGCATTTTAAAAGTGTGATAAGACAATAAGCAGTATCACACTGATTGGATTCCTCACCCATCTAGTCCAGCAGTTTGTTCTCACAATGGCCCAAGGAAGCCTCTTAGTCTCCCAGCAGATGGCCTTCAGAAACAGTCAGACTGCCATCAAGGCTAATACTCATTTTTCCCTATGATTTACATGAATTGGTCAATTTCATTTTTGAAGCCAGCCACGCTAGAAAGGAATATCACATCTGATGTAGCAAAATCCAAAGCTACGATTGGTTTTTTTGGGGAAAAATCCTTTTATCTGTCCTAATACTTCAAAGATTCAATTTCATTTGGTGACCTCTGGTTCTAGTATTTTGGGATAGCTTTTCCTTGTCTACTCATCCATACCATGTGTAATTTTATACATCTTAACAATGTCCCTTCCTTTGCCTCTTTTCTAGATTAAAAAGCCCCAAATGTTGCAACTTTTCCTTACAGGGAAGTTGCTCCAGCCCCTTGATCAGCGGTCCTCAAACTTGGCAACTTTAAGACTTATGGACTTCAACTCTCAGCATTCTGCAGCCAGCATAGCAATTCTGGGAGTTGAAGTCCACAAGTCTTAAAGTTGCCAAGTTTGAAGAACTCTGCCCTTGATCATCTCAGCTGCCCTCTTCTAAATCTTTTCTTTCCCCACTATTATTGTTTTTACCACTCTGAGCAATTTAGTATCATCAGCAAACATGGGTATTCCACTGGTCAAGCCCATTTCCCGATCATTTATAAATATGTTTAAAAGCATCAGTGCTAGGACAGAACTCTGGGAAACCTTTATTTTGCTAAAGGTCCATTTAATCATGTGCTTTTTTTTTCTATTCTTTGGTCAGTTCCTTATTTACAAGACGACCTGTCTTTGTATTTCATGGCTATTAAGTTTACCGAAGAAAAATCTTTGAAGAGGGACTTTGAAGATCTAATTAGATCAGTGGTTCCCTTTGGGGGTCGAACGACCATTTCCCAGGGATCGCCCCGGCATCCTCAGCTTCCCCCCCCCCACTGCCACAAGCCTGGCCATATCGACTCAACTTGCTCGAGCCCTCCAATTGGTCGGGAGAGGTACCATTCGGTGAGAGGCATTTGTGACGCCTGGCGGCCGAGCTTTGACGGCATCAGCTAAGGGGCCAGCTTTGCTTTGAATTCTGGGAGTTGAAGTCCAGGCACCTTAAAAGTTGTTGAGATTGAGAAATATTGCTGTACACTTGTTGTTATCAAGTCTAAATACAGAAGTAGATTTGTTGTGGAAGATGATATTCCTTGTGCTCTTGCAAAGACTGGCCCGAGAATTTCTGATCTGGCATAATTACATATTGTTTTTGTGATTAATAGCTATGGTTTAATTATGTTCAATTTGTAACAATGAAAATACATCCTGCATATTAGATATTTACATTACGATTCATAACAGTAGCAAAATTACAGTTAATGAAGTAGCAACGAAAATAATTTTATGGTTGGGGGTCACCACAACATGAGGAACTATATTAAGGGGTCGTGGCATTAGAAAGGTTGGGAACCACTGAATTAGATGATATCTGCTGGTTCATCCTTATCCACATGTTGGTTAACACTTTTTAAAAACTCTAGTAGATTAGTTAAACAGGACTTCCCTTAGTGAACCCATGCTGGGTATCCTTGAGAAAGACATGTATCTCCAGATGTTTGGCTATTTTATCTTTCATACCAGCTGCCATTATCTTTCTCAGCCCAGATGTTAAGCTAATAGGCCTATAAATTCCTGGGTTCCCTGTGAACCTTTCTTAAAAATTGGAGTTACTCTTAAACGTTGGACTTACCATCTACTTCAGTGGTTACTGATTACAAACATTACAAACCCAGCTACTATTTTGTCTATCCTAATCTTGTATCCCAAGGCCATGGTTGAGTAGTTGGAAATTTAACCGATTGAAGCTGAATCAGGACATCTCAGGAATCCATATTAATAAGAAATTTAAAATTCTCTATCCGTATCCTTATGCCTCAGAGAAGATCTGAGATAGAGAGAAAATTACTGACTTGCTCTATTTAAAATGAGGATTTTGCTCTATTTAAAATGAGGATTTTCTTTCTGATGCAGCCTGAATCCCCACTGTCAATGGAAGGTAGAACAAATCTAATAAATAAATAAAGCTTATTTTGTGTTGCAGCTGACTAAGGTTTAGCCTGCATTTAAAAATATTTTCGTATTGGGCCAAGTGCCCAAATCCTCTAGGCATAATATATAAAAAGTACCATAACAGTAAATGTTTTCCCAGTTCAGTCAGTTAAGTCATTTCCGACTCTAGCGGGTGGTACTCGGTTGTTTCCTAGCCAAGAGAGCTAGTGTCATCTGAAGACATTTCTATGGTCATATGGCCATCATGACTATATGCCGAGGTATACAGAGAGCTGTTACCATCCCACCAAAGTGGTACCTATTTATCTACTCGCATTTGCATGCTTTGGAATTGCTTGGTGGGCAGGAGCTGGTCAGGAACGGGAGCTCACCTGTTTCATGGCCCTTGGGTCTTGAACCCAAGATGTCAGCTTTAACTGCTGAACCATTACCCTCCCCCGAAAAAAATAAAGTACTATATCTGAATGAAATAATCCCAGTACTGGGATAGACTGTTGCCAGAAAAATGTAGATCTGTTTTGCAATGCATCCTTTTTGCAGTGCATTCAACACAAACGTGTGTGTGTGTGTATGTCTGTGTGTCTGTGTATTTGCCTCTGGATAAGCAAGTGAGTTCATTACTTCTGCTTCTTACAATATGCTTTATTATTGTGGGTTTTTGTAAACCCACAGTAAAATTTTAGTTTTGTTATGAATATATTCTGAGCTGCCTATATCTATATTAAATAAAGTGATGGTCTGAAAATATGATGCAAGCAATAATGATATTTATAGTGGTGAATAAGACCTAAGATGTTGTCATAGTGTTAAATTTAATTACCATATTTTTTGGAGTATAAGACGCACCTTCCCCCCAAAAAGAGGGTTAAAACCTGGGTGCGTCTTATACACCGAATATAGCCCAGCCACCCCTACCCTTTGGCTTCTGCCTCCCAGCAATTTGCTTCCTTGCAGCAAACAGCGCAGAGCCTGATTAGCACAAGCAACTGATTATCGACCTTCCGACCATCAGATGATTCAGGCTGCAGGCAAGCGGCAATAGGCTATGGCAATCCCTGCAGCCTGAAACTATTAGCTTCTTGTGCTAAAACTGAAAGTGAAACTAAAACTGCAAGGGGGCAAATTGCTGGGAGGTAGAGGCAGAGTCAGATTTTTATTTTCTTGTGCTAATCAGGCTGTGTTGAAACTGGCTGTTTGTTGTTTGTTGCAAGGAGGTTAGTCAATAACTATAAATGCCTATAGAATCTTCAAATTATTAGACTTATTTTTTAAAGACTGCTTTATTATTGTTCTAGACAATTTAACAAAATGAAGAAGCTTTTTAAAATAAATGCTTGATCTGAAGAGGCCCAGTGCTATTGTATCTTCTTTTAAATAGCAGAGAATAACTATACTTCCAGAAAGCCATATCAATTTTAACAGCATCTGTACAAGTATAGTCTGAAATGTAACAGTGTCCTGTTGTAGTATTAAGATAAGGCAGCTGAGTTAGACCCTGACTTAGTCATGTTTGGTGTAGATCTATTTAAATAATTGGGAGGAATTAGTGTGACTACATTTAAGAAAACTTTCTGGCATTAATATACTGCCATAATGTAACATTTCTCTAATTCTTTGCTATTGCTATGGGTCAGGCACACATGCACAGAAATACACAGCAAACAGTGTATATCATCTGTACTGTTTGCTGTTTGCTCGGAGACAAATTGCTGGGAGGCAGAGGCAGAAGGTTTTTTCCTTGTTTTCCTCCCCCAAAACTAAGGTGCGTCTTATACCCTGAAAAATATGGTAGATATGCAATTAAATCTATCCAATTCAGTTTTAGAAGCCAAATATCAGCAGCATTTTTCAACACAACAGGGATCTGTATTTCACTATACTACTGTACAGCAGTTTCACACAAAACCCAATTATAAAGGAAACATTACTATCCATATTAACATTGTGAAAGGCTGGTGTGTGGTTAGTAATATGATATTTAAGAGCCAGTTTGCTGCAGTGGTTAAGGCACCTGGCTAGAAAGCAGGTGATTGTGAGTTCTAGTCCTACCTTAAGCATAAAAGCTGGCTAGCTGACCTTGGCCAGTACATAGTCTCAGACCAACTCACCTCACAGGATTGTTGTTGTGGGGAAAATAAAGGAAGGAGGTGTAATGGATATGTTCACCATCTTGAATGAATGAATGAATGAATGAATGAATGAATGAATGAATGAATGAATGAATGAATGCTCTGCTTCAGTTAAACTAGAATGGAAGCAGAAAAGAAAATTTTGTACCTTACTGTTATTTTGTTTGACATACAGGTAGTCCTTGACTTATGACCACAATGAAGCCAGGAATTTCAGTTGTAAATCATGATGGTCATTAGTCAAGGCACACACGTGACCTTTTGATAAGCAAACATAGCCATTGTAAAGTGAATGCCATGGTTGCTAACGGGCGGGTTGCTCACTTACCTTGCTACCGGTGCGCTGCGTGCGCATCCCCACATTTCGTGCGTGCATGCTGCACGCGCGTGCCCCCTCACGCGATTTTGCTTTTGTGCATGCACGGAAGCAAAATTGCACCAAAATCTTGCGAGGGGACGCGCACGTGTGCAATTTTGGCGATTTTTTGCTTCCGCGCATGCGCAGAAGTGAAATCTCACTTAAATCTCTCGCGCGCGTGCGTCCCCTCACGAGATTTCAGCACGATTTTGCTTCCACACATGCGCAGAAGCAAAAAATCACCGAAAAAATAGCAAAAAAAGATGGCGGCTCCAAGACACCGGCAGCTGACCGCACCAGGTCGGTAGCCTCTTGATGACATCACTAGCCCGCCACTAACAGTGCGATAGAGTGGACCACACCGGTAGGAACCCACCACTGGTTGGTAAGTGAACTCCATGGTTGTTAAGCAAATCCATTGTTTTCAATGGACATTTTTTTCTGGAAAGCAGAAGTAAACATAAGTTTCCAACAAAAGAATATTGTAAATTGTGGTCACATGACTGTGGAACACTATAACAGGCATACATGTGGGCCAGTTGCTGAGTGCCCAAAATGCATTCACATAGCCATGGGGGTGGAGTGCAGATATCAAAACTTCAAATTCGGGTTGAGAGTAACTTTTTTCAGATTCATTGTACATTTGAATGATTGCTAAGTGACCAGTTGTAAGTCAAGGATTACCTGTATTGCCGTTATCTATACTTTTCCAAAAAATTATTCATCAGTGTGATTAGCTTCCAAGAACAACTTTTAAAGTTATTGTATTCTGAGAACTGATTTACCTAACTATTAATCTTAAATAACACCGTTTAACCATATGGTATTATGAAACTATAAGATTTACCCACTAAATCCAAATCCATTATTCAGTGCAGGAATCCAGGTTTAAGCATCTCCAATAAATCACTATCTAGTTTTTCAGACATTATTACACTATGTATCCATAAACGGACTCTCGTGTTTGATCATACTTACAACAAGTGGGATTTTTCTTCCTATTGGTGTTCTACTCATCACTGAAGTCACTTCATTGCTTTCAGTTGGTCAGGATACCAAATGCCATCATCTCCTTACTCACGGTAAAGATTAGAAATCTCAACAGACTTGCTGTCTAAATTGCAGAGAATATGGAACAGCGACAGCTTTAATCACTTCGGTGGAGGATCAAGCACAGGATTATTGTCTCTGTTGTTTGTGTTGTTTCAATGACTTGATAATCCTATCTGATGGCAGTGGAATTTAGAGATAATTACAATGGCACAAATTCTTCACATGGGACATATTGGTTTCTGTTCTGGTTGTTGGCCTAACGTTCCTCATAATTCCATCTTGTTCCATATGATCTTGAATTTATGCATTAAGCCACTAATGCATTAAGACAGTATCCAGAGATTATTATCCATATATGTAACAATATAATCTTTTCCATCTAAATTCAGAGCATCTAAATTCAGAGCATCTAAATTCTTGAAATTCTGCATTGGCCTCTAATGTCAGTAATAAATGGAGATAGGCCAAGAAAGGGAACCTACAGTCAATTGGAACAGAAATCCTTTCTTGTCAGTTAAAAAAAAAAGATCAAAGAGAAGAAATTCATTTTGTGTTGGATTGTATGAAATTCCTAGGAGTGTATTTCTAAAGTTAAAGGTTATGCAGTAGCCATGCCATTACTGGGGAAATTAGATCTAACCTCAAGAACACCTACTTTAGTTGTTTCCTGTCTGGACAACTTAATATAGTCTAAGTCAGGGGTCTCCAACCTTGGCAACTTTAAGACTTGTGGACTTCAGCTCCCAGAGTTCCTCAGCCAGCTTGGCTGTCTGAGGAACTCTGGGAGTTGAAGTCCACAAGTCTTAAGTTGCCAAGGTTGGAGACCCCTGAAGTAGTGTTACCTTTGAAAAGTGTTCAAAACCTTTTGGCAGTTCAAAGCATAATAATAAGCAAGCTATTGAATGAAGCAATTAATAAGCATGAACATCCCTTGTTAAAATAAATTCATTGGGTTGGCATAACTAAAGTAATGGTCATGATTTATAAAGTGACTTGGGGTCAGGCTATTTTTTTAAAAAAAGTGTGTTTTCCCTTTATGAAGTAGTGTGGGCTCCAATATCTTCAGGAGATCCTGTGAATCAAATGATTTCCTCTCAGTTTCCTTCCTTCTGGTTTGCAAGAACTTTTGTGTTCAAATAACCTTTGGTGTATAAGTTGCTTAGTTGATAAACTGAAACATTTTGTTAATGTGTTTCTAAATAATGTTTTAAGCTGAACTTTTAGTTTTTTAATGCCTTAACTGTAATGATTTATTTAGTATTTTGGTGCTAGAAAGTGGATTTGCTAACAAGATAATTTTCTCTTTTGAAACATGGATAACTGTGTATTTGTCTCTAAAATAAACCATACCCTTTTGAATTTAAATTATTGTTGGAGCTAATTCTTCATTTGTTAATAATTTGAATTATTATTAGAGTTAAATGCTATTCAGTTATAGGTTAGAATTATATACTATCCTCCAATATTAATTAATGCAGTACCTAAACCTCTGGGATTAAATCACCATAGTTCTGCAAACTAACATTTGTTTCTATAGATATGAAAATTTGTTTATGTGACTGGAGAATGCTAGTGACACTAGTTATGTATGTGAGAAAATATCATTTACAACTCTTGTTTTCTCATTAACTAAACCAATATGTACTTTGATCATGTAACTATTGTAGAGCAAAAGGAAATTTGCCACTTGGCCCATCTAATTTCTTTATTTTAACGTCTGGACGCCATGTGGTTCTAGTTTCCTGTCCCCTATTTTTACTTTTGTTTTTAGTATTAACTTATCCCTAAGTTAAAAATCTTGTGGTTCTAGTTTCCTGTCCCCTAATTTTACTTTTGTTTTTAGTATTAACTTATCCCTAAGTTAAAAATCTTGGATTGTTTTATATTTCTATACTAAACCAATATGTACTTTGATCATGTAACTATTGTAGAGCAAAAGGAAATTTGCCACTTAGCTAAAGTGACCAGATTTTTTTTTCTTCAAGCGGGACACCATTGACGGGGGTGGGTTTCTCTATTTGAGTTTTGCCCTCTGCGCATGCGCAGAACGCTGCGCATGCGCAGAGGGCAAAACAGCAAATGTCGGCGTCCAGGTGAGGTGGGGGGGAGGGGGGGAGGCGGGAGGGCGCTTGGATGCCTGCAGCTCGCGACAGGTAAGCTGCCGGCTGCCTCCTTTCCCCGCCTCCCGCCTCCCGTTCGTTGCTTGCCAGCCCGGCCGAAGGGAAGGCGGGAGGCGAGGAAAGGCCTCCCGAAAGGAGGGGAGGCTTCGGGAGGGAGGCCTTTCCTCGCCTCCCGCCTTCCCTTCGGCCGGGCTGGCTCGCCTCCCCTCCTTTCGGGAGGCCTTTCCTCGCCTCCCGCCTTCCCTTCGGCCGGGCTGGCAAGCAACGAACGGGAGGCGGGAGACGGGGAAAGGAGGCAGCCGGCAGCTTACCTGCTCCAAGCATCCAAGCGCCGCGGTCTCCCGGTCGCCCGCCCGGCCCCAGGGCAACGGCGGCAGCGAGGCGACGGGGGGAAGAAAGGGGAGGGGGACGAGGAAGGGCTGTTTGCGCCACTCGTAAACTCAAAGCGGCGACGGCTCCTCGTCCCTCACCCCTCCCAACCACAGCGGCGCCTCCGAGGGCGGGGCTAGGGATGGGGCGGGGGAAGGAGAGGAGGAGCAGCCTCCCTTCCCCCTCCCCCCAGCTCCCAGCGCCCGCCCACCGCCAACAGAGGCCTGCTGCCTTTCAGGCCAATTTTTTGAAAGAATGCCCTAGTCGGGACGTCTGGTCACCTTACACTTAGCCCATCTAGTTTCTTTATTTTAACGTCTGGACGCCATGTGGTTCTAGTTTCCTGTCCCCTAATTTTACTTTTGTTTTTAGTATTAACTTATTTACAGACTACTGTGATATATTTCATGTAGTTGCTGTATATGGAGAAAGCGGTTGAAATATATTTTACTTAACCAGATTCTCTTGTGGAGTCCATATTTGTTTGTACATTTGTGAACTCCGAGTTTGAGTTATCACTGTAGTTTCAGATATAATTGAACTAAATATAATTTATGGGCTTGGATCTCAAGTCAAGTAATTTGTATTGATTTTCTGATGCATATTGATACAAAATGTACAAGAACTTCTAAAAACTAAAAGTTTTATATATACGTATACTGTATACATTAAATTATATAAATTATATTAAGCTGCCATAGCACGGGGATAACGCGAAGAAGGAGAAGATACTGTATATATTAAATGCATTTTGCTTAATAAATGGACTTCTGCAAGCAGTCATCCAATGCATTCTTGTATATTGTGTTCGATAATAAATATATTTTTGTGTAATTTTTCTATGTTTGTGATTTAATTAGCAACCTGTACCCTATATTCAAAGATTATAAATATTAGAATAATAACTTTATTTAATTGGAACTGCAAGTTGAAGGCTTCCTGATAAAACAGGAACTGGAATAGGAGGAGGGTTGGTAAATATTGCCTCACCCTCCATATAAACAGCGAGAAAGCTCTGTTGAAATCAGAAACTTTCAAAATTTCTTTCCTACTTCTGTTTACAGAAGGCTTATTCTGGATCAAAACTTATTCTGGATTAAGTAGGGCTGAAATTTATATCAAGAATCGGGAGGAAGTCTTATCCTTTAGAATATGTATTCCAGTCAACGATCTGCATTTAATTTTGATTACTAAATAAAAAGAGATACACTTCTAAGATACACTTCTAAGATGTGCTGTGCAGTATATATTTATCTTACAGATTATTCTAATTGTTAGGAATGTTCTGGGAGGTGTTGCCTGTTCCATTAGAGCTATTTTTTAAATTCAAGTTGGTGGTGATCTTTTTTTTTCTACTTATCAAAAAATCTTCAGGAAAAGCAGGAAATCAATATTTGGTTTAACTCAAAATATGTTAGATGGTGCAGACATAGCGCCATCTGCTGTGCAACAATATAAAAGCAGTGATGAGGGAACAACACACCCACACACCCACACACCCCTATTTACAACCAGATTCAAAGTTCCAATGGCCAACGTCCCTTTGGGTGGGTGTTCAGCAACTAGCCTGCATTCACAACCATTTGCAGTATCTCACATTCACATTATCATAATTTATGACCTTTTTTGCCAGAAACCAGGGTTTACTTTGGTTTCAGCAACAAATGCCCATTGCAGAAAATGGTTTTGCTTAATGCCTGCTACAAAAGAGTAAGATCAGTATGTGGTGCCCTCCTTAATTACCTGTAATCTTATGATTGTAATTCAGGCTCAATCCCTACCATAAATTTAGGACTACCTACATTTTTCTACAGATTATAATAAACAATTATTTTAAATTTGTGCTATGCATTGGTATAATTGAACAGGCAATGTGGGTATTTATACTTTTGATGTTTATCATTTTTAGAAACTGCATCTGAGGTGATAGAAGCATATGTATCCAATATTAATTTAGTGCATTTATATTCTGTCCCATGCAGAAATTGATGCAGAGACATCCAGACTATTTGTGAAAGTAATCACTGTCACAGAATTCATTTTGTACAATTAAATGATGTTATAATGATGTGTGAGTAAAATCAGATTAGTTTAAGTGTTTAGGACTTTATATAATATAAAAAGGTATTTAATGACAGAGATTAATGGAGTCAGTTTGGTCTAGTGGTTAAAGCAACAGGCTAGAAACCTGGAGACTGTGAGTTCTAGTTCTGCCTTAGGCATGAAAGCCAGCTAAGTGACTTAGGGTCAGTCACTCTGTCCCAAGCCAACTCACCTCACAGGGATGTTGTTGTGAGGAAAATAGAAGGTGGAGGAGTACTAGGTATGTTTACCACCTTGAATTATTTATATAAATAAGGTGTTGTAAAAAATAAACATATAAATTAATTTATAACACACACACACACACACACACACACACACACACACACACACACACACTTATAAAAAATTAATTGATTTCATGTTTGGATTAAAGTTCAGAGAACATTTATGACTAATGATACCGAGAAAGGATGTTTATGGCTAAAATATGGTTTTACTTATGTACATCAAGAAACTTTGATGATGTGATGGTTACTGAATTATAGTCCTTGTCCATTTATTTTCTATAATGTCCTTCAAAATATCCTCTTTTCTCCTTTCAGATTTAAAAATGAGTCCATTTTTATAAAAACAAAACAAAAAAGCTTCCTTTAAAGACCGCTTTTATATATTCTGGTCAGGTTTTGCATGTCTTTGTGTTTGCTGTATTTTTTCTGTAAGAAAAAAACCCTAAGGACCAAGACAACTGGGTTCCCGTTACCCCCATTTGCAGGATAACTTTTGCTTTATTATTGAGCGATACAATTCTCTTTACTCTTTATTCTTTATTCTTTACTCTTATTTTAAGGATTTAGGCAAGAATCATGAAAAAGAGGCACAACCCACCCATTGTAAGAACTAGTAGGCATAGAAACCTACTTGTATAGAAACCGCTTCCCATTAGTCCATATATTTATGATATGCTTTTTAAAAAATGTGGTTAGGGGTGTGCCAAGGCTTTTCATTTCCCAGATGGATATATTGATGGCTGTGAATATGGAGTGAATAGTTGACAACATTGGCCTATTTTGCTCTGTGCCACCAGTAGAGAGCCTGTAAGCCAATGTTTCTCAGTTTCAGCAGCTTTAAGATATTTAAGTCGCTGACACTGAGAAACACTGGGCTAGCCCATCAATCTTCAGGCCTCTCAGTCTGAAGCCTGCAAACTCTGCCATTTTATATCCCCATTAATTAATGCCGATATGTCCCCTGACCTCAGAACTAATTGGTCTTACATAAGCGAAGGAGGACATTGAGTATGCTTTGGTTAATCAGAAAGTACTAGATCTACTGTATCTTTAGTGTATTCTTTAATTTTTGACAGGGATTAGTTGTTGATGTTGTTCAGTTGCCTAAATCCGACTCTATGTGACCACATAGATCACAGCTCACCAGGCCCTTCTGTCCTCCATTGTCTCCTGAAGTTTGGCGAAATTCATGTTCATTGCATCGATGACACTATTGAACCATATCATCTGTTGTCACCTTCTCCTTTTGCCTTCAATCTTTCCCAATATCAGTTTTTTTTTTAAATAAACTGTGGCAAGAAAGGTTGTAAAATGGGGCAAAGTTCATTTAACAACGGTCTTGCTTAGCATTGGAAATTTTGGACTCAATTGTGGTTGTAAGTCCAGAACTACATTGAGTGCCATTTTAGGTACTACTCAAAGGACTTGTTATTATAAATCCTGACATAACTCCAGTTTTTTATTTTAAAAGAACTGCCTTCTCCAAGTATGCTGGCTGGGAAATTCTGGGCCTCAAAGTCCCCCACATTTTTAAATAGTTATAGTTGACAAACACTGCTTTAGGGAAGGTCTGTTAGTGATCCTTTGTTCCCTGATTGACTGAGAAATGGCAGTATAGAAGCAAGGTTTCTCTGTAGGTGTGCTGACTTTATTCTTTTCCCTTTGATGTGAATCTTTGTAAAATAGGTTGAAAGAAGGTTAGCTGCTGTTGTCCCTGAAGATTATCATTTTCTGCTTTAGCTATTAGGTGACTGGCTGGCTGAATAATTTTATGTTGATTTTTGAGTTAGAGTTTATTGATGTGATTCTGTAAGCCACCCAGAGTCTGGTGGAAAGGATGGCATATAAATGAGTTAAAATGAATGTAAGTTGCATTCTGAATAAGGTAAGAATCCCATTTGTAACCATAACCACTTTTGGTTCTGGCTCTCCTTTTGATTGACTTTGCTTCACTGTTTGCTACACTGTTAAACTGAGGGATAATGCAAACAGGGACGCATGCTCCTTCAACATATAGATGCTGTGACTTAGTGGATAATGCATCTATTTTGTTGAAGTTTTGAGTGGTTTAATATCTATCTATCTATCTATCTATCTATCTATCTATCTATCTATCTATCTATCTATCTATCTATCTATCTATCTCAATCTATACACATTTGTATATTTTTTGTATTAATGTAATTGATAATCAGAAAGAGCCGTGGTGACACAGTGGTTAAAATGCAATACTGCAGGCTAATTCTGCTGACTGCCTACTGCCAGCAGTTTGGCAGTTCGATCCTGACTGGCTCAAGGTTGACTCAATCTTCGATCCTTTGGAGGTCGGTAAAATGAGGACCCAGATTGTTTGAGGCAATATGCTGACTCTGTATACCGCTTAGAGAAGGTGTAGAAACCTGAATAGTACCACTTCAGCCTGAAAGTGAGGGCTTTACGTTTGAAATTGTTGAAGGAAAAAATGGAAAGTGTTAATAAAATTCAGCAAAACAGTAGACTAGGATAGCACTGACCATTTCCAAATGTTTATTCTAGGACCTTGGAACTAGTTTTACTATTTGCATATGTTTAATTTTATACTTATTAAAATATGCATTGAATTTTTTTCTTCATAATAGCATATAATTAATACCGGAATTTGGATGCTACAATAATTAGTGTCTTGGGTTACAAACTGTACCTATCAGTAATGAATCTGTGTACCACACTTATATTTGATTGGTCAGTTATATTTTGCAAAGTGCAGCAAGTATTTGTATGATGTAGTTTAGTAAGTAAATTAAGAAATACTGTAGTAGGTTTATATAAAAAATAATTCATGTAGGTGTAGAACTATTGTATAAAGACAATGTATATACCATTACTATGAACTTAAACCAATATAATTTATAACTGCAACATAATCCTCTTGAGTCAGTGTCAGCATATGGGATGTGCCTTCTAATTGCTAATTAGTGAGATACAGGCAATAATATGTTGTCTTGCAAAATAGCCTCCATATTAGATTCTGGCCTGCATTGAACAGCATGATCATGCTTGGGTATAATTGGGTTTTGATTATGTTTATGGAATGCAGATCAAATTTTGCCAGTACACACCAGTACTGCTCTTATTATTATCAGGGAATGTTGTATTTATCATGGGTATAACTAGAAACCAAACCTACACTTTCTCCATCTTACAACGAAATGTTATGTCAAAACTTAACTACATTTTTATTAGGTATCAGTATCTGTTTTCTTGCTAATAACAACTATGGCATGTAAAAGATTATAACTCAGAATGTCAGAGGAGTAAATGTTAAAAAATATAAATTAATGAAGGAAATAAAAATAAATGCACAGTGCCTGTAAAACTAAGAGAGAGAGGAGAATAAATCTGAAAATGTTCTAATTTTGTGGGGTGTAGTGGATAAATATATGTGGAAAATAGGATATGTAGACTTAATTGTGAATGAAAGGGCTAAAATATAGCACAAGGTATGAATTGGCATTAATTAGATTACTTGGATATGGATGAAAGAAGGAATTGATAAATTAGTGAGAGTTATATGTTTTGCTCCAATAAGCAGTGGTAATGAATTTTGAAAAAAAAAGCAACACTCTTGAGTATATGCATTCCAGAGGAAAAAATATTGAATTAGGTGAAACGAATGGATGTGTGGCATAGAGATGAGAAGGTACACAAAAATTGATTGGCCATCCAAGAATAAAAATGGAAACTAGTTTTCACTATTTTCTTAGGAAAAGATATTTTATGGAATAAGTAGTTAAGAATAAGTCTATTCGTACATATACATAGAACAGAAATCAACTAAAACCATAATTGAATTATGGTAGATTAATTTAACTGTTAATAATGAAAGATGGGAGTGTTAATGAATGACACAAGAGAAACATCCTTCATTAAAGATAATAGGATGATAAGAGGCAGGCAGACCATTAGAGGTAAATAAATGGAAGAAATTTTATTTGTTTAGGAATAAAAACAAATAAGAAAAAGATATATAAGTGAAAGACTGAGTAGAATAATTTCCCAACAGAATGAATGAATGAATGCAAAGTGGATGTAAAAAAAAGGATATAGATGGTGCTTGGAATATTTATTTATTTATTGGTCGCATTAGACCAATCACAATAGAATTATTAATTACAAAATACCAGAGAATTGTCTAAGCCAGTGGTGGCTAACCTTTTCGTCACAGAGTGCCACACTCCCTTAATGCAATGTGCGCATGACCCCCATGCGTGCACCCCACCCCCCACGCATGCACGCAGGTCTCCCGCATGTGCCCACCCCTGCACATGCGCGGCAGAGACCAAAAAATCAGCTGGCCGGCGGGAGGCGCATGCACATGCGCGGCAGAGCTGAGCTTCGGCGACGGCTCGTGTGACTGCAGAGAGGGCTCTGCATGGCACCTGTAGCACGTGTGCCATATGTTCACCATCTCGGGTCTAGGCTTATGCTATAATTGGAAGTAAGAAAAAAGATGCTTAATGGTATAATGAAGTAAAAGAGACTACAGATCTGTTTGCATGTGTTTGTGGTATATGTTTACAAAAAATGAGAATGATTAGCAAAAGATTCCAACACTGAGGAGGGACTATGACAAGGATTTGACTATTAAATGTTTGTATGCATACATGTAAAAGCAATGCTTGGGATAAATTTAGCAATTTGGAGTTATCTGTATACTTTTCTACTGCATATGGATAATACCTTTGTCAAGGGAACTTGAATTGTTTCTAAAAAATATTACATATGCTGAACGAGGCAGTGTAGAGCAGTGGCCCCCAAACTTGTAAGCACCAGGGACTGGTTCTGTGGAGAAAGGTTTTTCCATGAACCTGAGGGGGTGTGGTTTCATGTGCTGCCTGCATCCTGCGGCTGGGGCTTCGCTTGTTTGCGCTGCCCGGGTTTTGGCATCCCACGGCCTGGGGGTTGGGCACCCCTGGTGTAGAGTATCATATTTAATTTATCAAACAATTATGTTTGACAGAAAAATTAATGAGAGAAAAGTGAAGATGGAAAAATACATATTTTTTTCATGAACAAATGATGGTAGAACGTTGGAGGGTAGGATATGAAATGTTCTAAGGAAGATATGTTTTTTTAGAATAGAATGTGTGATTGGACACACAAGGAATTTGTCTTTGGTACATATGCTCTCAGTGTACATAAAAGAAAAGATACATTTGTCAAGAATCATGAGGTACAACACTTAATGATTGTCATAGGGTACAAATAAGCAATCAGGAAACAATATTAATATACCGTATATACTCAAGTATAAGCCGAGTTTTTCAGCCCACGTTTTGGGCTGAAAAAAGCCGCCTCGGCTTATACTTGAGTCAGTGAAAAATTTGCCCGAAATGGAGGAGAAAAAGGGGTGAGGCCATGCCGCTGGGTGACGCTCGTGAATGGCCCGGCGCCCCTGTGAGTTTCCCCTCCCTCTGTGTCAGTTTGCCGCGCGCACCGCACCATCCCCCCTCCTCACGTTCTAATGTAATGCAGGGCTGTCTTACGATTCCCCTTCCTCTCCCTCCTGCCGCTCTGCAACAATGTCCCACCTCCTCCTTGTTATGGCAAGCAGCCACATAGCGATGTCCCACCTCCTCTGGTACAGTGATCCAATGATAGGAATCACTGTGCCGTGTGTCATAGGAGGCAGGACATCGCTCCCGTGGCTGCACGGGACATCATCATCACAGCGGGACATCAGCATCATGAGGTGAGTGATGATACCATATTGTTTATATTGACCCTCTTTTCCACTTACAGAGCTAGTTTACTGTTTTTCTTTGAAATAAATATTCAAAAACATTATTGGTATCTATTTTTATTTTTGAAATTTACCGGTAGCTGCTGCATTTCCCACCCTAGGCTTATACTCGAGTCAATAACTTTTCCAGTTTTTTGTGGTAAAATTAGGTGCCTCGGCTTATATTCGGGTCGGCCTATACTCGAGTATATACGGTAAATTGTAAGGATACAAGCAACAAGTTACAGTCTGTACAGTCATAAGTGGGAGGAGATGGGTGATAGGAATGATAAGAAGACTAATAGTAATAGTAATACAGCCTTAGTGAATAGTTTGACAGTGGTGAAGGAATTATTTGTTTAACAGAGTGATGGCATTTGGGAAAAAACTGATCTTGTGTCTAGTTGTCTTGGTGTGCAGTGCTCTATAGTGTCGATTTGAGGGTAAGAGTTGAAACAATTTATGTCCAGGATGTGAGGGGTCAGTAAATATTTTCACGACCTTTTTGACTCGTGCAGTATACAGGTCCTCAGTGGAAAGCAGATTGGCAGTAATTGTTTTTTCTGCAGTTCTGATTATCCTCTGAAGTCTGTGTCTGTCTTGTTGGGTTGCAGAACCAAACCAGACAGTTATAGAGGTGCAGATGACAGACTCAATAATTCCTCTGTAGAACTGTATCAGCAGCTCCTTGGGCAATTTGAGCTTCCTGAGTAGGTGCAAAAAGAACATTCTTGTTGTGCTTTTTTGATGACATTTTTGATGTTAGGTGACTGTTTTAGGTCTTGAGATATGATAGAACCTAGAAATTTGAAGGTCTCTGCTGTTGATACTGTGTTGTCTAGTATTGTAAGAGGTGAAAGTATGGGCGGGTTTCTCCTAAAGTCTACCACCATTTCTAGGGTTTTGAGTGTGTTCAGTTCCAGATTGTTCCGGTTGCACCACGAGGCAAATTATTCAACCTCCCGTCTGTATGTGGTTTCATTGTTGTCTCGAATGAGACCAATCACTGTGGTTTCATCTGCAAACTTCAGTAATTTAACAGATGAATCGTTTGAGGTGCAGTCATTGGTATATAGAGAGAAGTGGTGAGAGCACACAGCCTTGGGGGGGGGGGCTGTGCTAATTGTACAGGTATCTGATGTGATTCTGCTTAGCTTCACCTGCTGCTTCCTGTCTGTTAGGAAGCTTGTGATCCACTTACAAGTGTGTTCAGGTACCGCTAGCTGATTTAGTTTAGTTAGAAGAATGGCCGGTATGATGGTATTGAATCTACAAAGAGGACCCTTGCATAGGTCTTTGGAGATTTAAGATGTTGTAGGATGTAGTGCAGAGCCCTATTAACAGCATCATCTGTCGATCTATTTGCTCAGTAAGCAAATTGCAGGGGGTCTAACAGTGGATCCGTGATGGTTTTCAAGTGGGACATCACTAGCCTTTCAAAGGTTTTCATAACTACAGATGTTAGAGCAACTGGTCTGAAGTCATTCAGTTCCTTGATGGAGGGCTTCTTCGGCACTGGGATGATATGTTGATGTGATTATGTGATAAACGGAATGATTAGGAACAAATCAAAGAAATACATGAAAGAAGATTGACTGGAGCAAGACAATGAGAAGTCTGAGAAAATTGTGTTTGAGTTGGACTGATGGGATCCTCAAAAAGGGAGAAACGAGATGGTTAAAGAAAAAGCATCAACTAAGCAGCATCAAAAAAGCATTTTCTCTTTCTTACATTTTCATGAAACAACACAAGTCTTTAGATCTGGCAAATAAATGAACTAGCAATTAGACAAATGTAAAAAGACCACCCGAGACAGAGTACATTTTTATTCTAATAGTAAATTAAATTAAGTTCTCTGTCTTATTCTAATAGTAAATTAAATTAAGTTTTCTTATAGATGTGAGCAAATTATACTGTTAAGATGACTTTTAAAATATTTGTTTCAGATTTATTTATTTACTTATTGTTTCTTTGGCAGATCCAAGATGGAATATTTTTGTTCAATATTACTAATTTTCATTAGTTTTCTACATTCCGAAGCATTACATGACAATGGAACTGCATCATATAATGAAACAACAACAGGTAGGGAAAACTTAAGTTTTGGTGATTTGATACTGTATATATTTTCTTTCCAAACTTATTAGTCTTTAATTCCCATGTTTTCTAGCAAGCATAAACGTTCAGCTACTAGAATTTTTAATGATAATATATCTCGTTTAATATTAATACACTAAGAAACACAACTTAGGTCATATGTGTGAGTATATATAAAATACAGTTAGAGAATGGACAAAATGCTTTAAACACAAAGTTACTACCGTATTATTATCAATTGGTCTCAGTAATGAGTATGCTAAATTAGAGTATCTAACACTGTTCCCTCTAAGCTGTGCGGCCGCGCGGCCACGCATGTAACGAGAGAATGGCACACGGAAGTTTCTAACTTCCACGCGGCATTTTCTAATTGCAAAGGCTGCGCACTTGCGCGGCCGCGCACATGAAAAGAGAATGCCGCACGGTAGTTTCTAACTGCTGCGCGCCATTTTCTGTTGTTACAGGGAACATTGGTGTCTAAAAATCTGGAAATAGTATTATGATAATGTTTTAACTATTTTAGAGCCATCCTGTTCTGCCAGTTTATCTTTACTGGGAAGAATGTCTCAGACGTATGATTTAGATTTCATCAAATAGTCTTCATAATTCAGAAAATATTAATTTCTAAAGCTCCAGTGAATAATTTGAGAATCTAACCATTCAAGTCATGGTTTGATCAAGATTGTATTATGGCCAATCTAGATTAATTAACATTAACAGAGCTTATTTAGCCAATAATGATGATTAGTTCAAAAATTAGTACTTGTTTTTTTTTTTAAGTTATAAATTATTTTAAAATGGAGAAGAAACAGAAGCCTTGCTATAATTGGTACAATCGGTCAAATAGTCATAATTATGAGCCTCTCAGCATGATAATCTACCGTATTTTTCGGAGTATAAGACGCACCGAAATATAAGACGCACCTTAGTTTTGGGGGAGGAAAACAAGGAAAAAAGGCCTCTGCCTCCCAGCAATTTGCCAAACAGCAAACAGTAAACAGCACAGATGATATACACTGTTTGCTGTGTATTTCTGTGCATGTGTGTTTGACCCATAGAAGTAGCAAAGAATTGGAGAAATGTATATTATGGCAGTATATTAATCCCAGAAAGTTTTCTTAAATGTAATCACACTAACTCCTCCCAATTATTTAAATAGATCTACTCCAAACATGACTAAGTCAGGGTTTAATTCAGCTGCCTTATTTTAATACTAATACTTAATACTAATACTTAATACTAAAACAGGACATTTCAGATTATACTTTTACAGATCT
Source organism: Diadophis punctatus similis (assembly GCA_023053685.1). Taxonomy (NCBI): domain Eukaryota; kingdom Metazoa; phylum Chordata; class Lepidosauria; order Squamata; family Dipsadidae; genus Diadophis; species Diadophis punctatus. The sequence continues at coordinate 16,337,341 of JALIGW010000005.1, forward strand.
TTAAAATTGATGTGGCTTTCTGGAAGTATTCTCTGCTATTTAAAAGAAGATACAATAGCACTGGGCCTCTTCAGATCAAGCATTTATTTTAAAAAGCTTCTTCATTTTAAAAAGCTTCTTCATTTTGTTAAGTTGTCTAGATTTACAGGGGTCTCCAACCTTGGCAACTTGTGGACCAAAGCTGGCTGAGGAACTCTGGGAGTTGAAGTCCATAAGTCTTAAAGTTGCCAAGGTTGAAGACCCCTGGTCTAGAACAATAATAAAGCAATCTTTAAAAATAAGTTTAATAATTTGAACATTCTATAGGCATTTATAGTTATTGACTTACCTTCTTGCAGCAAAAAACAGCCAGTTTCAACACAGTCTGGTTAGCACAAGAATTGATTCCCTCCAGCAATTTGACTCCGTGCAGTTTTAGTTTCACTTTCATTTTAGCACGTGGGCTTGCTGGCAACTTCAATAAATCAGCTGAATGTCGGGAGGCAGATAATCAGTGGCTAATGAGGCTCTGCTGCTGTTTGCTGCAAAAAGGTAAATTGCTGGCAAGCAAAGATCAAAGAGTGGGGGTGGCTGGGTGGGGCTAAAGCTATCCTAAAAGCTGATTGGTCCTTCATAATCCTTGCAGACATTCACTCTGATCCTCCAGTTGTAACATAGTAAGGAACAGGTGTCAAACTTGCGGCATAACATTGCCGTCAGATGCAGGGACGGGTTCCTCTTACCTTCTCCTACCGGTGCGCATTGCAACAGTGTGCACATGCGCACGCAATGCACGCACGCGCGTCCTCTCACGTGATTTCTACGCATGTACAGAAGGAAATGTTACTTCCACGCATGTGCAGAGAGCCAAAAACCGTGAAAAATTCAAAAAAAAGATGGTGGTGCGCACGGACCGGCAAAGAAAGCACCGGAGCCGTCGCACCGACATTACGCAGTTGGCGGGCCCCTAATGGAACGGCGCACTGGACAGCACCGGTAGGAACCCACCACTGGTCAGGTGACATATTGCAATGTTTTTCCACTTTGCGGAGCTGGGGTGGTTGTGGCTTGCATGTGACACATCTGGCCCGCGGGCCGCCAGTTTGACACCCCTGTAGTAAGGCATTCAGAAAGGATTTGTTTGTGGCTGAATTACTAAAGGCAAATCTCAACTAGTGGGCTTGCTGTTTATTCATATAGGTCGTGCTTACTAGATCTTGAAGAATTGGTCTCATTTTAAAAAAATAGTTAATTTTTGATCCAGCTAATTACTACTTAGTTATTTTTCTAATTACAGTTAGTAAACTGTATTCTTGGTACCTACATTTGAAATTGCTTGACTGGCTGGCTCATAATAATATTCAGATTAAGGAGTCACCTGGATTTTAACAGATAGATCCATTTTTGATCACCCCATAATTCTACTACATTTTGTGGGGAAAATATGCATATCATCCAAAAGGAGGCTGATAGAACACTGTTTTAAGTTAAAAGTGATGTTTGATTTATTTCTGAGTGATGGACTTTGCATCTATCTGGCAGCCTCTGATTGAATGGAAGCATATGAAGATACGTTCCAGGATGTCTCTTGGTGTTAATTCCCAATGAAAAATGAGTGAAGAATGGTTATCTGTTTCTTCCTCTCCTTTTTAATTTTTACATACTCCATAATCCAAGCTCTAAAACACACCGAATTCCATCAACTCAAATTGACTAATGAACCTTTTTCGGTTCTCCATTATGCAGATTTGCTCCACACTCAAGTGAACCTAAATACCGGTAACTTTCAGATTACATTGCATTGCATTTTGAAGAGGAAAGACTTGCTGTAATTATTCTAAATAGTGGTCTTCAGTAAAGGGCATTGTTATAAAATAAAAAGTACTAGTATCCAGCAAGCTAAGATTTTTAAATTTCTAGGAATAACCTTTCAGGCATTTGCAATTTTGGAAAGAATAATGAAAAGCCCCTAACTCATGGACCTGCCAGCACAATCCTGTTTTTTGCAGGCAGTAGAGGTTGAAAGTAACTATGTGCCCACTGGTCTTAATATCTATAGAGCTAAAATAATTAGCTTTCTATAATATGATAGCTCCCAGATTTGCTTTGATAAAGATCTCATGTCCACTGAAGCAGTCTAATAGAAAAATTAACAGCATCCTAGGACATTCCCAAATCTTTGTTGTATTTGGAATGAGGCCTTCAACAAACTAAATTTATTTCAATAGAAAGCTCTTTGGCTGTTCTGACTCTCCTGGGTGGTTTTTACTTAGCTTGAAAAAAGGCATTGAACTCAACTTTGAAAACATGGCCTCTCAGTTCAATAGCTAAATTAATCAAGATTAGAGCAGCCAACCTAGAATTGAAAGTCAATGTTTCTGATAGTGACCTTCACAGTGAAGGTCACTATCATGATAGTGACTGGAATATATCCCTGGTTCATACAGGGGTGGTATAGATGGAAGACCTTTTACCACCCCTGTATGAACCTGGGTTATATTCCAGTCATTCCACCCCAGCAGATTATGTGACAAACACTCTGAGTGTATCACAGCAAAGAACTTCCTCTTTGGCAAGATCTATGTCCTTCCCTTCTATTCTATCTGAAGTGATACTTAATCCAAGATTGACTACTTCCTTGCCAGCAGGGTGAAATGGAGTCTTGTTACTTGTTTTTTATTGTGTTGTCCTTTTGATACAACTTGACATTTAGATTTAATAGTCCTCTGTTGTCAAATTGTTCTGGCTAGTCTACAGAGAAAACTGTCCTTCCTTTACCTGATGTGCATTCAGAGGCACTCAAGAGAATAAGCCAGTTTTGTGGATTTGTTAGTATCATTAGAACACCAATGGTTTAGATATTAAACAATTGAATATTACCTTCTGGGTAAAATCGATTTGCTCTGATTGTTGTATGGTTTGGAAATATTTTGTTCTTTGTTTTTATCATTGCATTATTTTATTGTTCTGTGTGGTTTATTTGTGAACTAAAGTTGCTGGGAGTTGAGTGGTGTATAACAATGCATAATAACATAACATCACCTTCCAGACTTACTTTCTTTGTGCCACTGATAAATCAGCAGATATCTTATTTCATCTATTTTTTTAAATATTCTTATTGGCCTATTTCATTTTTTTGTTCTTCTCTCACTAGTTATTACTAATTACCAATAAATCACCGTATTTTTCGGAGTATAAGACACACCTTTTTACCCCCCAAAAGAGGGTGAAAACTTGGGTGCGTCTTATACACCGAATGTAGCCCCAAACCACCCACCCACCCCCACCCTTTGGCCTCTGTCTTGCAGCAATTTACCTGCTTGCAGCAAACAGGGAAGAGCCTGTTAAGCCAAGCAAGTCATTAGCAGCTTCCTGACGCTCAGCTGATTTGCTACGTGCTAAAATGAAACTGAAACTAGCTGCAAAGAGGCAAAGACTGCTTTATTATTGTTCTAGACAACAAAATGAAGAAGCTTTTTAAAATAAATGCTTGCTCTGAAGAGGCCCAGTGCTATTGTATATTCTTTTAAATAATAGAGAATAATGTATACTTCCAGAAATTTTAATTAATTTTAACAGCTCTGTACAAGTATAGTCCGAAATGTAACAGTGTCCTGTTTAGTATTAAGATAAAGCAGCTGAGTTAAATCCTGACTTACCTTGGAGTAGATCTATTTAAATAATTGGGAGCAGTTAGTGTGACTACGTTTAAGAAAACTTTCTGGCATAATGTACATTTCTCCAATTCTTTGCTATTTCTATGGGTCAGGCACACATGCACAGAAATACACAGCAAACAGTGTATATAATCTGTGCTGTTTGCTGTTTGGCAAACAGCAAACTGTTTGCTGGGAGGCAGAGGCCTTTTTTCCTTGTTTTCCTCCCCCAAAACTAAGGTGCATCTTATACTCCGAAAAATACGGTAGCAGAAGAAAACAGCAGCATATTAGCCTTCTTGGATATTCCTATCAGCAAAGGAAACAATTTCAAATTAGAAATGCATTTAAAAACAACTCACACTTACAAACTCCTCCATACCAAAGTAGCAATCTAACGCTCCACAAGAGGAGCTGAGTAAGAACAGTATTCAGACAAATACAAACTCACTACAGCAACTGAGTCCTGAGGGAGTAGGGCGGCATAGAAAAACTACCAAATAATAAATAAATAGATAGATAGATAGATAGATAGATAGATAGATAGATAGATAGATAGATAGATAGATAGATAGATAGATAGATAGATAGATAGATAAATAAACTCAGAACACCAGAAAAAGGAAACAAACCACCTATCCATTCCAACAAAATGGATACCTATGCAACTTTATAAAAAAAAATGCCTGACCACTCAATCCACTGCAGCACAACCAACACGACATATGGAATGGATAATATTACCATGCATCAAAAAGTTCTTGTAAATAACAGATGATTACAACCAGTGGTGGGTTGCTGCCGGTTCGGACTGGTTCGCCAAAACCGATGGCGGAAATTTGCCCCCGCTCGCCGAACCGGCAGCGATGGCCGGCTGGCCACCACACCCCCCCGAACCGGTCCTCCGGTTACCGCTCCTCAAAAACGGCTGGTAAAGAATCCTCTGCACATGCACAAAGGCTTCTGCGCATGCGCAGAGGGTCATTTCCCCGACATGACGCACGTCCGACACGATGCGAACCGGTAGGGAAGGTAAGTGGGACCCACCCCTGATTACAACCATACAACATCACCATAGCATCCAACTATTATACACTGCCCAAAGCCCCTTTCTGAGGGAAATGGCTGTGCCCCCATGAGAGCCCTCCCCCCACCTGTATTAACAATTCCTAACCTCCCCATCCTGGAACTTCCATATTTTTGAAATTTTATAATGTTATTTCATAATTTTTTTAAAAAAAATAATCTTAAATTATTCTCTTTCTAATGCTTAATTTTATTGACTAAATTGTACGCCTCCCAGAGCCCCTCTGTGAGGGAGATTGGTGGTTAAGAAGTATGAAATATAAATAAAGTAAAAAGGAAGCAGACTTGCACACATCCTCTCCAGGAGCCAGATAAGCAGAGATTGACACCAGACAAATAAACTATCTGCAAACACTATTCTAATCAAGGAACTATTAAGGAAAAAAATCACACCCCACCAAAATTGACAGGGCAAATCACTGTAAACAAACAGGGAACGCATTCCACTCTTACTCACATGATAGTACCGGTATTACCTATGGTATTTGGGTAATGAAATGTCTGCAAAGAAGCTCAGAGAGTACCAATAACTCCATGGGACAGAAAGGTGCTACCAAATAATACCATCATGTGAGTGGGAAAGGAGCTTTTTAAATTTTGTGCCTAATTTTTTATTATTTCTTTTTTAAAAAACTTAAGTTTTCCAAATGACAGGGATGAAATATGGAAAGATTTGAGCAATTTCATGGAATCTCAATCTTTCAGTGACTATCGAGTTTGTGACTAGAATGAAATATTGCATACATAAGAACATTCCAGTTTCCCTCAACTTCATGCCCTGTTTATGTTGATGATTCCTGGATTTGCTAGTACCTTAAGAAATTGATGTTTCCGGTTCATTACTTCTAAAACTTCAAAACCAAATTCATATTTTCTTCCTCCTTGAGTGGATCATACTCCACTGATTTATGGAAGCATTAGTTATTTATTATGAAAGATAGCTTTCTTCCAGAGGGACTATAATGTAATAATTCATTAGGTTGCTCTGTGCCAAACCTAAACTTTGTGGAGGAAAAAGTTCACTTTCCTCAAAAGGTGACTTCTAAGTATGTTGTAAGAAGCAGCTTGGTGTAGTAGTTAGGACATCAGGCCAGAACCAGGAGACCATGAATTTAGCTTGCCTTAGGCCCACAGCAAGCTGTGTGTCCTTGGGCCAGTCACTCTCTCTCAGCCCCTAGGCAGTACACAATGGCAAACCACTTCTGAAAAACCTTGACCAAAAACTGAAAGGACTAGTCCAGGCAGTTGCCAGGAGTCAACAGTTGACTCAAAGGGACCCCCCAAAAAAGTGTTGGGACTACAATTGCAGGAGTATGTCCTGCTTTTCAATAAACCTATTGCTGATACGCAGCTCTGCTTCATCCGGTTAAGAAAACTATTTTTTTTTTTAAAAAAACCTGGAATTTCTTAGAAAAAGGGAACAATAACTTGGCCTACTGAATATCTCCTTGTATGACTTCTCAGGTAAGTCCCGAGATCTATCAACGACAAGCTGGACACAATACTTCCTCTTCCTTCTAATATTGTTTCATCTCCTGACTAGGTCCTTTACATTTGATTTCTCTTAGGCTCCTTGCATTCAGAACATTATTCAATATATTAATTAAAATATTTGAGCTTGGTCATGGTGTTAATTAATCTAGGGACTTTGGACTAAAGCTATATAATGGTCTTCTATATCAGATGTAAATGGCGTAGCAGATGTTCCTGTAATGTTTAATAAGCACATATATTGTTATATTTATGACTCCATCAGTTTTATTTTATTTTTAAATACCTTGCTTTTTCCTATTTGCATAATATTAAGGAATGTAATTTAAATTTATATACAGCTAGTCCTCAACTTACAACCGCAATTGAGCGCAAAATTTCTGTTGTTAAGTGAAACATCTGTTAAGTGAGTTTTGCCCCATTTTGTAACCTTTCTTGGCACAGTTGTTAAGTGAAGCACTGCAGTTGGTAAGTTAGTAACCTGGTTGTTAAGTGAATCTGGCTTCTCCATTGACTTTGCGTGTCAGAAGATCACAAAAGGTGATCCCATGACTTGGGACACAGCAGCAGTCATAAATATGAGTCAGTTCTCAAGTATCCAGATTTTGATTACATGATCATGGAGATGCTACAAAAGTGACAACTTTGAAAAACAGTCGTAAGTCACATTTTTCAGTGCTGTTGTAACTTTGAATTGTCACTAAATGAACTGTCATAAGTTTAGGACTACCTGTATTGGGACCCATGAACATACAATATACTGTATATAATATATGTAATTTCAGTTCTGAAAAGCAGCTACTGAGTGTGGGAATAGAGCATTCTCAAAGTTAGGGGGGGAAAAGCTCCTCTTCTTAGAATACCATTAAAAGGAAGTATGAACTCTGAGGCATTTTATTGACTGATGTTGAAAAAGAAGCTGACTAACCTTACCCAAGGTTACTAAAGAAGTTCTTGATGACTCTCACTTAATTTCCACTTTACTGAATTCTAAAGAAGACATTCCACAACTAAATACATATCTAAAAAGCATCCATGTACATATGTTCCTGCTAATTACAGGCATGTTGCCAAGAAATCCTGATCAGAAATATTGCATGTGGAAAGAAGAGGGCATATCTTTATTGGCAGAACAAGGAGATTCCAAACTGATGGCACGTAGTGCGGATGGGGACAATGTAGACTGATCCTTCTGCAGAACAATGTAGACTAATCATTATGAGGAACAATTGCATAACTCCCATTCTAACACATGGTAGTTTTTGCATGAGAATCACTCCCAGCTATGCCCCAGTGAAATTATGTGGAACTGTTGATTGTAGTTGTTTTAGACATTTTTACTTGGACATCTTTCTAAAGCCAGTGAGGAAAATGAGAACGCTACACTTCTTCGAGGTATTTGAGTCTGTTTTTCTCTGCAGACTAAGGTTGAATCTGATTTGAAAATGTATTGTATGTGGCTTGAAATATTAGATCAAATTTTACAATGTATTATCTTGGTATTATAATAATTCCATTTTCCTGGGTTTTTGAAGGATGAAGGAAATGATATGGACATTCATCTTAAATTAAATTTTTAAAAATTATCTACATGTTTTAACTGTAGTATTTGAGCAGTACAAAGACCAAGAAGACTCTTTACAAATATAAGCTGATATGGGGAGTGCTATGAAATGAGGGAAAAACAGACTGATAAATAGCAGTATAAATAGGTGTAAAATTAGGATATTGATTTATGATATATTGGATTGAAATGTATAATTATGTATGTTTTGATATGACTTATGGTATATGCATGGATGTATATATGGAGATTGTGAAAAAAAATGAAAAACTTTTCAAAACAAAAACCAAAAACAAATATAAGCTGATATTTTGGCATTCCTGTCTGAGCCTTGTTGCAATATGAATAACTAGAATATGGAGTGATTTATCTTCTCCAGTCTGTTGAAATAAACACTTGGCTGAGTTCAGTGACAGTTTTATATCTCAGTGGTAGGAAATTTGGTAGATCCAAGGGCATATGATTAATTAAACAGGAAGTGTTGGACACTGCTTTAAGCACCATTCAGACTCCAGTCGCAGCCTTAGGATTGTCTCCTTACCAATTGTTAATCTGGTAAGAAACTTGAGTTATCCAGTGGAAAATCTCACAAAAGCTGCTTTGCAAGCATTTTGATTTGCAGAGAGATGGCAGCTGAAGGAGGTTGGTGAGCAGTAGGTTCAATTGGTTCACTACACCTTTCCCATCTGGCCTCAGGACTCTTTGTTTCTTTAAATGCTAGAAAGAAAAGCTTCACCTAGGCATCTGGGCCTTCCTTTTCTTTTACCTATGGTTAGGAGCTAATGGCAAGTATTAATTTGTTGCCTCCTACCATGCTATGCCTGCCTTATCTCATGCTTGCTAGCTTCAGGTAAGGTCAGGGATTGTGGTGAGAGAAGTTAAGGGATCCATGCTAGAAGCAGAGAGAGAGAGAGAGAGAGAGGCAAACAGTGGGAAAGAGGTAGAATCTCCTTCCTTGTTCCTTGCTTCTTCAGCTACAGCAGGAGCAAACACTATCCTGCCCTCATGTTGGCCTCATATGGAAGGCATATGAAAAGGGATGTTGGTTGATGGCAGAAATTTATGAGTTTGGTTCCCAGTTCAGTTCCTGGGAGCAGGACAAGAAGTAATGAGTGGAAGATCATTAAAGAGTGATCCAACCTAGAACTAAGTTGAAATTTCCTGACAGTGAGAACAGTTCATCAGTGCAATGGCTTGCCTCCAGAAATTGTGGGTGCTGTATCATTGGAGGTTTTAAAAAAGAAATTATAGCCATTTTTCCAGAATAGAATGGGGTCTCCTACTTGAACAGGGGCTTGGACTAGAAGACCTCCAAGGTCCCTTCCAACCTTATTATTCTATGTTCTCTGTTTCCTTCCATCTTGGGCACAGGAGAAAGGCGTATCACCAGGGGTATGTGAAGACCCTAAAGTAGCTACCATGGGAGGACATACCAGTTACAAAATAGTCACAAAAGTAACTACAAATAACTTTAAAAAATTGTAGCCAAATTTGAACCAAATACAGTATCTCCAAACTACTCATACTTAGAAAACTCCAAAGATCATACGTCCAAATTTTGGGAAACTAACTATGGTACAATAATTATTTCAGCAGCAGTAAAATATTAAGAACCAGAATAATGCAATGTTCAATTACTATTTGATTGGATTTATAAAGCTACTTCTGGAAATGCTTTAACACTAGCATGTTGATGCTGAATGTGACAAGGTTATCTGTTTGCTATTCTGGTTTATCTTTCTGTAACTAACAAAATTGGTAATTGGTAAAGAATTGATGTGGAATTTTTCCCGTTGCTGCTACCTGATTTCCAGTTTGGGATACTTGCTTATTCACTGGCCTGCTGCAGGAACAATACATTTTTTCACTCCTGTTGGACTAGGAATATAGAGGATTGATTTTAAGACCCATATGGTATTTCATGGAAATAAAACCTAAAGTTAAAAACATTAAATGTAATATTTTGTTGCACTACCTAAACTCAGAATACATTCCTACATTAAGGTAACCAGACGTCCCGATTTTGGCGGGACAGACCCGCTTTTTAATGCTTTGTCCCGCGTCCCGCCCGCCCTCTTAAAAAGTCCCGATTTTTGAGCCCCCGCTTCTTCCTCCAGCCAGACGCGCGCCCGAGCGACAGGCTTCCGATTCAGTCCCCTCTATTCACAGGGTGGCACGGGGCGGGGCAGAGCGAACCCTGGGGGGGAGCGCCACTTTGCACTTGTCCCATGAGGCCATGCTAAGTGTGCTGTGGCAAAAGGGGCGGGGCAGGGCGGGGCGCGCGTCCTACCTGAGACTTTTCCCGGTAGCAGCTCCAGTCGCGTTCCTTGCTAATAGCGTCCAGAGCAGAGCAGCCCTCCCAGAAGATCGCGAGACGTTATCTTCTGGGAGGGGCTGCTCTGCTCTGGGCGCTAATTAGCAAGGAACGCGACTGAAGCTACCGGGAAAAGTCCCAGGTAGGACGTGCGTCTCGCGCTGGGGGTTGGGGGGGGCGGGGCAGGACTGGCGGACGGGACGGGGCGCGCGTCCTACCTGGGACTTTTCCCGGTAGCTTCAGTCGCGTTCCTTGCTAATTGGCGCCCAGAGCAGAGCAGCCTCTTCCAAAAGATAACGTCTCGCGATCTTCTGGGAAGGGCTGCTCTGCTCTGGGCGCTATTAGCAAGGAACGCGACTGAAGCTACCGGGAAAAGTCCCAGGTAGGTAGGACGTACAGTGGCCTCCCGCGTCCCCCCTCCCCCCCCTCCCCCCCACCTCACCTGGACGCCGACATTTGCTGTTTTGCCCTCTGCGCATGCGCAGCGTTCTGCGCATGCGCAGAGGGCAAAACTCAAATGGAGAAACCCACCCCCGTCAATGGTGTCCCGCTTGAAGAAAAAAAAATCTGGTCACTTTATCCTACATAAAGCATTGTTTTGCGTGACCTCAATTTTCTGCTATCTCTTTTTCTTTCAGCTTCAGTTTCTATTGTGCAGGTATACCCAAGTATTCATGCTATCGAAGAGGCTAATTAGTTTGTATATTTCTGCTCTTTGCTTGATTTTCTCTTTCTGTTCCACTGGGTTATATAGTTCGCGCTTTTATTTCAATTCATCTCTTGCTTCTTTTGATTTGATTGAAGTCGCACAAAATAATTCTTAAATCTGATGGATCCCAATTCAACTGGGCAAATCTAGTGTTAGAGTTGCTTTGTTACTATTCTTGTCTTTTGTATTTGGCGAGAGACGAAGACTTGAAAATTTTAATTTTGAGAATACCATTTCCCTATGTTGTATTACCTTTAAAAGAGGAAGTCTATAAAGTGTGCTGTCATTTAAAGCCTAGTATGGGTTGGGAAATTTATGAATGCAAAGTTTGCATACAATTGGCAGATAATATATCTTTTTTTCAAATTTACGCTTAGCATATTTTCAGTGAAATAGCACTGTGGCTGAGAGGTTGAATTATAAATCTCACAAAATCCCTATTCTGCAAACATTTTTAATGCTGTTCAAAAAATGGTCAGAGGTATTTTATCTCAATATTGTCATTGAGTAAGATGTTCTTTGTTAGTAAAATCCTTATTAAATGTCAATTTTCACACAGATTTCTTTCTAGTATATAATTTGCAATGGCTTGTGTAATTTGACATAATGAGGAAAATCACTGAGTAAAGAAATTCACCACAGTAAACATTTAAGAAAGTTTATCCCCCTCAAACTGTGAAATTAGTGATTACTGACAAAATTACAGCCAAAATAAGAACTCTGTGAAAAAAGAGATTTATCATCAGCATGCTCAGGAAAAACCTAACAATGCACTAAAACTTTTTTTTCCAACTTCATATTTAAGCTGAATTCCTCTAATAAGCATTATTTGAGGGATTGTTTAGGACAAAGATAAATAGAGGTTAAAACAATTCATTTTCTTCTGTACTTAAACATTTAGGTTGGGTTTAAAGTCCTGACATACTTTGACATGAAGAGTATCTTCTGAGTATTACTGTATTTTGAAAACATACATGTTATTGTTGTGACAAATGTTATTAGTATTTACTGTTTTGTATTCCTTTTGCCATAGCTCATTTTTGCTTTCTTCTTCTTGAGTTGCTGTTAATATCATGAGGGATCATTCGCAATATTGAACTGCTTAAATGTTACATTACAGTCTAATTTTGTGTCATATCTACTTTTGCTGTCCTTTGTAGAAAAGAAGGTAAAAATACCATGATTTAGTATGATACTAGAAAGAAATATTAATTCCCATTTAATTTTTTAAAAATAATTTGCGGGTTGTGGTTAACTGATTATTAATAATTTTGATAAAATTGATATTTTATGGGCACTTGATTGAATACATGGCTCTTTATTTCATTCATTCAGAAACAGGGCATGGGGAATTATTGTTGTGTTCTCTTTACACTCTAGTTCTTCAAATTTCCTCAGCTTCCTCAGCTTTCGCCTGCAATAAATAAAAACATATATTACATTGGGTTGTTCAGCTTTTACATGTATTCCAATAAAAGCAGAGGTAGAGTGACTTACAACAGTTCATTTAGTGACCGTTCAAAGTTACAATGGTGCAGAAAAAAAGTGACATCACCATTTTTCATATTTGCTACCATTGCAGCATCCCCATGATCAGGGGATCAAAATTCAGACGATTGGCTACTGACTCATATTTATGATGGTTGCAGTGTCCCAGGGTCATGCGATCTTGTTTTGCGAACTTCTGACAAGCAAAGTCAATGAGGAAGCCAGATTCACTTACTAATTTAACAACTGCAGTGATTCACATAGCAACCATCGCAAGAAAATGTGTAAAATGTGACAGAATTTACTTAACAGTGGTCTCACTTAGCAACAGGAATTTTGGACCCAATTGTGGTCATAAGTCAAGGACTACCCAGATATACAGTACACATACAGTAAGTTCTAATGAGAAAAAAAGCTCCAAAATATTTCTGTGCTTTAAGTTGTTTCTTTAAAATATTTAAAATAATCTTCATCATAATAAATTTTCTTTATATCTGGTAGCGACAGAAAAATATTACTTACAAAACGCTGTGTATAAGTCATATGCTACTGCTTCGCTAATTCTCTATTTGTTATCCATGGGTGATTTAGAACCAGCTCATGTTTCTGTTTTTAATTTTTAGATCCTCCAAGAGAAAATGGTCAGCCATCACATTTACTGACTTCAGTGCTGATCCTGATTTTAGTGTTCATAATTTTAATTATTTTAGCTGGCTATTTCTTTAGGTATGTATGAATCAGACTTTTGATGTGGAACTAGTTGTTTCTTGTTATTACCATGTGATCTCATAAGGAAATGAAAGTTGCATAGCCGCAGCTGTGCTGTCTGTAGTTTCCCACATTAATCAGTGTAGTGGATGGAGGATGTTACACACCGTTTCTGTGCATCAACCACAATATAACATTTATAACTGGAAAAAACAATGATTAGAAGAACCTTCTCCAGAATTACTTGGTTTGTGAGCCATAATATAGAATATTTTTTGTAACTTATTTAGTTTCATGAGACCTATACTGTGGTCTTCTAAATGCTTCTTATATTTATTAAGGTTCCGAAGACACAGAAAAGCGGTTGTAAATTCTACTGATAAAAAAATGCCAAATGGAATCTTAGAAGAGCAAGGTAATTATCTCTTTATTAAATCGTATATAAAGATGTACTTTTTTTAAAACAATGTAATGTTGAAAGGGGAAGCAAATAGATTTCACAGGGTTGGTTATTCAGTTGTTAGTGTATTTGAGAACTGTTACTCTTTAGAGATTTGTTCACGTATTATGTTCACGTATTTTTGTTCACATATTAACGTTTGCATTTATATTACAATTTGGTTCAGAAAGATCTTTTTAAAAACGTTGCATTGTATTAAGTTATAATTTCAGGAATTCCATTTAAATATGTGTTAGATGTAGAACTAATTTTATATGTAAATTTTCATGGAATCAATTTTGAACTGCATGCATAATTATTTTAAATAAGGAACTAAATGACAAACATGACAAACAGAACTGTAAAAAAATATGAATTAACATAAAGGAGGAAGGTCAAAAGAAATTTGAGTTAGTTTCTGTACATGCTGAACATCCACATAACTTTATCATGTAACAATACATTACAATAACACATAAATTTCTTGCATTAAGAGCTTCAGTACTTTAAGACATTCCTTTTTTAAATCCAGAATAAGAAAACTTTCCAAATCATTCTTCTGATTTATTATTTGTATGTGCTCTTTAGTTATTGAGACATTAGCTGGTTTCAGATGTAAATCCATTATTTAACCCTTTTCTACATCATTCTTGCAGTCAGAATCTATTTTTCAGAAAAATGGATTTGAAAAGACTGTAAAGCTAATAATTCTTGTGAAGTTTTCCATGTATGTTTGCTGTACAGAGGTGGTCTTAATTTTAAGCCTTTATTTTAAATGTGCAATGGAAGTAAAATATATGTTGCTTTTTGGCTGTGCATATAGTACAGCCAGCTGGATTATTGCAATGCATTCTATGTAGGGCTACCCTTGAAAAATATCTGGAAGCTTTAACTGCTATAGGATGAAGCCGTGTGGAGCCATATTGGGTGCCCAATGAAGGGCAAACATAACATCCTTGCTCCATGAACTGCACTGGGTGCCAGTTTGCTTCCAGGTGCAGTTCAAGGTGTTGATCATCACCTGCCATAGGCACCAGGCTACCTATAGAATTTACTTCACCCCATCAAATCAGCCCATCCCACTCAATCAAATACAGAGTGTACTGCAGACCCATCAGTCAAAGAATTTTGGCTAGTTGGATCTGGGAAGAGAGCCTTCTCTGGCATTACCACTGCATTATGGAACATCTGCCCCCAGAGGTGAGGCAATGCCCCACTCTCCTGCAAAGGAGTCAAAACTTGGCTCTATGGCCTTGCTGGGGGAGGGCACAAAAGACCACGCACCCGTGTGGCTGGCTGGCCCCATGAGAGCCCTCCTGCCTGTATTAACTAATGCTTTGGCCATCTTCCAGAATTTTTTTTACCTGTTTGAAATTTTATAATGTCATAAACTTATAATTAAAAATAATATTAAATTAATTTTAACATTTTAATGTTAATTTTATACATTGTCTATATATTGATTAGACTAGACACAACCCAGAGCTCTTCTCTGAGAGAGGTGGGTGGTTTAGAAATATAAATATATAAATACATACTGTGGTCTTTCATTTTCTTTTCACAGAACAGCAGAGGGTGATGCTTCTCAGACAGTCTCCTTCTGGCCCAAAGAAATATTTTCCTATTCCAGTAGAGCTCTTGGAAGAAGAAATCCGGATAAGAGCAGCTGATGATGGGAAGTTGTTTCGGGAAGAGTTTAATGTAAGTTGCCCTTATTTTGTTACTTCATTTTGGTTTTCTTAAATGAAAGATTGCAAATAAAATGAACAAATTTTTAAATGAACAATAAAAGTTGCTTTTGTATTTATCACTTTCATGCTTTGGGATTGTTCAGATATTGTATGCTCCTATGCTGTGTAAACTCTTATTATACAGTATCTATTATTAACAAAATCAGAGTTTAAAGGGATCTCTACCTTTTTTTGGAAATGAGATTTCCAATCCTATATCTTGCTGCTATTCAGCTAAGTCAGTGGTGTCAAACTCGTGTTGTCATGGTGGCATCACGTGATGTATCGGGACTAAACCGGGCATGGGCGTGGGGCCAACGCATGACACATCCCGCCCACAGGCCGCAAGTTTGACAGCCCTGAGCTAAGTGGCAAATTCGTTGACACTTTTCCAGATGTTTTACATTATCATGATAATAATACTATCTGTAATAATATATGATGCCTGCTCCCAGCAACTCTTACATCTTACAGAATCCTTAACTTTTAGCCTTGGGAATTAGGATTATGTAAACTTCATAACGATTCCAAAATATTTAAAACCAGGTGACAAAGGAAAGATTCATATACTAAAATAATAATGAAATATGACTGCTTCCTTCTTAATGTGTTATTTGGACCCAAACATTCTGGTTTTAAAACCATGGTTTAAATCTTAAATTTAACCTTTGTGGTTTATTTCAATAAAACAAGGATGTTAGTTCATTATGTGAAGTTAGTCTCTCCTTCATGTTGCTTCTTTCATACTTACAGATCCTTCTTCTTTCCAGAATTATAAGCCCTGCCTTTAAAAAGCCATCCAGTTTTTAATGCTGTGGTAGAACATTTGATAACTGCCTCTCACCAGTCCTAGCCAGAGAGGCCAACAGCACGCAATTGTAGGAGTTGTGATCCAAAACACTTTTGCCTTCTTATAGGATGTTTTTTTAAGAAAAAAAATGGATAGTAAGAACTTTTTAAAGACACCTAATGGAGAAGAGAGATAATTATACCAGCTATCTCATTTCAATCTCCCTCTCATGGAGGCTGGAAATAGTGAGGTTGAAGACCCCAAAATCTCAAGGGCACCAAGTTAAGAAGGATTGATCTAAAACTAAATATAGTGTCTCACTTCAGAGTTCAGAATATATTTTTTGCTTCCGGCTGCATTGTGGTTGCATGGGTTGTGGGGCTGGTGAATAGTTGATAGATAATCTCTCCCTGGCTTCTGAAGGCCAGTTGCATTAAAATGAACTTACCTTCAGTTCTGGTTGGGTTTCAGCAGTTCTCTGATGTAGCTATGATGATCACATATTTACATTCATTTTAACTTTATCTAAGTGAAAAGGTTGCCAATTAAACTGGAATCATGCCCTTTAGAGTGGAATCATGCCCTTTAGAGTGTAGCTTTGTAATTGGCAGGACTACAGTATATGTCAGCCATTATGATTACATGTTTAAAACTTGCCTTTTCAAGTCTGAATAAATGTGGGTATATTGAGTTGTGTGGTTAAATATGTTAGGAAAAGACAGCAATTCAAATCTCCAATGAAAATGGTCATGCTTAAAACGGGTATGAAAGTTCATTTTATGCTTGTTCTGTGTTTGTTTCTCAAGCGGCTTTCTGGAGAAATACTGAAATAGAAACAAGTCTTAAAAAAACCTCCCTTGCCTCACATAACAAAGGGAAGTTCAGTTTTCCAGTTTTTCACAATTTGTCTGATTATGCAAAAAAAAATGAAAGTACTCAAAGGGCAAAGACATTTTTTTAAAAAGCTTCATAAAAGCTCACGTCTTACATTTATTTTTGCCAAATATATTAAAGTGAAATTAAGAAAAAAAACAAAGTATCATAATAATATATAGTATATTTAGTTTATAGTTATTCATGGTCAGTTTTCAGTTACTTATGTTCCGGTTTTGTGTGTGTATGTGAGAGAGAGAGAGAGAGAGAGAGAGAGAGAGAGAGAGAGAGAGAGAGAGAGAGAGAGAGAGAGAGATGAGGTTCTGTTTAAAGAAAAAAATTACAAAGCCAAAGCAAGCGTACATATTGAAGCAACAAATATGACACATTTATGTTGTGGCAACAGAATGTAACCTCACAAGAGACTTCCTTATTAGCTAGTAAACACTAATTCTACAGCCTGGTTTGTGCTGGTTTTCAAAGAAAAATCTTCAGAGTGCATATCTGATTTAAACCCAATGATGATTAAGACTATGATGTTTTTATTTATTTATCAATCAAACTCTTAATTGTCCATCTTCCTCACTGAGGGGATCTATATGTATAAGTTATAAGCTTTGCTCCTCTTATTATTTTATTAGGGTTATCAAGCATCCATATACACCACTATTTTTATTTATTTATTTATTTTTCTTTCATATACACCCACTTTTGTTGCTGTATTTTCAGTAAGAGCAAAAGGCTGATCTTCCTTCATATTGCAAATAGCATATGATCAATAGAGACAGCTTCTGATCAGTTTAGCAGTAATGCCAATGGGTTAAAGTAGATTAATGTAAGTCTCTATCCAAATAGCAATAGCACTTAGACTTACTGTATATACCGCTTCATAGTGCTTTTACAGCCCTCTCTAAGCGGTTTACAAAGTCAGCATATTGCCCCCAACAATCTGGGTCCTCATTTTACCCACCTCGGAAGGATGGAAGGCTGAGTCAACCTTGAGCCTGGTGAGATTAGAATTCCTGGAGTGAGCAGTGAGTTAGCCTACAGTATTAACCTAAGTTCTTTTAAAATCAGTTGTAGAAATCCAACATTTATTTGTAAATTAACATTTACTAGTTCTAAAAATACAATTCTGTCCTGTCTAACTTGGACTCATGCAATTCAAAAGGTATATTCTCTCCCTGTGAGATATATATAATAATAGAGTAAGTAGTTGTGAGGTTCAATTTATTCCATTAAACAACCAAGAAGTATTTATAGAACTTGATCCTCACCTGTAGTTTATCTTAAGCTCTCGCTGAGCGAAATAGCTGTAATTTATAATTAGATGTCTTAGATTTAAAGTTAACACTCTCTTGCCACAGCTTCAAGATGTGCAAAATGTGTAAGGTCAGCTGACTTATTGTGGGTGTCATTAGAGTTGTATTTGGGAAGGGATGGGCATGTTAATTCATCCTACCACCACTATCCAGCTTCAGATCAGCTATTTTTTTCTCTCAGAATTTGCTGCTTTCATTAGCACTTTCTTTCCGAGTCCCTTTCATAACCATCCATACCTCCTATTTTGTTTTGTTTTTTACCCAGTTTCTCTCCAGGCTTCAACAGAAAGACATCAGAGCTCCATTATTTTAACTCATGAAGAAAAAGAAAATCTCTCTCCCTCTCCCTCCCTCCCTCCCCCCCATCTCCTAGTTATACTGAGTGGCCTGTGTGCTTGCTCAGATCTGAATATAGGGATTGACTAGAACTATGCTAGGTGCAAATTAAATCTGAAATTATACACAGTAATTTTCTGACAGAATTGCCTTTGTTGTTTATTAGTTTCAAGTCTTCAAGTTATCAGTTTTAGTTCTCCCACTTTATAAGACCTAACCAGATGCAGAATCTTGGAAATATCTTTCTCTTCTTTTGAGGGATATTTCTGCTTTGATATCTTTCTGTGTGATTTTGAATTAATTAAATTAATGTTGAATTTGTATTAATTTTTGAAAATGAGCTGAACTAATTCTCAGAGGGAGTCTGTGCTGAGGAGCAGACAAATAAGTCTCCAAAGAAAGCCAGACAGAGTTGAGAAATCAGCCCTCCCTCATTCTAGTTTCAGTGTTATGATTGGTTGATGTTTTCCCTGTTGCCTGGTGGTGACATGGATTGGCAGTAAATCAAAATATAAAGCCAGCTCTCTTGTTTATGAAGTCTGGATTGCCTTCACTCAGGACAACACCATTCAGCAGTGATATGGAACTAGAGGCAGAATGAAGATTGCAGTGACTACAGCCTGCATGGATCATGGGTAGCTCTTTAACTCAGTAGTGGGAAAAGCCAATTTTGTGTAGTGGTTAAGGCATCACACTAGAAACTCTGAAAGTGTGAGTTCTAGTCCCACCTTAGGCACAAAGCCAGCTGGGTGACCTTGGGCCAGTCACTTCCTCCTAGCCCTTGAAAGCAATCAGTTACAAATTACTTTTTCAGAAAAACCTTGCCAAAAAAACTACAAGGACTTGTCCAGGCAGTCTCCAAGAATCAGATATGATTGAATGGGGGGGGGGGGAATATTATATACATTGGGAAATTTTATCATTCTACCTTATACTGTATAGATCTGGTCCCTCAAGTGTCCAGTCCTGTTCTGGGAATCACACTTTTAATATGTCCAAAAACATGAACAGAGAAGAGCAGTGAGGTTTATCAGAGAATAAGATACTAAGTCCTTTGAAAAATGGTCTGAAAATGAAGCCACTATTCACAAATTCCCTTCACTGGATGTGTTCAAGATGGGGTTAGACATTCATCTGTAAATTTATATTAAGCACTGATTGCAACTTCCATTTATATACAGTACTTGAAGCTGTACTTCGTTTGCACCTGCATCAACATCACACATATGCGTAAAGGCATAAGGGTTCAATTGTGTGATTCCGATTTTTTTGACCCTACTGAGTGTGCCATTAAAGTGCATTGTGGAAAAACCAAAGCTTTGCACAGCCTTACTAATTTCAAATTTATCAGAGAGTCACGCAGACATGATTGGCTCATTCTCTTGTGCATTTGTAATTTCTTATTTTCAATGCATGCTATTAAGAAGTTGAATTCTATAGTTATTACTGTTAACTCTGCTTTCGGTTATATTTTATATTTACCAATATGAATACTTACAAACCTAAGCAAGATGGTTATTTAACAATTTTAATTAAAAATAGACAGCTCTTATTCAGGATAGATTTATGCTATCCATAATACGTAAGTCATTTTCAGATAAGGGGTTTATATCACACAAGAAAAATAGCAAAAAAGAGAGGCCTATCTAGCTTAGGAATCGAGTTTGTTTCTTGCTTGGTGCATTCAATAATTTTTGAGATGACTTTAAGGATGAATGTATGACAATTAATATTCTGATATAGATAATATAAAATTTCATAAAGTATCAAAGTGTATTTTAACCATCAACTCATTTTGTTATTGCTGTTTTTAAGTCAGACAATTTATATTTTCTGTAGTCATTACCACCTGGATATTTGCAAGGAACACTTGAGATGGCAAACAAAGAGGAAAATAGAGAGAAAAACAGATACCCCAACATATTACCTTGTAAGTATTGCTAATATATATATTTCAAAATTCTAAATAGTCCAGTTTGACCAGGAAGCTTGTCATGTTAAAAACAGCTAACAAAGATAGGCAACTGTCTTATGAGAATAAGGCTGATAAATTTAAGGTGATATAAACATCTGTTTGTTTGTTTAATATTTATAAGTCACCTCAATCCTTTTAGTCAGCATTCAGGTCTGAATATGGGATGAAAATAGCATTAGTCATGCTTTTTGGTGGCAAAAGCTGGACAGGAGTGGCCCGTGCCCTCTTAGCAGCTTTTGATGGATTCTTCTGGACTAGCTCTGGGGGTTGGGATGGACAGCACTCTATTGTGCTTGTTCTCCTCCTTTCTCTGGGGTTGATACTAGTTGGTGATGATGGTGGGGAGGGAGAAATCCTGCTCTCTGCATTTATTAGGCAAGTACCACAGATTCAGTGCTCTATTCTCTCCTATTCAATATCTACATGAAGCTGCTGAGTGAGCTCACCCGTCACCATCTGGTGAGGTATTATCAGTACACTGATGATACCCAATTATACATTTCTGCCCCTTAAGCAAATTAAACAGTGCTGTTGATGTCATATCCCAGTGCCTGGAGGCTATGGGGATCTGGTTGGGGAACAACAGGCTTCAACTTAACCCTAGAAAGTTTGAATAGTTCTGGTTTTTTAATCGGGCCTGTCAGTTCTGGGACTATGCTATCTTTGGTACTGGGTGGATTGCACTGCACAGGACAGACCATTGCTCATCTTGTAGGTGGTCCTAGAGTTATGACTCTTTCTCAAAGAACAGGTGGCAATTGTAGCTAGGAAATGTCTTTGCCAGCTTTGTGTTATGTTGCAATTGTACCTGTTCCTGCATCAGGGAGCTCTGCTCATGTTCATTCATGGCCTGGATAGACTATTGTAATGAGGTCTGTCCTTAAAAAGTATCTGGAAGCTTCAGCTGGTACAGAATATGGTGGTGTGGGCAGTTATTTGTGCCCCTAGAGTGGCATATGTTACACATCTGCTCCACCTGCTGCATTGGCTGCTTCAGAGTTCTATTCAAGGTGCTGTTTTAATCTTTAAAGCCCTTCCTGCCACGGGGACAGGTATTTGAGCTGGTTAATCTGATTACATCTGTCCATCCCATGAGGTCTTGCAGAAGAAATATGTTTTTGGCCCTTCTGCCAAAGAGTTACATCTGGTGGGACCCAGGAGATGGACCTTTTCTGCCCTGGCACCTATTCTGTGGAACTTCAGCCCCAAAGTGAGACTGGCCCTATCTCTGCTGATGAGACTTCCAGAAGTTCCTCAAATCCTGGTTGTGTCAACAGGCCAATGGGTCACAAGGGAGTGGTGATCTGATAAGGTTGTTCCATTGCTTGTGGTATCTTACAGTATTTCCTAAGCTTTTTAATAACAATTTTAATTTTTCTATTTGTTCAGTTTTTTAAAAAATAGCTTTTATTGTTTGATAATATACTACCCAAAGTCATATTTCATGAGATGGGTGACCATAGAAATATGATACATACATATGCATAATTGCAAATCATCATCCATCCGTACATACATACATACATACATACATACATACATTCATACCACATACTTATTCATACATGCATACTTAGTCTGGGGAGTTTGCAATTCAAAATGTAATATATTATAACAAAAGTCTCAAAGGTGCTTTTTCAAGAGGCAACTGGATATTCTGGTTTTTCTGGAAGCTTCTTGGATGAGAAGCGAAACAACTTCAAAGAAAAATCAGAAAACCCAGTTGCCTCTTCAAAAAGCACCTTTGGAACAACCGTGACCTGGATGACTGAGATTCTCCATAGACATTATAGTATAACAGAAGAACTCTCTTCTGTTAATAACACTCTCACTTATATATCTGACCCAGGCCAATACACATATATTTGCATATTTAGTAAGAGATAAATTATCAACAGTGTGACATAAAAATAACTACAGTTACTATGAAATTAGAGGAAACTTCAGAATCCCATTCTCCTGGCCTAGCCAGCATCAATTCCCTAATCAAACTATCTTATAATATTGCTTTTATAAGTTGTTTCTGATGATACCTGCTTTTCCTCATCTTTGGTGACAGCAAATGAACAAGCCAGTTCACTTGCAGAAATTGCATATTATTTTAAATGTAATCATTCATATTAATATAAGCCAATAAAATCATGTGTTGACTTAAGAGTGTATACAATAAAAAGAGCACTAGACTGTTAAGGGAATGTGTCTGTTGTTTTTCTAGAAGGTTGTCATGTTGTATGCCACATAGCTGGTAATTTCACACTTTCGAAAGATCATTTCTTTTAAAATTCTAATCTGCTGCTGAAGTCTTCTTGGCTGGTTGCCCAGCAACTTAATTCATTCATTTCTGGGGATTATATAGGAAATAAAACTGGCAGAAACTTCTTGTAGAATTAAGTGAAGTTTTCCAATTACAGACAAAAGGAAGTACTTTTTCACAAACTCTAGTACCTGGATAGATTCCAGAGGGACCTTGGGGTTTTCACTGAGGATATGGTTGTAGTTCAGCTGGAATAGGTAGATAGCTGAGGTGGATTGGATTGCTCCTTTGCAGTTTCTTCCTATGTACCCCTCCTGCAGTGCACCTCAGTTCTCCAAGGAACTGCAGGAGATGAAATTCTAGAAGAGGTGCCTGAAACACTAGTGGTGGAAGATTAGGAGCAAGTCTGATTGAACCTGAATAAGAGCCAATGTGCTGTTTTAAGGACTATTCTTGCTATCTGGCAGATAAAATCATTCAGATTTATTCAGAGTTGGATTCCAGTTGGACAGGTCCAGTGAAAATATTTAGATAAAGTTCTATAGGATTTCTGTGACTGCTGATGAAGTGGGCAGAGTCCCTGGAACTCTGAGCACAGTTATCTACCTTAGTTAGATTCATGTTTTCCTGGTTGGTCAAAGGCCCAGGAGGTAACATGAAATTGGGTCCATGTGGTGATACTTGCTTCTTTGAGGGAGAAGGTCTTTCTGTGGTATGTCTTTTTCCTCAAGAAACCATCAAAGCTCTGGACAGTTTCTGTCCAGTCTCCAGCTTTTAATTTTTCATCATTAGTGCTCCAGGCATCTCTTCTGGCACTTCATCTCTTGCAGCTCTTTGGAGAACCAAGGTATACTTGGTAGTGGGGCTTCAGCTCCAGAGGATCCAGGAGGGCCCTTTTCAGGCAGGTTACAGCACAGAGATAGCTTTGGTCATGCTTGTTCATGCTTGTTGATGGCCTGTGGCAAGGTTGGATGGGGGTAGTGCAATCATCCTTCTGTTTCTTAATTTCTTAGTAGTTTTTGATACAGGTGATCAAAAATCCTTTTAGACTGGCTGCAAAGCTTGAGTGGGGGCACTGTTTTGCTATGCTTTTTTTTTCTTTGTGGTTAGTTCAGTTAGTCCAGTTAGTCCACAGCATCTCAAAATGTTACCCTTTTGTTTAACATTTACATAGAAATGCTACATGAGGTCCTCTGTCAGTTCAGAGCAAAGTATCATCAGTGCATCAGTGTAGTACAGGGGTGTCAAACTCAAGGCGCGGATCCGCCCCGCGGGGTGCTTAGATCTAGCCCACAGGGCTGCCCAGGAATAGCAATAGCACTTAGACTTATATACCGCTTCATAGTGCTTTACAGCCCTCTCTAAGCGGTTTACAGAGTTCAGCATATTGCCCCCAACAATCTGGGTCCTCATTTTACCGACCTCAGAAGGATGGAAGGCTGAGTCAACCTTGAGCCTGGTGAGATTTGAACAGCTGAACTGCTGAACTAGCAGTCACTGAAGTAGTTGCAGTGCTGCTTTGAACCACTGCGTCACCTCGGCTCCTAAAAACAGCAAAGGACTGGCCCGCAGTGCCTCTGCTAGTGAAAACGGGCTCCCGAGCTCCGTTTTTGCTGGCAGAGGGTTGCAGGAGGCCGTCGCAGCAAAAAACGGAGCTCGGGAGCCCATTTTCCCTGGCAGAGCGCTCAGGCTACCACAGGCACCCCTGACACGAGTGATATTGAGCTGGCCACACCCACCCCACCCATCCCAGCCCCCCGAGTTCAAACACAACCCTGATGCAGCCCTCAATGAAATCGAGTTTGACACCCATGATGTAGTACATATACCCAAATATGCATCTAAATTCTAGGAGAAGGAAGTGATATTGTCAAGCTTCTGTCCCAGTATATGGAGGTTGTGCACAACTGGAACACAATTAGGTTAAATCCTGTCCCAAGCCTTTGGGCCCCCAGGGTCTGGGGATCTTCCATCTTTGGTTTTGGATGGGACTGCACTTGTTCATCAAGACTGGTCTGTAATCTGTGGGTCATCTTGAATTTACAGCTCCTGCTTGAAGAGCAAGTGGAAGCTGCAGTTAAGTGGATCCTTCTACAGATACATGTAGTATGCCAGTTATAACCTTTCCTGGACTAGGAGGCCATTCAGATAGTCACTCATGCCTTAATAATTTCACAATTGGATTCCTTTAACACGCTCTATATGGCTCACCCTTGAAAACCACTCAGAAGCTACAGCTCATTGAGAATGCAATGGCATGGGTAGTAAGCGGCATGCCTTGATATGCTCAGGTGACCCAACGGTTTCATGAGCTGGACTGGTTACTGATTGACTTACAAGTACAATTCAAGGTCCTGGTTATCAGCTATGAAGCCCTTCATGGGCTGGGGCCTGGTTGTTGTTTGTGGGGTTGCCTATTTCCAGTTCTTTTTGTCCATCCAGTGATATCAGGCACATTCAATATGCTTTGGATCCCATCATTATGCATGGTCTACTGGGACCCAGAAACCATGCCTTCTGTGCTACGGTATCTGCCTTCGATAATTGCAGAGGTCTGGATGGTTCCACCCTGAGGTCATGCAAGAAATTATTAAATACTTAGCTGTTCTCTTAGGCTTTGGGACAGGGTGATGGTTAGATGATTTTCAAAAAGTATTTTTTGTCAGGTTTATGATTTATTTTTGGTTGCTTTTTTTTCTTATGAGCTGCCCAGGGTTGTTTGGAATCAGATGGACTCTATACTATAGGTATGTGTTCATATACAGGTAGCCCTCGACTTAACGACCATAGTTGGGATAGGATTGCCACCATAAGTTCATTGTGGCTGTAAAGCAAGCTGTCACATGACTACTTTGCTTAGTGACAACAATCTTGACAATTACCGTATTTTTTGGAGTATAAGACGCACCTTTTTCCTCCCTAAAAGTGGCTGAAAATTCAGGTGCGTCTTATACTTCGAATGTAGCTTTTTTTTTCCAGCCCTAACTAGGTGCTAACAGATCTTCCTAGCTCTTACCTTGCAGGCTCTTTCATTGTTACTCTCTCAGAAGAATGTTTTCCAGCCCTAAGTCTTTGCAGGTTTTTTTTTCATTGCTCTACTTGCTCCAAAGAAGTTGTTTTCTAGCCCTAACCAGGTGCTAACGATTTTCCCAGCTCTTACTGGCTTGCAGGCTCTTTCATTGTTATTCTCTCAGAAGAAGGTTTTTTTAAGTCCTAACCAGGAGACAAAATAATGTGCTGAAGCTGACCAGACTAAGGATGCTAGCCAGATGAATACCTGGTAGGCAGATTGTTTTCCCCTATTTTCCTCCCCCAAAACTAAGGTGCGTCTTATACTCCGGTGCGTCTTATACTCCGAAAAATACGGTAAGTGAATTTCATCAATCATTAGCCAAGAATGTACTCCATTCAAAGCTATTCCAGTCTTGATCTCTTCCCGTCCCAAGCTTCAGTAATGTAGCCGGCTGCTTCCAACTTCCTGCACTTCTCTATCTCCCCCTCCCATCTTTGCCCCTTTTCTGCCTTGCACCCTGCACTGCAGGGTAGCAAATAGCCCCAGAACTGTTTAGCTGGAAAGCCTCAATCCTCCCAGCTCATCTTCATCAGTTTTTTTTTCTTTTGTTCTTGCTGCTTTACAAGGCATGCCTGCCCTGGCTAGCTGGGGTGGACTAGGTTTTGTCTGGGGGGTGGTCAAAAGGAGTCCCTGAATGGTAGCATGCCTCTTTTTCAAAAACCTAGATCACAGTGTGCCAGGGTGGGCACAACTCATCAGGAGTGACAGCAGAAAACAAACACTGAAGATGAGGTAGGGCAGCTGTGGCTTCCCGGGATATAACAGAACAAAATAACAGAATTGGAAGGGACCTTGGAGGTCTTCTAGTCCAACCCCCTGCTTAGGCAGGAAACCCTACACCACTTCAGACAAATGGTTATCCAATATCTTCTTAAAAACCTCCAGTGTTGGCGCATTCACAACTTCTGGAAGCAAGTTGTTCCACTGATTGTTATAACTGTCAGGACATTTCCCCTTAGTTCTAAGTTGCTTCTCTCCTTGATTAGTTTCCCCCATTGCTTCTTGTCTTGCCCTCAGGTGCTTTGGAAAATAGCTTGACTCCCTCTTCTTTGTGGCAGTCCCTGAGATATTGGAACACTGCTATCATGTCCTCCTTTTCATTAAACTAGACATACCCATTTCCTGCAACCGTTCTTCATATGTTTTAGCCTCCAGTCCCATAATCATCTTTGTTGCTCTTCTCTGCACTCTTTCTAGAGTCTCAACATCCTTTTTACATCGTGGCGACAAAAACTGAATGCAGTATTCCAGGTGTGGCCTTACCAAGGCATTATAAAGTGGTATTAACAGTTCACGTGATCTTGATTCTATCCCTCTGTTTATGCAGCCTAGAACTGTGTTGGCTTTTTTGGCATATGACAAATAACCCCAGAGCTATGTAACTGTGGTGCTACACAGAGAGTGCAGGACAGCCAAAGGACCGAGATGTGGGGAGATAAGTGAATGGGGGGAGTTGGAGTGCCCCTGTGGTCATTAGTGCAGGCAGACTGCCAAGTGCCCAAATTCTGATGTTACCTTAGGGGTGCTGGAACAACATAGATTGTAAGTTCAGTTTTTCAGCACAGTTGTAACTTTGAACAGTTGCTGAATTAATGGTCACAAATCAAGAACTACCTGTATGTATGATTAAACCAGTAAATAAACTGATAAACCATGGAATTTTATCCCATGAAAATATGGTGTTAATTATTGATACTTTTGTCCTTGTGTTGAACCAAGATGATAGATAATCTTATTTTGTTGTGAAAGTATTTGTTATATTCTGCCTCAGCTATACTTTTGTTTTGTTGTATTTACTTTATTTTATATTTTACTTGTTATTGTTTTTGATTTTAATGAAGAAGGTTGGAATATTAGCATCTGTGATCCCTTCTCCAAACTGAAAAGCATACAGCACCTCTCAGGGTGGGTCTTTACTGGAGGGGCTTCTGATTGGTTTATATAGATCATATAAAATAAATAATCATATTTGTACATACCTATGCATTTACACCAAGCACAGGGATGATAGGTATATCAACTTGTCTATCTGACCTTGCCAAGAACATGAAGTTTATCTTGACAGATTTCAGTTAGCAGTGTCAAAACAAAGCCACACCAAAAGCAAGAAATGTCTTGTTTATACCAGATGGTTCTAGTTAAAAATAGAGAGGGTCACGCCACCATACACAAGTGTTTCATGCCAAGAATGAGGCAAGATATTAAATAAAATGTTTAAGATTAGATGATATAGTGCACTAAATATTTGGATACATTTCACCGTGTACCTGAAATAGAGAATTTTATGTATTTAAGGGAAAGAGGGTCATTCTACTGTCCATTTCCTCTTCCCTGAACATCTGGTAGGACCACCACCTCTGTAAAAGCTTCCTATGTGAACAGTCTGTGTGCTGTGGACAAATCTGATGTAGGTTGGTGACTTACAGGTTTTCATCTAGCCTACTTCAGATCATTCCTCCCAGCCAGCCATAAATTCTGTGTTTCCGTGGCCATTTCTGCCTTGGCTGTTGAAAGTAAGTCTTGCCTGCAGCCTTTTTCCCTCCTCCCCACCTCATAGGAATAGTGATCTGATGGAAAACCTTCCACAAGATTAATACTCCAAATGGAAAATAGTAAGTGAGGATTAGATTCCAGTGCTAACATCCAGAATATAATCCAGTAGTATTTATAAGTATTTGTAAGGTAATCTGGAAATCATCAAATGGAAGAAGGCAACAAATTTAAATTAATTTAAATGTAATTAATTATATTTGGGCACAATTAAACGCTGCTTTATCTTTATTTGTCTCCCTTATGGGAAGGTCATACCAGATGATACTATCTGAGGTGGTGACAAGATTCTCCTAGAAGTCAATTGTCCTACTGTCCTATTGTCCAAATTTACCTATACCTACTGTGCTTTTGTTTATGTTTATACCTTACCTGTTATCTTGTATACGTTTTGACAAATAAAATAAATAAATAAATAAATAAAATAAAGTATTAAACAATAATATTCTTTCTGTTCCTGAGATTCCAAAGCAGATTCAGTAATGACCAAATTGATAAGGTTTTTGTTTACACTAGAAGGCATGCCCAATTAGAAAGGCCATGTGCGGCCAGGGAATAGGGAAGGATGGCAGCGAGTAGGGAAGGATGGCATCAGCTGGTGCAATGATTCAGCCTGGGTACCACAGATGGGTAACTGAGTCTGAAGGATGTAGATTCCCCAACATTGAGTTCTCACTTCTAGTTGTCCTGCCATCTTCTCTCCTCCCTAGAGTCACAAGGTTATAATCCCCACCACCAACTTTTGAGGGCACCAATGTTGCTGGCTTTATTTCAATAGAGCATCAAAAGGAATGCCATGGGAACAGCAGCTTTTCATGCCGTATATTTTCCTTCTGTTTCAGAGACATGAGATAACATATCATTCATGGGGTGTCCTTAGATAATTGTAAAAGGGATTAGATACATTCATGAGACCAGTTACTAATTCTGATATCTACTACCGGTAATTATTTCTAGGAGAACAACATAAACAGGGGAGTGTTGTGTGAGGACATCAGAACTTTATTATGTTCGTAATCCGGGAATCACTATCAGAAAAAAAGAGTGTCATAGCTTTATTTGTAAAGAGTTGTCCCTAAATTTCTTGGTCTATGTCCATTTGTAGTGGTAAAATTAATGCCTCCGTTGAACTGGAAGCCAACGAAATTAGCACAACATGGGATTTTAATTCAGGATATCTTACGTTGCTATTAATCATTCGTTCTTACTTTCCAAGATTTTGCATTTATGTTCATGATACATTGCTAAACTGATGCTTTACAACTCATTATTTTAGTAGGATGGGTGCATGGTGTTATTCAGTATACTGTAGAAGCTATAATATTTATAAATCATCATACCTTGCTGTATCAACTTTTTTAGGTTAGCTTTTTTTCAGAAGGAAATTATACATTTAGAGCTTTATCCACATTTCATCCATGTTAGAAATAAACAGTTCTAACTGTGTTCATTTTTACAGATGATCATTCCAGAGTAACTTTAATGCAAATAGATGGATTTCAGTGTTCAGACTATATTAATGCTTCATATATTGATGTAAGTGAAATCCTTTTCTTTTTCAATTACTTATTTTCCCAAAATAATTACATAATGTTTTTAAAAGCATCTTTAATGTATATTCTTGTAAAAATAACACACATTTTTATTTTCTCATAGGGCTTCAAGGAAAAGAATAAATTTATAGCTGCTCAAGGTATCTTTTGGTTTCTATTGTTTGACAATTTAACAATTTCAGAAATATTTAGTTTAGTCTAAAGTAAGATTTTAAGGATTTTGTAGATTGGTTTTATTTAGTCTAAAGGTTAATGAGTGTGCCAAAGCACCTAAGTATTTTTCTGAAGAGTCTTTAGATTCAATAAGAAGTTACAGAGAACTGATTTGGAGAAACAGTGGTGCATAGTATCACAGGAAAAGGGAGAAGTGTACAGTCTGTCTTGACTTAGCTCTTTATATGACATTGGCATAAAAATTAGATATATACAGAACCAAGGGAGAGTTAGTAGAGATCAGTTTGTGTGTGTGTGTGTGTGTGTGTGTGTGTGTGTGTGTGTGTGTGTGTGTGTGTGTTTGTGTGTGCCTTCAAGTCAATGTTGACTCACTGGTGACTGCCTAGACAAGTCCCTGCAGTTTTTTGGCTTCCTATTGAAAATAGGACTAAAACCCAGTCTCTCAGTTTCTAGCCTGTATCGTTAACCACTAACAAACTGGCTCTTAATGGTAATCATTAGAAAGTAAAAATGAAAAGTTTGGATTAGGGTTAAACTTTAACGTGGCAAATATAATTTCATCACCATGTTTAGCAAAGTTATAGTTTGCAGGAAAACAATGAAGATGTAGACTTTTTGGAAAGGTCCCTAGATAAATAGGAAAATGGCAACATATTTGAATATTTTATGCAATTTATATAATAAATTGTCTATGGAGTGTCACTTTTGGTACATTGTGTGTGCGCATGTGTATTTAATCCAATTTTCCAATTTGAAAACATACACACAAAGGATTGATGTGGTCCATGAACTGTTGAGGATTATATAAATATATTTATAGTAGATGTCAAAATCTCTTTAATTCTACTGTTTCTATTTCATTTTAATTTTTGAGTGAGAATAGGCAAGTAACTGTCCAATTATGCTAGGGTATAGATTTTTCTATCAAGATGCAAGAAGAGTGCAGTGGAACGCAAGCATGAATAGTGGTTTGCTTGAGCCAATTAAGCTTTATATTTCTAAGAAATAGAGGATTAGGGAGATATGTCTTTACAATTAAAATTTCCTTGTGATATATTCATCTCACTAGAAAGAATAAACTTTGGATTCAGGGCCACTGCACAATTTTTTATCACTTTATACCTCAGCCTGAAGCTTCAGGAGGAATGTGTTTTAAAATAACAAACACAGTGTAGAGTTTCTGTTGCTAAAAAGAGGAACAGTTTATTTGATGCAGATAGTGAAACATTTTTATTGTCAAATCCCAGTCCCAGTTGGTCTGTTTATTTCAATTTTAATATGTACTTTTTAAATTTGTTTCTTTTCCTTGGACTTTCTGAACGTTGTAAACCTCTTTGAGCATGTCTTATAGAATTTGATATTCTTTTCAATAGATAGGATGAGAAACATTTTTCTGTGCTTTGTATAGCTGTTAATTCAGTAGTTGTTTTCTATATCTAGGTCCTAAACAGGATACAGTAAATGATTTCTGGAGGATGATATGGGAACAGAAGTCTGCAACTATTGTCATGTTAACAAATGTGAAAGAGAGAAAAGAGGTAAGACATTTTAAAGTTTATTTCCCTCCAACAGGTTTGGAGCAGTTCAATAGCAAACAAAATTATTAGTAACATAACCACTTCCTATATCATCTTGTCAGTAAAATGTCAGTGTCTCTGATACAATACAGCTCTGCAGTCATTTTAATATCTGACCTTAACATAATTTTTCTCACATTGCTCACATCTTCTCTGTCTCTTTTCTGAATCTTTCCCCCCTCAGACAATATACAGTATATATAAGTTTAATAATTGGTGTGTTATATGAGCAAATTATCTGAAATTATTTTACTGTATTTTGCTTTGTATGACTTCCTGGCATTGTTTGATAGGCAAAATTTACAATTTCATAGCTCCAAAGAATGTTAGTAGTACATTTAAAGTCCAACTTTCCTTCTACCATCATTATTACTAGTTGAATAACATTGATTAAACTCAATATGAAAATTGCATCCTGCAGCACACCTATAAAAGTAAGTAGCAGTAGCTAGTGAATTCTGATTTGCGATAAATGAAGCATGGGTGGGTTGTTGTTGGGTTTTTTTGGTTGCTCAAGGATGAGCAACCAAATCCTGACAAAGAGAGGAAAAAAGAGTGTATGTAGGCTATATTTTGAAAGAAATATGAAATTACCTGTCTCTGCTGAACTTTAGTTCCAAACTATATTAAGTTCTTTTACCTTATTTGTACCCTATGACAATCATTAAGTGTTGTACCTCATGATTCTTGACAAATGTATCTTTTCTTTTATGTACACTGAGAGCATATGCACCAAAGACAAATTCCTTGTGTGTCCAATCACACTTGCCAATAAAGAATTCTATTCTATTCTATTCTGCCTTCTAAATAGACCCAGACTTGAAGAAATGGGTCTGTAGAAAAATCAGACATAGTTGATGGTAAAGTTGTATCTCAACAAATGTTAGTACTATGATACCTCACAACTTATCCTGATCTTATTTTGAATATAATTTAGAGCTATATAGTTTTGTTTGGTTTCAATTTCAGAATTAGCCCCATCCTCCTTCCATATAGTTGCAACACAATTGTATGTTTTTAACCTGTCCGTTTGGGTGAAACATACAAAATGCTAATGTGCTATGTTTGTGTTTTAACATTTATTTAGGACAAATGTTTCCAGTATTGGCCTGATCAAGGATGCTGGACCTATGGAAACATCCGAGTTTGTGTGGAGGACTGTATAGTTCTTGTAGATTACACCATTCGAAAGTTTTGTATTCATCCGGTATTTCATTTTCTCTTATTATTCCTTTAAAATATGATTAACTGTTTTTCACACCCTTTTTAGAATAAGGAATATTTGGAATTACAGTATATGTTTTTGTTCAAGGATAAAAACTCAAGTTATTTAACTTTCAGTTACATTTTCTTTATATTATTATTTTAGAACTCATGCTGAGATTTTATTTGAAATTCTATGCATACTTCGAGCCTAATGTTCTACTAGCACCTTTTTTGGAATCCCTTTATTTAATAGATTTGTATGTCGCCCAACTCCCAAAGGACTCTGGGTGGCTAACAACATATCGAATACAAAATCTAAAAAACAGTTTAAAACAATTAAAAACCCATTAAAAACAGACATGCTACATTGGGCCAGAACTTATCCCTGATATTCTCAAACTCAACGGTCCCATGCCTGACAGAAGAGCCAGGTCTTCACTGCCTTACGGAAGACCAGTAGGGTGGAGGCGGTCCGGATCTCCGGGGATAGCTGGTTCCAGAGAGCCAGAGCTGCCACAGAGAAGGCTCTCCCCCGTGGACCCGCCAACCGACATTGTCTGGCTGACAGGACCTGGAGGAGACTGACTCTGTAGGATCTCACTGGTCGAAGGGAACTGTGCGGTAGGAGGCGGTCTCGGAGGTAACCTGGTCCTAAGCCATGTAGGGCTTTAAAGGTGATAACCAACACCTTGAATTGTGCCCGGAGACCAATGGGAAGCCAGTGCAGCTCGCGGAGGATAGGTGTAATATGGGTGTACCTAGGTACACCCATGATAGTTCGCGCGTCTGCATTCTGGACTAGTTGGGAGTTCATGATTTCCAAACAAATGTAATTGATCACAGATAGCTGTACTGAGTTAATGCTTTCTGTAAAATTCAAATTATGTTGACATCATAAGGAATCCCATAGAAATGACAATATAAATTATGCCTCCTTCAATAATAATGTTTTTAGAATG
Organism: Diadophis punctatus similis; assembly: GCA_023053685.1. Taxonomy (NCBI): domain Eukaryota; kingdom Metazoa; phylum Chordata; class Lepidosauria; order Squamata; family Dipsadidae; genus Diadophis; species Diadophis punctatus. The sequence continues at coordinate 16,371,147 of JALIGW010000005.1, forward strand.
TTATAAACAATAAAATGAGAGGAATAGAATCAGATGCAATAGAAATTCAAAAACTATGGGCAGATACTTTTACCTGCTCTGGAATTGTATGGTGGGAAGATTTTGAATGGCTTTAATGAAAGAAATTTGTAGAAATGTTATTGAATGTGATATACACCAGGGAGCCCTTGGTGGTACAGTGGTTAAAGTGCAGTATTGCAGGCAAACTCTGGCCATAGCTTGGAATTCAATCCTGAGAGGGCTCAAGATTGACTCAGCCTTCCATCCTTCCGAGGTCAATAAAATGAGGACCAGATTGTTGGGGGCAATATGCAAATAATGCTTACATTGTAAACTGCCCAGAGAGTGCTGCAAAGTGCTATGGGACAGTATATAAGCCTAAATGTTACTGCTATATTGCTATTGCTATACTGCATTTATAGCTCTCATATGATTCCCTGTCGATATCTGGTTTGCTGCTGTGGGGACTTAGTTGTATTGGCTTGGCTATTGGTCTGATTCAGAATCATGATTGTTCTGACAGTATATTAAAATTAAAATTTCAGATGATTTTTTAAAACTCTGGGTATAACACTGGTGCCTGACAAATTGAACCCGGAGAATATTCCAGGTTGGAATGTCATTGTGGAAAGATAAATTTGCTTATTGCACACCCTTCATCTACAAATGTTTTTGGTGCATGATTGATTTTATATCTGCTTTAATTCTTCTCTTTAATGTGGATTGTGAAGAGGAAGGAAAAAGTCAATAACTAAACTATTGGTTGACTTCATTATAAAATGTAATTGTATTCATATTCTGTGTCTGGACCTTCAGCAGGTTTCTGATGGCTGTAAAGCTCCGAGACTTGTCACTCAGCTTCATTTCACCAGCTGGCCTGATTTTGGAGTGCCTTTTACCCCTATTGGAATGCTTAAATTCCTAAAGAAAGTCAAATCATTGAATCCTGCACATGCTGGACCAATTGTGGTTCACTGTAGGTACGTATCTATGTGGAACTGGAGCAGGGGCGGGTTCCTAATTTTTTTACTACCACTCTGTGGGCGTGGATTATTTTGTGGGTGTGGCTTGCCAGTCATGTGACCGGGTGGGCATGGCTTCTCAGACTGCTGAAGGGAGGGGAACTGAGATAGGTCCTGCTGCCCATTCCCCCTCCCCTCAGCAGCTCGAGAAGCCTCGAACGTGCAAAAATGCCTAGGATCATCACCGCGCGTTCGTGGCTTCTCGGACTGCTGAAGGGAGGGGAATGGAGATAGCTCCGGCCGCCCGTTCTTTCAGCGTCTCACGCGCTCCCTCAGCCATCCTCCCCTGCTTGGACTCACTGTGGGGTAGGAAGGCAGCGCATGAGCAGTGCCGGAAGCTCAGCTTCTGGGCATGCGCAGAAGAAAATTTAAAAAATAATATTTTTTTTAAAATGGCGGCGCCCAGGCACCGGCAACCGACCGCACCGGTACTGTGATGTCACCAGCGGGCCGCTACCGGTGCTATAGAGTGGACCGCACTGGTAGGAACCCACTACTGAACTGGAGATGTTTATTCTTACCAGTGTCAGGGTGTGGGATTAATAGCACTAATCCAAAGGATGCTCCATGGGACAAATGTTGGAAGGTGTGTAAAAGAGAAACAGAAACTACCCTACTTTTCAATTCACAGAAATCTGGTGGTTCTAAGAGATGCAGTTGAACACAACTTCAAGACAGCGAGCTTAGATATGATATAAAAATAGAGGAAAAATAATACTTGGAAATTATATACTCCTGTAAACTAATTTTAGTAACTTATTCCACAGTCTTCTGCATAGTAATGTATAGAAAGAACATTCCAGGGAAGCTGAGTTTCAAAATTCAGAAATAAAAACACATCATTCATAAACTTTCAATTAAAAAAAATGAGCTGTGGCAGATTTAGAGGGAGAGAGGAAGTTGCAATGATATCATAAGCAAAAACAAGTAACTGATGTAATACATAGAAAAAGTCTCTGCCTAGCACAGGATGCCATGCCTTTTTCTTTTCAAGGAAGGCTGAAGATTATTTGCCATGGCAATTTAAACAGCAATCTCTGATAATTGTGCTCCCTCTTGTGGTTGTTCAGGAGGTTAAACAGGACTGTCTGTGAATGTAATGAGATTTCTTCGGTCAGCTTAACAAAATCCAGTAAATTAAGTAAATAAGTAAATAAATAAATAAGTAAATAAGGAGCTGAGATAGCGCAGTGGTTAAAAGCAGCATTGCGACCTTCAGCTGATTGCTAGTTTAGCAGTCCAGCTGTTCGAATCTCACTAGGCTCAAGGTTGACTCAGCCTTCCATCCTTCCGAGGTGGGTAAAATGAGGACCCAGATTGTTGGGGGCAATATGCTGAACTCTGTAAACCGCTTAGAGAGGGCTGGAAAGCACTATGAAGCGGTATATAAGTCTAAGTGCTATTGCTATTGCTAAGTAAGTAAGTAAACTGCCAACTCACAAAATCCAATAAACAAACAAACAAACAAACAAACAAAATGATTACTTACACATTAAAAGGCAGTCTGGATTAAAACAACCAAAACAACCATACAAATATAACATGGGTTTTACTAATGCATCAATGAACACACTGACCCCTAAATTGTGTACCTCCTCAACACCCTTATATGAAACCTGTCCGAAATGGGTCCAGAAATTGGTCCAGCTATTGGCAATATAATAAAGGCAAAGAAATAATGTTTTGCCACCCTCATTGCCACAATAGAGGCTCAAATATGGGCTTTCACTTGTGTTTAGTTGGATTTACACTTTGTCTTTGTCCGATGATGCTTCCGGCATGATTTCATGTTTATTTGTTAGATGCCTGAACTTAGAGTTAAGAGACTTTGAATCTATATGTTTACTTTTTTGTTTTGAGTTTTGCCTCCCAGTGAACTAGATGCTCATGCTTCTATGACTATTGCTGGTATTCTTACTATTAATTTAAGAGGTACCGTATTTTTCGGAGTATAAAACGCACCGAAGTATAACACACCTTAGTTTTGGGGGAGGAAAACAAGGAAAAAAGGCCTCTACCTCCAAGCAATTTGGCAAACAGCAAACAGCACAGATGATATACACTGTTTGCTGTGTATTTCTGTGCATGTGTGCTTGACCCATAGAAATAGCAAAGAATTGGAGAAATGTACATTATGCCAGAAAGTTTTCTTAAATGTAGGCACACTAACTCTTCCCAATTATTTAAATAGATCTACTCCAAGGTAACTAAACTCTAATACTAAACAGGACACTGTTACATTTCATACTATACTTGTACAGAGCTGTTAAAATTAATTAAAATTTCTGGAAGTATACATTATTCTCTAATATTTAAAAGAAGATACAATAGCATTGGGCCTCTTCAGAGCAAGCATTTATTTTAAAAAGCTTCTTTATTTTGTTAAGTTGTCTAGATTTACAGCGATCTCCAACCTTGGCAACTTTAAGACTTGTGGACTTCAACTCCCAGAATTCCACAGCCAGCAAAGCTAACAAAGCTGGCTGTGGAATTCTGGGAGTTGAAGTCCACAAGTCTTTAAATTGCCAAAGTTGGAGACCCCTGGCTCTAGAACAATAATAAAGCAGTCTTTAAAAAATAAGTCTAATAATTTGAACATTCTACAGACATTTATAATTATTCACTTACCCCTTTGCAGCCAGTTCAGCAAAAATAAAAACCTGCGTCTCTCCCAGCTATTTGCCTCTTTGCAGTTAGTTTCACTTTCGTTTTCCCACGTGGCAAACCTAATCAGCTGTTCCTTGGGAAACGGCTACTGACTTGCTCTTCCCTCTTTCCTGCAAGCTCTTTACAGAGCTCTTCCCTCTTTCCTGCAAGCAGGTAAATTGCTGGAAGACAGAGGCCAAAGGGTGGGGGTGGCTGGGTGGGTGGGGCTACATTTGGTGTATAAGACGCACCCAAGTTTTCACCCTCTTTTTTGGGGTAAAAAGGTGCATCTTATACTCCGAAAAATATGGTAGGTGCTGTAGAATATAAAGAAAAATCAATAGTATTGGAAGTAAGATATATTGTTGCAGTGTGTAGTAAGATGCATTATTTCGCTGTAGTTTGCTTAGTTGCAACTGTGTTTTTTCCCCAAGTGCTGGTGTGGGTCGTACAGGCACATTCATAGTAATAGATGCCATGATTGACATGATGCATGCTGAACAAAAAGTTGATGTTTTCGAGTTTGTGGCAAGAATTCGTAGCCAGCGTCCACAGATGGTTCAGACAGATGTAAGTAATTCATTCATACATACATACATATATACATACATACATACATATTATTTCCAGTAACTATAGGAAGCCTTCTTCCATATGAATCTTTTGCATGCTCATCAATAAAAGTTATTTTTTATTGAGGAACATTTTCTTCTCACTGTTAAAATCTTTCTTTGGAAATGACAGAGAAACAAAAAGAATTTGCATAGCAACTTAATTTGATATTGTATTCTGTCTCAAATACTTCAGGCATTCTTGTTCCCAAAATCAGTTGTATTTATCCACAGTGAGATTGTCACATATCTCATTTTCTCACTGCTGACATGATGATATCCTGGTGTTTAGAAGAATCACCATCTATTTAAATGATGTTAAAGCAGCAACTAGCTGATCATAGCAAATAGGAAGGTGTTTTTTTTAAAAAAAGTCAGAGGACAGCACTTTTTCTCACTGAAAATATTTGCCACAAAAGAATTGATATAATCCTCTGTATATGCTCTTGTTTCTATCTAAGATTATTAAATGGGAGATGGGAGGGATTATATTCATTTCCTTGTTAGATTTTTGCAGCTTTTACCATATCACCTGACCTCTTTTTTATTTTGTTTTTGTTATGAGAACATTCATGCTATTTTGCAATAAGTAGGTACCACTCTCCGTCTTTAAGTCTCAAGTGTAGAATTTAAGACTTCAGGCTACCAAGTTACCTCTGAAAGGTTTGAGTTTAACGTCTTTTGTAACTAACAGAAAATTCAGCTCCTCAAACAGAGGCTTGGACAGTGCATTTCACCAATGCGCACTAGGACTGTGGGCATGCATGAAATATGTAGGTTAAAAACTGTCCGTACCGTCAGGGCAATTAAAAATACTCTTGACCTATCAGTCCTGTCAATGAGAATATATCTATCCTGAACTTGTTGCATTGGTTGCCAATAGGTTCCTGGCTCAATTCACAGTGTGAATTATCATCTTAAAAACCTGTTGCAGCATAATACTGGACTACATCAGGCAATATCTAATGGAAATGGAAATATATCCATCTGTTTCAGTTCTATAGAGAGACCCTTTTCCAGGTCTCACCTCCTCATGAGGTTCATAGATTGTAGGCCAGATGGCAGGCTTCTAGGGGGCAGCCCCATTGGATGTAATTCCCCCTTGAATTACAAATAACCCCTATTCTAGAGGCATTTTGAAAATTGGTGAAAGCAGTGCTGTTTATTTGAATGTCACCACTAATGAATCAGAATTATATGTTGATTTTTACTGCCTAAACATGATTGTAATGCCCTGTTCTCAGCTTTATTTTATTATTTCCAAATCCAGAGTATTTTTGGACTTGGGGAGGGTCCTCGACTTACAACAGTTCATTTAGTGACTGTTCGAAGTTACAAGGGCACTGAAAAAAGTGACTTATGACCGTTTTTTACACTTACGACCTTTGCAGCATCCCCATGGTCACGTGAACAAAATTCGGATGCTTATATTTATCACGGTTGCAGTATCCCGGGGTCATGTGATCACCTTCTGCGACCTACTGACAAGCAAAATCAATGGGGAAGCCAGATTCATTTAACAACCGTGTTACTAAATTAACAACTGCAATGATTCATTTTAACAACTGTGGCAAGAAAGGTCGTAAAATGGGACAAAACTCATGTAACAAATGTTTCACTTAGTAACATAAATTTTGGACTCAATTGTGGTCATATGTTGAGGACTACCTGTACACATTGTAAAAATAAGTTAAATCTTTAATTTTAAAACAAAGTTGCTGAATTCTATTTAACTAAAAATGTTTCAAAAGTCGTGATTTAGAGTGCTCTGTTTCTTTACAGATGCAGTATTCCTTCATATATCAAGCCTTACTTGAATACTACCTCTATGGAGACACAGAACTGGATGTATCCTCCTTAGAAAAACACCTGCAGCCATCAAATAGCACCACACCAAATCTTGTTAAGATAGGTTTGGAAGAAGAGTTTAAAGTAAGCCTTTTAAAAATGTTATAAAATATGACAATAAAGTACACTTTTAAAATGTAATTTGGTGATTGTCCCAATATTCTTTTTTAATACATTAATTTTCTTCTCCTAAAATATCTGATTATTATTTTTTGCAATATCTGTCATTTTATTTACACATAAAATATCAAAAGTTATGCAAAATTTTAAAATTAAAGTTTTTTATTTCTAGGCTTTTAATTTTTTTTATTGAAACTAAGTACTAAGACCACTGTTCCCTCTAAGGTGCGTGGCCGCGCGGCCGCACACATGATGAGAGAACGCCATGCGGAAGTTTCTAACTTCCGGGCGGCATTTTCTAATGGCAGAGGCTGCGCGCCTGCGCGGCCGCGCAGATGAAAAGAGAACTGTCGTGCGCCATTTTATGATATTACAGGGAACATTGACTAAGAGCCATGGTGGCACAGTGGTTACAGTGCAGTACTGCAGGCTACTTCAGCTGACTGCTAGCTTTAGTTCAGCAGTTCAAATCTCACAGGCTCAAGGTTGACTCAGCCTTCCATCCTTCCGAGGTGGGTAAAATGAGGACCCAGATTGTTGGGGGCAATATGCTGACTCTGTAAACCGCTTAGAGAGGGCTGTAAAAGCACTATGAAGTGGTATATAAGTCTAAGTGCTATTGCTATTGCTACTATGAAAATGAAAGCAGCATCATAAAGAAAATATTAAAACAAAAACCTCACCCAAGCAAATATTTGAAAAAGAAAAAAATGATTGGGAGTACATAAGTACATTTATAGTGTTAAGTATGAAAAAATAGTCCTATTCAAAAATTCCTGTCCAAAAATAAACTTGTATTGGTGAAGGAAAAATTACTCTGTTAACATAACTAACAATATTTCAATAAACAGTATTTCAATAAAAAATTCTTTTAGATTCTTATAGATGTGTGAATTTTTCAACTGATGCTATTTCATAAAAAAAAATTTTTTTCTTTCTCTCCCCACCCCACAAAGTACCTTAACCAGTATAGTATAACAAACTGGCCCTTATCTTCCTTACACTTAAGTTCCTATACAGCTTATAGACCAATCAACACTAAGTAGACATTATATGGTAGATTTTATGAGTTTTAAAATTTCCTTATATAGAAGTTTGTAACAAAGTTTCTGTGCAAATGTAATTATATGATATGTTGGTTTATCAAGCAGAATTTTTCAGAAGAAAATATGATTAAGACATTTTGGTTGAATTTGTTACTGTTCTTCTCAATTGAGTTTTCATATTTTCATTTGTAGTCATTATCTAATTTTTATTTTTGTTTTAGAAATTAACAAATGTTCGAATAATGAAAGAAAACATGAGAACTGGTAACCTGCCAGCAAATATGAAGAAAGCCAGAGTTATCCAAATAATCCCTTGTAAGAAATTAAATTGCATTTTCAAACAAATTGTATAATTTAATTGACAAAAACTTACCTAAGAGAATATTGTAATGTTTTACAAGCAACAGCAGGTGGCATTGCAGACTGAAATATAACTAAATTTTATAAAAGCCTGCTGACCATAATTTATGTTATTATTGATTATAAAATATTTAGAATTTTACAAAATCTACTTTTTATGTCCCCTAGATGACTTTAACAGAGTGATTCTGTCAATGAAACGAGGTCAGGAGTACACAGATTATATCAATGCTTCCTTTATAGATGTAAGTACTTTTCTGTACAGAAAATGCACGTACTGTAGGAGATGTTAACATCTTTTCCAGAATATTTGTTTAAAATTCATCTAGAAAAGAGCATGACCTTCAGCATTACTATATGTTAACAACCTGTTAATTTAAAAAAAGGAATCAGAGCCTTATAATAACAATAAAAAAGACCTTGTATTTAAAATATCAACATAAAGACGCAAACATCTTTGCTTTTTTGTTAGAAACAAGTTACTTTTTACTGCGGCAGGATTTGTTTTATTTAATTGAGAATAGAAATAGATAACTTTCTTCGCTGCTGTCAAACTTTTCTCTGTGTATTTTTGTGAAGAATGTGTTTTTTCTTGGTGTTTCAACAATAGATGAATGTCCATTACACAGTATTGAACTCATATGGTGCATTATATCAAAGTTGCATATTCTAAGCTTCATAAAAGTGTATGATGTTCAGAATGCTTTGACTGAAGCCACAGATATCTCCAAAATTTGCCATCTAATTGTATTGTTAATAGGATAAATGAGAAAAAAATATTACACACATGACTGAGAAATGATCATATTAACTATATTTAATGAATCTGACATTTTAAATACATGCAAATGTACATGAGAGGAATCATTTACTGCCCTGGTCCCATCTATTCTATGGTTCTCATCTCCTTCTCAAAGGTCAACTGTAGAAGAAGAGCCACATACGTTGGCAGTAAACATAATATCATTTCTTTGATTTTGACTTTTGTGAAACCAACCATTGTGTTTTGTAAACTGTGGCTTCCAACCATATTGTCTAAATTTGGCCATTGTGGCTAGCTCAACAGACTATTGTTAGAAGAAGTCGCATGTTTTCTTGTTAGTGATGGTATTCCTCTCACATCCTCCTTTCAGATGAAAGAGAGCTCATTATTTATTAATTTAACAAAACCTTGCCTTCTCTGGTGCTACCCTCCAACATGTCTTCTTTTTAGTCATTGTAACTGGCACAATACAAAACCCTCAGTGAAGATTTGGGCTAAATTTGCTTAACTAATTTCTTTGATTTGTGGATCAGGGTGAATGGGAATGGGACTGGAAGGACCTTTAGAACTTTAAAGAAAACATCTATTCTTACATATCTATTTAATATAACATTCCTTTCAAACAGGGGAGAATCTAGATAACAATTGTCAAAGGATGAAATATTTCTTTATGTCCAGGGCTATCGCCAAAAGGATTACTTCATTGCAACCCAAGGACCTCTTCCTCACACTGTGGAAGATTTCTGGCGAATGGTGTGGGAGTGGAAATGCCACACTATCGTTATGCTTACAGAAGTTCTGGAAAGGGAGCAAGTATGAGCATTTTGTATAGTATCTTGTAAATATTTTGTTATTAATATTTAAAACAACAACAACAACAAGAGTAGGGGAGACTCATTATACATCATTAACACTGATCTGTAAAATGTAGTGCCTCAACCGGCCTAGCATGAATTTGTCCTAGCTAATGTTTTGCAGTCCTGAGGCTGTGGAACTACAATTGATGCTTTTGCTATTGACCAGGATTTTAACTGTTCAATAAATCATGAAATCTCCTGTGAAGTTGCAAAACTGGATACTCTTGAATTGCTGCTGAGGCAAACACTTGTCTACAGAAGTAGCACTTAGACTTATATATCACTTCACAGTGCTTTACAGCCCTCTCTAAGCAGTTTACAGAATCAGCATATTACCCCCAACAACCTGGGTCCTCATTTTACCGACCTTGGAAGCATGGAAGGCTGAGTCAACCTTGATCCGGTGAGACTCGAACTGCTGGTAGCCGGCAGTCAGCAGAATTAGCCTGCAATACTGCATTCTAACCACTGCGCTATCATGGCTCTATCAAAGACAGACAGATGGTTTGCAAAAGCTTGAACTACTTTACAATCACATGTTTTTAGAAAATGTGGAATCTAAATTATCATAAATTGTGCCATAGCCAAAGTCCCAAAAAAGTCATCATAATTCAGAGGAAAATATAATCAAATGACAGGCAATTCAGTGGGAATTAAGTGTGGTTCTGTGCTCAGATGTTAATGATGTTTAACACTTGCAATTTCCTTATAGTAAGAATTCTGTATATTTGGTGTTATCTTAATTGGGATATCAAAATCAGTTTGGCGTGATTTTTCATTATTCGGATTATATGGTACATATTGTTATGATACAATATAAGTGGGTGGGGAAGATTGGAATTAATTTGTAAATCACCATTCCCAGAAATAATTGACATAGCTTAGATAGCAACAATAAATCTAAATGCATCATATATTTTTTTCTGTTTCTAAATTTTACAGGAAAAATGTTTTCAGTATTGGCCATCAGAAGGTTCTGTATCTTATGGAGAGATTACGATTGATATTAAGAATGACTTGCTTGTTGATACTATAAGCATAAGGGACTTTTTGATTACACACAACCAGGTATTCTTCATAATGTCCCTATTTCTTAAACTTCGGGTTTGCTTACTGTTATTTTAAATACATTTTACTTCATATTTAGCAGACTGGTCAATAGTTATGAATACCTTATTTTAACAAATGTTTTCTATCAGGAATAAGCAAAGAAGCAAATATCGGAACAGGGAACTTTTCACTGCCAAGAAATTTAATCCCACCCTTCTGTAATTGGCTAACAGTGGAAGTTTCACATGTTGACTTGGCTACATTTTGCAGAGAAGAAAGAAGATGTATATTGCAGAACTCAGAAATCAAGTCATCTCTCATACACGCACATGCACGTACACCACACATATACAACCTCTCTCTCTGTGTGCATTATACACACACACATGTATGTATATAAGTACAGTATATACCATACATATATGTTTGTATGCATGGTGTGGCAGCACCAAGGTTTAAATTCTAAGCCTTTTCAAATCAACAGATTTGAATTATTGTTTCCTTGGCCTGCAGCGTACGAGATATTTCTTTCATTTGATTCTATTCAATCCTTAAATTAATGAAGAACTTCTCTTCATCAATTTAGTGTTCAGATTACTGGAGAATGTTAAAAATGAAAACTCGGGTACATACATACATACATACATACATATATAGATATAGATATAGATATATAGTGTGTGTGTGTGCATATACCATATACATATAGTATTTTTAATCTATTTTCTAATATTACATTGGGCAGTTAGAGAAAAAGGTAGTAGTTGATATAAATTGCATAATTTTTGTCACTACTTATAAAAATGTTGCAATATGTAATAGACTCTGCAAGCTTTTATGAACCTATTTAAAAGTAAGTCTTGCTATGTCTAATGGAATTACTCCCAGAAAAGCGGACGAGGCTTTGGTATATAAAACTATTTCTTTCCATTACTAAAATTATTCTAAACTTGTGGCTTTCTCACTTCTGAATAACCAGGAGAAGCAAGGCAGAGTTATTCGACAGTTTCATTTTCATGGATGGCCTGAGATAGGCATTCCGACTGAAGGGAAAGGTATGATTGACCTCATCGGAGCTGTTCAGAAACAGCAACAGCAGACAGGAAACCATCCCATTACAGTACACTGCAGGTAAACATATTCTTACTTTTTTCCCCTCCTCATATTCTTTTGCAGCTTTAAATTTGAAAACTAGCAAGGACTTTCACTCTGAAGTAAGCATGGATAGCTGACCCCAAAAGCTTCTATTGCTGGTCAGAAATGAAAGAAGTGAATTATAGAAAAAAATCATGATATATATCATGCTATCACAGCATGAAATGCACATGGTGTGGTGGTGGTGTAGCCAGGGATGACATTCAAAATTTCCCCCTACCAGTTCTGTGGGCATCGCTTGGTGGGTGTGGCCAAGCCACCCCCACCAAGCCATGCCCACATAACCAACAGAAAAGTTCGGCCAAGTCTTCTAGCGTTCAACCTGGTTGCTTCTCGCCTCCTTCTCATGTTTGCTTTGTGTGTATGAGCCCGAGAAGGAGTGAATGGGAGGGGCGGGGAGGGGCGATTTACCGGTTCTCCGAACTGCGCATAATCGCCGCCACCGGTTCTATAGAACCTATCCGAACCTGCTGAATTTCACCCCTGGGTGTAGCACTTCACAATTCTATAGTTGTCTTAAGACATGATTCCATAAAGGAATCCATAAAGCACCTGGAGCACCTGGAATTCCAGATGAATTTTTAAAAATGACGTTAACAAATCTTTAATATCCCTTTGCTTCTACTGGATAAATTGTTCAGATTCCTGAAGATGTGTTTCATTTAATCTTGTTCACTATAATTATAATTCACGCTTTGCTTTAGGCTCATAAATTATCAATATTGAAATAGAGAATGGAAAAGATTTTTATTGTTAATAAAGTACTGTAAGGTAACAGAATCTTGAAAGCTTGCCAAAGCAATTCTCCAGATCAGTTATAGCTAATATAAATACGGTGGAGCTATTCTGAGCCTCTTTCTCAGGCTTACCTTTCCCCTGGATGAAGGATTTCTATTTGTGAGAGTCTTCTTTCCCTCTCCATCTTCCTGGGATCTAGTAAACATTCCATCATAGCAGTTTACACAAGCTAAATTGAGACACAATTCAAGAAGTGTGTGAAAGTTGGCATTTTTTTCAAACTGCTCTGAAATATCCCAATGCCTAATTCTATATTGTTCTACAAAGTTGAAGAACACTCTCAATACTGAAATAACTATTGTTTCCCAAGTGAAATTTCCTCTGGATCTTGGTGGATGGATAAATGTATTCCAGAGGAAACTTTGTTTATAAGGAAGTAACTACAACATCAGCATTCATTCCATGATCAGTTTTAAAGTTTAAATTTTTAAAAAGCTTATTTTTACAGTAACAGGAAGAAGGTTCTATAAAATCTATATACTTCGTGCCTACCGTTCCTGTCCAAATGCACCCATATATTTATACTTCTTGTACTCATAATCATGCTTTTACTATTATATATATATATATATATATATATATATATATATATATATATATATATATATATATATATATATATATATATATATATATATATATATATATATATATGTATATATATATATATATACAATCATGTTTATACTTTGTTTATACTTTGCTTGTTATCATATACGTTTGACAAATAATAATAATAATAATAATAATAATAATAATAATAATAATAATAATAATAATAATAATAATAATAATAATAATAATAATAATAATAATAATAATAATATATTGTTTGTATGACTTAAGCAAATCTGCAAAATGAATGCCATATCTGGTACTCCTGAAGAAGCAAAGAACTATAGAGGCTACTAAGCAGGGGCGGGTTCCTAATTTTTTTACTACCACTCTGTGGGCGTGGCTTATTTTGTGGGTGTGGCTTGCCAGCCATGTGACTGGGTCGGCATGGCTTGCTGGCCATGTGACTGGGTGGGCGTGGCTTGCCAGTCATATATTAGTTATTTCAGAGAGATGTTACTACTATTTTTGCTATTTTATACCTTACATGAAAAGTTTTGCATACAAAGTGCGTGTTACACCATGGCAACACAGCAACCTTTATATGCAGAAAATGCTATAGTTAAAAGACAAGCAAGTCTCATACAGCATTTTTGGTTTCAGTCATGGATTCCTTAGACGAAAATATTGAGGACTGTTAAAAGAACAGTATCTTTTAACAGTCCTCAATGTTTTCGTCTAAAGAATAACAGTATAAAACTATATAAAATTAACAGTATAAAAGGTTAAGCTTTCAGAAAACGCCCACTTTGGGAAGCTTTAGGCAAAAGCAAGGGAAAAGTGTCAAATGCGAGCTTCTTATTATTTTCAAGCGAAGGAACGGGGAAAGACTTAATTGTCAGGTTTCTGGGCATGTGCAGAATAAATTTTTTTTAAAAAATGATGGCGCCCAGGCACTGGCAACCGACCGCACCGGTACTGTGACGTCACCAGCCGCTACTGGTGCTATAGAGTGGACCGCACCGGTAGGAACCCACCACTGCTACTAAGCCTATTTACATTAGCAGAGACTCAATTCTACATGTATGTTTTATTTTTCTGCATATGATAGGCCAACTTATTTGCCTTTTTCTTGTAGCGCTGGAGCTGGAAGAACAGGTACATTCATAGCACTCAGCAATATTTTGGAGCGAGTCAAAGCTGAGGGGCTCTTAGATGTATTTCAAGCTGTGAAGAGTTTACGGCTGCAAAGACCTCATATGGTGCAAACACTGGTATGTTGCTTCACCACAGTTGATAATATGGCACTAATATTTTGAGAGAAAAACAGAGGTTTTATCTATATTCATACAATAGAATTGGTTTGCTCAAGCATATTGACTGTGGGCATCAGTTGATGATGGCAACCATGACTGCAGGGATTGCTAAGCAATGCTGTTACAAATTAGGACCATATCATTTGGTTACAGAAATTCACAATTGCCATTGTGAGTTGAGGAGTACCTGTATAAATTTACTTCAAAATTCCTCCCCAATGGTAAAAATACCCGGTTATAGAATGCCTAAGAGGTTACGTGTATCCTAACGTAACCTCTTAGGCATTCTATAACCGGGTATTTTTACCCTTAAGTTGCTGGCATGCTCTAAAAGAGCTGGAAACCAGTTATGAGTAAGAGCATAGGAAAAAAAGAGAAAGCCAAAAGATTAAAACATCTGATCAGTTTTTATCCTGGCCAGCAGCAAAAATTAGAACTGATCTTTTGTTTGTTCTATGAAAATTTGTTCTAAAGTGAGTAGTGAATTTGCATTAATAGGCTCAAATATACTGTAGGTCAATAAAATGAAAATACATTCATATTAATGAAAACAAAAAAGTACCAGAATTCATTTCTCATTCAAATAGTTCTTCAAAGGAAATAATGGTTTTGTTCATTGTTTTACACAGAGTAGTCTTAGTCTATGCAGTGTCACTTGATAGATAATTGTGCTGAAATATGTAACAAAAAGTGAAAAACATTTTATCTGTATGATATTTGATCATGATTCTACAGTTTTGAAGTTAAATACAGTTCAACAGCGTTCAAACATAACAATGTCTCTTTTTTGCACCTGCAGGAACAGTATGAATTCTGCTACAAAGTGGTACAAGATTTCATTGATATATTTTCTGATTATGCCAATTTCAAGTGAAATTTAATCATCTGTACAAAGATTTGTAAATCATGTTAATTTATTTCCATTTTTTTAAAAAAATATATCTAAATGTACATATGATTATGTATGTTTTGCTTTGAATGTCTCTTCAGGTGTATGTATGACTCAAATAAGCTTCAACCCTGATACAAAGGAGTATGCATAGACTCTCTTCATACAATAAAATAAACTTCTAGTCAGCTGTTTGGTGGCAAAAGGAAAGAGCTGATTTATGGGATTTGTATAGTTTTGAAAGGACTTACTTAATATATTCACCCCAGCTGGTTGATAAAGGAGGAAAGCTGTATACACAGAATATAGTTGCATGTTGGACTACTCATTCAGCTGAAGAAATATGTGCAAAAAACTGTGTCTGCATGTGTAACAATCCTATCTAAGTCATTGCTTTGTGTTTTTTTGGTTTTAAGTTTAAATAACCGAGGCCCATGTACAATATAGCGCAGTATATACTGTTGTTAATACAGGCACAATTCAGCCTATGTTAGGCATATTTAAGACTCACTGATTTCAGTGGGTTTAATAAGCATATGCTTAAATATTTCCCATTGAAATTAATGGGACTTTTGAGTCCAGCTAAACGTTTGAAAGCACTGATTCTGAAATTAAACTCATGTAGATCTGATCAGTGGCTTGGATGACAGCCCACTGATCACTCTGAGCCTTTGTAAGATCAAAATATATTAATAGAACTCCAAATCTCCTTAATTTTGGCTGAATCTTTCCCATATTTTGCCTAAATGCATGAAAAATTGTGATTCATTATCTCTAATCTTAAGTTTGAAATTATATATTTTTAATTTATTGTATATAGTCCTTAATATTTATATAAAAAAGGAAAAAGAGTACATTTTTAGAGCTTAAAAATCATCTTGCTATCATTGAGCAGTATTTTATTTAAAGCAAGCATCATTTAATGACTACACCACAAAGATATTATACCATCCAGACTGAAAGGAATATGGGCTTTCTATGATAGACAGACAGAAAAAATTACTGAGTCTTCATTTCAATAAGATTTACATCTGTTTCTTGTTTTCTTATGTTGATGCTATTGTCATTAACATATTTGATCCTAATACAACATCACTATTATTAATGTGGAGAATTCACTGAGGTAGATAATGTACAAAGTGTACTAGAATATGAGAATATTCTAAATATTTATTTTGATTTTACCAATACCAATTAGAATCATTTGCCTTTTTGATACTGTTTTGAACTTTATAGTTAAGCACAACTAGAATAGAGAGGAACACAGATCTTCCATAAGCAACAACATAAGATATCATTTTAACTTTTTTAAAAAATGTATATTTTTAAAAAATAGGACTCTAGGAAATTCTGTTTTAATGCAAGTTCTCAATTAATACCATAGTGTAAATATGGAGTTTCTTAAATTTAATTAAGTAAGTATTAAAATATAATTTTATCATTTTATTGCATTAAGAGAAAATATATTTAACTTATAAACAAGCTGATCAATATTTGATACTATTTTGGATCAAGAAATTTTGTTTTGTTGTCATAAATAGCTATAAAGCCAGATATTACATTTATATAAAGAAAAATGTATCTCTTTAGTAAGCAATTAAATTAATTCATCACTTTCTCAGTTCTACTGAAGGTAATAAAACTTAATAAACAGCTATCATTTTTAAGCCTAGTTGAATGTCAAATATTCAATATTCAGTTCATAAAAAGCCCTTAATTATTTGAGTTCTTTTGGTACCCAAGGCACAAATAAAATAATGATTCCCTGCACTGTATTTCCAAATACCGAGGTGCTCCTTATCTCCAGAGTGCACATATGGTTCCAAAATGAACAAAGGTCTTTTTTCTATTGTAATGTGGCCTACATGAATCTAGAAATTAGAAGCACCATGTAGATACCAGAATACCTACAGGTGTTCTGGTTGGACTATTCACGTGCAAACACTCATGTACTAAAAAGCACAAAACCCAACTCAATCATCTTGATATTACTTGTATAAAAGTTGCACCATATAGTTCCATCTTACTGGCTGCTGCAAGATTTCAAAGTTCTTACAACAGAAGAAACATTTTCTTGATACCAGCACAGATAAACAATAAAAACAAAATAACATAAGCCTGGATTCAATTATGATTAACTCCACCGTTTTCAGGAAATAGCAGAAACTGCTACAAGAAGGAAGAGGATAAATTATTTTTATACTCTCTACCTTATACTTTTTCACCCCCTCCATTCCCCATACATTTTTTTAATTATTCTGGAACGATGTAGGGAATAATATAAGAATAAAGATGGAGATATTCTTAGAAATGTCCACCCATTCCTTCCTCTGTGGAGCAACTCATTAAAAACTTTGCTCTACAGAAATATGGATCATGCCTAAAGTCTGAACAAAACTAGGATGACAGTGAAGTAACAAAATAGACAGAACATTTTATTTCCCCCATATTTTAAAAGGTATATATCTAAAAGCACAAACATAATTTATATAAATTTATATACAAATGTCTATATAATATGCAATATATCTGGCTTGCCTGGTTGTTTTATGAATTATAAATGCCTTATTAAAATTATGTAGACTGCAAAATGGTCTTTCTACTTTAGCTCTAGTTCTGTTTAATTCTACATACATTTAAATTGTTTCTGTAAGGAAAAGAAAAGCGCATACTTAGTAACCCAGAAGATAAAATTTCCATATCAGGCCAATTACTTTTAATTGCTAAACTGTTTGTTAGCAGGTTAGATATTGTTTTTAAGGACAACTGCTTACATCTTCTGGGGAAAAAATCCTATGCACATACAGTTGTATGCACATAAGGAATCAATTTATGAAGTAACTGATATTAACAATTCTAACCTCAAAAAATGTTATGTTAAGAAATATTGAGTAAACTTTCTATACTAGTATCTGACAGAATTTTTAAAAACTTTAGAAAAATAAATTTTCCAATTTGATATAGACAAAATCCATTGAGTCCAAAAGATGTACAATTTCCATAAGCTGCTTTGGAAAATGCTTCTAGCAACCTTGGAAATATCAAACATTTTTTACATGAGTTTAGTAGAAATTAACCCTGGCAATTTTTTGTCCCACCTGTTCTTCTGTAAAAGGGTCATCTTATATAGATTGTGGGTGGGATGTGGACCTGAGATTAACATCAGAAATTATTTTAAGCATCTTGAAATGTTGAACCAAATACATGTCTTTCAGCTGTCTTGATTCCTCAGTTCCTTCCTATGGATCTATCCAAATACAGTAGCAACTTTATATAAAACAGTCACCAGTTTAATCTACTTCATATCCCTAGATAAATCCAGGCTACTACAACTGGCTGGTGTTTATTCATCCATACCCATAACAATTCTGAGCTTGGTTGTTTTCTTGGAGACGTTTCATTACCCAAACTAGGTAACATCATCAGTGCTAGTAAGGGAGCCTTACTCTTACTAGCACAGATGATACCTAATTTAAGTAATGAAACATCTGCAAGAAAACAACCATACTCCGAGAGCACCAAAGACCCCTCATTCCCACCCTGAGCTACAGATATTCTTCTTTATTGGTACTGTACCAGTGAGTCCTTGCTGCTTCCTATATAAACTGGCACTACCCAGATGCATAGTACTTTATCTCCTACTCAAACAATGATTGTATCATTGTTGGAAAAATTATGGGACTCCAACACATTTGGAGGAAACCACATTTGGAAAGTTCTGTAATATAACTGCACCTATGTGAATCACTTAAGGGATAGCATTACACATTGTGTTTAAATTACCCATCAAAAACCTGCATGTTGTAGACATATGCCTCATTGTTAAAAAAAATCAGAACTGTTATTGTATAAAATAATATAGAAACAAAATCTGTCAAAAATGCGCATAAGGTCCATGAATGAAAAGGACTGATTTCAACTGAGGAGACTGTGTGTAGCTCAGGTTTGAACTGTGAAGTCCTTGATGCTGTTTGAACTTAGTTGTGTGCTTGATGATGTTTCATTCTCTGACCAGGTAGATAACATCTTCAGTGCTAGAAGGGAGTGGAGTTTCTCTGTTATACTGTATACAGTAGCTTACCCAATCAATGTTGGTAGGGTTTTTTTTTCTTGTAGTTCTTTGATTAGGCTGTTTACTGACTGAATTGGTAGTTCCTTGATTAGGGTATGTTTTTATTGCTTGATTGTTTGGTTTTAATCCTGGTGTTTTCCCTGCTGATTGCTACTGAAGAGATGTTCTGGTCTTTTTGTTTCTTTTTTATTGTTTCTTTTGAATGGTAGGAAAACTACTGTATATAAATAGAGAGCAAACCTCACTTATTCTAGAGCTGAAGATGTTATTTAATCAGGTAACAAAATGTCTGCAAGCAAACAGCCAAGCTACGAGAAATTCAGAAAACGGAATACTTGGAATTGGTGCAATATAACTAGTAATTCAAAATATAAATCCAAATAGTCTCCTCCTACCATAACATAAAATTTCTTCTGCAATAGCTGATTTTAAATAATTATGTTGGATTCTAGGAGAAAAAAAACCAGAATACTCAACCTAATCTCTTTCTTGGATATTGTTCAGTATATTTGGTTCTGTGTAATTCCATTTGATGCCAATATTTGTTCTGTGTGTAAAAAATTTAATTCTGAAACTAACAATACAGGTAGTCCTAGACTTACAACCACAATTGAGCCCAAAATTTCTGTTGTTAAGTGAGACATTTGTTAAGTGAGTTTTGCCTCATTTACGACCTTTCTTGCCAAAGTTGTTAAGCGAATCACTGCAGTTGTTAAGTTAGTAATAAGGTTGTCAAATGAATCTGACTTCCCCATTGACTGCGCTTGTCAGAAGGTTGCAAAAGATGATCACATGACCCCAGGAGACGACTGCAGCCGTCATAAATATGAACCAGTTGCCGAGCGTCCAAATTTTGATCATATGACCATGGATATGCTGCAACAGTTGTAAATATGAAAAATGGTCATAAGGCACTTTTTTCAGTGCCATTGTAACTTTGAATTGTGACTAAACAAATTGTTTGAAGTCGAGGACTACCAGTAATAGAAAGGTTACAAGGTTGAAGGATTGAAGCATTAAAGAATTTAATTTGAGGTTCAGAAATTTTTAATCAGATCAGGGTACTATACTTTATATAGCATGCAATATTTTTCATGCTTTGTTTTACACTGAATGAAACATCATTAATAAATGCCAAATAAAGATTAGAAATTATATATTCTGATCTGCATAACAGTCACTATGTGATTGATTTTATCTTATGCAGTAATAGACACTGATTACCAAAGTTTTAAGTTCCGGTTTAACTTGGAACATGTGAACAACTAGAAACATTAAAGCCATTTATTTCAAACTATGTTTCTAGAAAAATCCTACATTCATCAACAATATATCAGAAGTTCATTAAGGAGAAAATTATTAACTAACCAATTAGCTAACCAAAAGGAAAGATTATAAATTGTTTTTTATATTCTCTTTCAATGCAAAACACAGGAGTTAGACATATTCTATATATGCCTGGAATGAGGGATAGGCAGTCTTGACTAACAGCTGCTATTTAGAAAACTTCTTGAATACTTTTGTCTTAAGGATAGCATTGGTGCTTTGGCCTCTATTCCTAGCAGTCTATAGATAGATTTTAAGTTCTTGCACTGATAGACATTTAATCTCTCTTCATAACTTTATCCTGAATTTGCAAAGGTTGCAGATACATTTTTGAGTATCTCCATTATGCACTAGGTCTTATTTGGAGTAATGCCGGGAAAGGATTGGTATAGCTATATGCAGGTATTTTTCTAAATATAGGTAAAGTAAAAAGATTGGTGAGGACCATGGAAGTGTAAGCAAGTGCTATGGTATGCCTGCTTATAATGATATTATAAGTGTATTTATCATCCTATACAAAACTACATTTACAGTTTGTGAGTTGGGTTATGACCAACATTGCAGAAAGTACTCAAAGCACATAAAATAGGCTTGCTTATCGCAGCATTTCAAATCACTGCATAAGGCAAATGCATTTGGAAGCAGCCAAGTGCTTGAGGATGTTGAGAATCATGCATGCACATCAGTGATATCATCATAGTTCTTCTGAACTGCAGTGAAATACCTGGATGGGGCTTTTCTATTTCTTGTGCTTGGTGAGAATGTTTCACAATAATTACTTGTATCTATGGTTCTTTTATATTTATGTACAAACCTACTGCCATCTGTGACACACAGACCAGAAAATCCAGAGGACAGCCTTGGTTCAGTGCTTTATATAGGCTCATATCTACAGTAACCATTAGAAACTAACGGTGAAAAAAGATTCTTGTTAATGGTTTCAAATACACTTAATACTTGAATTACAAAGGCTCTAAAGAAGAAGGCCTATCATATTGATCATTTTGAAAAGGATGTTTATCAATCTGTTTTAAAAAGAGTTTGAACCTTTTTGTTCCAGTAGTTTGAAATGTTTACTTTAGGCATTGTAATTTGTAATGTATTGCTACTGAATCTTTTTATGTACATGCTAAACCCTATTTAATTTATGTCAAGGACATTGTATGTATGTAATATAGTGATATTTTCTTTTATTACATTTATAATTTGATCTCGCTGTACAGTATTTATAATTCCAGTGAATGTTGCTGAATTATTTGTATATGCAGACTGCAAATCTAATAATTCCAATGCAAGAACAAAGGCTTCATTTTATTTTCAGGCTGTATTTCTTTCCTTAAATCTCTTAATTTAATTCCTCTCCTGTTTGCTCATTTAAACTAAATATTGCAATTTTATAAATAATGTAAAACCCCTTATTTAAATTACTTTGCCAAGCTGTTCAAATTCTGGTTATTTTACACAGACCTCTATTCTGACAAAAGTAAGAGTGTTAAATGAAGCACTTTAGGTATAATATTTAATTTAAAATGGTAGTTGAATAATTCATTCAGAACACACATACTTATTTATTTATTTATTTATTTATTTATTTATTAAAATTTCTATGCCGCCCAACTCCCGGGGGACTCTGGGCGGCTCACAGCAGATATAGAAACACATAAAAAACAATTTTTAAAAGGAGCCATATTAAAATACTATCCATTAAAAAACAAACTTTCATTCATACCCTGCCTGCCGGAAGAGCCAAGTTTTTATTGCTTTACGGAAGGCCAGTAGGGTGGGGATGGTCCTGATCTCTGGAGGGAGCTGGTTCCAAAGGGAGGGGGCTCCCACAGAGAAGGCCCTCCCCCTAGGTCCCGCTAGCCGACATTGTTTGGTCGACGGGACCTGGAGGAGGCCGACTCTGTGGGCTCTAACCGGTCGTAGGGAGGTATGCGGCAGGATGCGGTCCCGAAGATAACCTGGCCCTGAGCCATGTAGGGCTTTAAAGGTAACGACCAACACCTTAAATTGGATCCGGAGACTAATGGGCAGCCAATGCAGCTGGCGGAGGATAGGTGTTACGTGGGTGCATCTAGGTACACCCACCACAGCTCGCGCAGCTGCATTTTGCACCAATTGCAGTCGCCGGACACTCTTCAAGGGTAGCCCCTTATTCTAAATCTGAATAAAAGTAATCATTTTTCTTAGTTATCCCAGTGGATTATACAAATGCTAATATAATCTTTCTGGGCAGTGTTTTTTTTTACAACAAACACCACACATTTAATGTTCCTCTAATGTTTATTTAAAATCCACAGCAGAATTCTACATATAGTCTTTTTTTCTGAAATGGTTGACCATTGCACATTTTAAAGCACTGCTGTAAACTACCCTAGGTGTTGCATCAACAGAAAGAGGGAAATCTAACTTAAATAAATAATTCCTTGATTTTTGAGTTGATTTTATTTAGTGACAGATGTGTACAAAAAGATGGCACTTAAGTTTTCAGCTTGTTTTTTTATTATATCCCATTACTTGATTTGACCAAAACAGGCAGGAAATTTGTCCCCTTTTATTTAGCAAAGGATAGGCCTGATTCTCTTTGCCCTATCTCTGTTTGGGGCCCAAAGGCTCTCCATTCCTGTTGCAAATAATTTTTGATCGCTCCTCCTTGCAGCATGTAACACTACAAACAAGCACTTAGTATTTCACCTGCAAACAGCCAGCCAGTGCAGTGCTTTTAATAGAATACTTGTCTTCTTCCAGAGACAACGTGGTCTTAAGTTATGCACTAAATGTGATTTCTGGATTAGACCTTTCCCCATGTACTGTATTACTATAGTCAAAGTTGGAGTTTACCAACACTTGTACCATAGATTTTAGGGTCATTTTCTTCCAGGAAAAAACATAGTTAATTTATCAGCCAAAGTTGTAAAAAAAAAAGTGCTTTTGGCCATTGTCTTGAGTTGGGAGATTCAGAAACATTTCCCAAACTGTATATCTGCTTTTTCTGGGACAGCATAAACCTATTCAGAACAGGGAACTTTCTACTAGCTTTTTCGAACTGTAATCCTCCTTGCAGACACCTCCATTATGCCTGGATTTTAATGCACTATAATTTATACTGTCCTGTGTAGTCATAGGCAGTCATTTCAAAAAGCATTGCATTACCATATACTACAAGGATCACTATGCAATAGCTCTCTTTCTGAAAAACAACTGTCCTTAAGCAACACCATCTCAAAACTGTTTGAGAGAAAAGGAAGCAAGTGCAGACTCTTATTTGCAAATCACTCTGGAGATTCAGAAGGATGTGTCATAGTTGATAATGTCAAAAGACACCAGCTTGAAATGACTCAAGCTATAATGCTTCCTGCTTTCTCCAGATTGCTTGTTGCAGTGAAGCTACCACCCTTTTGATTGTTTTATCTAATTACGGTAAATTACAGTGGCTTGCCTAAGAGATCTGAAACTCTACAAGTTTTAGAAGAGTTTCAAACATTGCTTCCTTTAAACAAAAATCTTCCCAAAAATGTAATATTATGATACTTATGATAACTTCCAAACTACAATTGACAAGCCACATTGGGCAAGGACTGAGGACCACTGGTCAAATGTGGCTTCCCAAGCAGCCTATCCACTTTGTTGGGAGGAAATTATAAGGTATGTGTATAAGAAATTTTTTTGGAGAATTGAGTAATGTTATGAATCTTAGTTTGAAACCCTGACAGCCAGTTTGATATAGTGGTTAAGGTACCATGCTATGAGTCTAGTCCCGTGATGGCGAACCTATGGCACGTGTGCCACAGATGGCATGCGGAGCCATATCTGAGAGTATGCGAGGCGTTGCCCTATGTCAGTTTTATATGATTTTTGGCCTTCTGGAGGGCAGGGCGAGGCCATTTTCGCCCTCCCCAGGCTTCAGGAAAGTCTCCGGAGCCTGTGGATGGCGAAAAACAGACCCAACGGGCCTACCGGAAGTTTCCGAACTTCCAGTTGGGCTGTTTTTTGCCATCCACAGGCTCCGGAGGCTTTCCTGAAGCCTGGGAAGGGCGAAAAATGGCCCAATAGGCCTACCGGAAGTCCGGAGGGCCTGCGCGCATACACGGGGGGGGCAGCATGGGGGGGTTGTGCACGCATGCGCGGGGGGGAGGGCATTGCATTATTTATTATTTATTAGTTGCATTTGTATGCCGCCCAGTCCACAGAGACTTTGGGCGTCTCACAACAGTAAAAATTCACATGCAACAACAAATATAAAAAGCATTAAAAACAATAGATATTAAAACATTAAAAAAAACATTAAAAACCACAATTTAAAAACCCATACAATAAATCATTCATGGGGCCAAGAGTGATCAGTGTTGTATTAAAATCAATGGCCCCAGGCCTGTCGACAAAGCCATGTTTTTACTGCTTTTCTGAAGGCTGGCAGGTTGGGAATAATGTGGATCTCGGGGGGTAGTGTATTCCAGAGAGCCGGTGCTGCCACAGAGAAGGCCCTCGTTCGTGGGCCCACCAGCCAACATTGTTTGGCTGATGGGACCACTAGCAAACCAACTCTGTGGGCTCTAATCGGTCTTAGGGAGGTATGTTGGAGAAGGCGGTCTCGGAGGTAAACTGGTCCTAAGCCATGTAGGGCTTTAAAGGTAATCACCAACACCTTGAATTGTGCTCGGAGACCTATAGGCAGCCAGTGCAGTTCGCAAAGGATGGGTGTCACATGGGTGTATCTAGGGACACCTATCACCACACGCGCTGTCGCATTCTGCACTAGCTGCAGTCTCCGAACGTTCTTCATGGGTAGCCCCATGTAGAGTGCGTTGCAATAGTCAAGACGTGAGGTAACAAGGGCATGAGTGACTAAGTAGTGTCTCCCGGTCCAAGAAAGAATGCAACTGGTGCGCAAGACCAATGGGTGTGGGCACGCACACGTGTGCTATCGTGTGCGCGCCCTTTTGGCACCTGAGCAAAAAAAAAAGGTTTGCCATCACTGGTCTAGTCCCACCTTAGACGCCTTGGGTCAATCACTCTCAGTCTTAACAAGCAATGGCAAAACACTTCTGAAATATTGCCAAGAAAACTGACATTGCCCCCCCCCAAGAGCAATCATAATTAAATGATTGTTAACTATGACATAGTTCAAAAATGTACATCACTCCATTATGGTTTACACCTACAGAACAAAATGATGGAATTATCCAAACTTTAAGTATTCATTGAATGAAATCTTATATGATAGAAGTGATTGGGTTTGTTAATTCTAAATGTTACTTACTTTGCCCACAAATGAGTTATAATTTATTTTCAAAACAAATATGTCAGCAGTAACTTCTCCAGTAGGATATGATATATTAAAGTTAATTGGATTCTTTAAGTGAGTATATATTTGAAAACTGTAATTACTACAGAAAAATCTCAGTCTGGGAATTTTCAAGCACTTAAGTACGGTATATAATTTTCTTACACTTCTGTTGGGAGAATGTTTCTTAAAAATCAATGGCATTTACTTCTGAGGAGATAGGCAGAGAGCTTTACAACATGCGTATGTTGTAAAATTATTTTTCCCATTTGGGAGAATTCGTTTGAACACTGAGTATGCATTAGCTCTGATCCCTACTGCACCATTCATGTGAAGATCAGGGAGATTAGAGGGAAAACTGCATCTTTGGGCCTACTGAAGCATTCACCCTTGAAAATGACTTGTGTATTAGAGCAGTGTTTCTTAACTTCAACACCTTTAAAAAGTGGGAACTTGTGGAATTTGTGAACAGTTTGTGGAGTTGAAATCCACACATCTTAAAAGATGCTGAGGTTGAGAAACATTGTATTAGGAGGATTTTCTCTCTCACACTCCCTCACTCACATACACAATAAATAGCAGGAAGTGAGATCAAATGAGGAAGGCAAATGTTCCCCAAGTGTGAACTGAAGTTAAGCAACAGGAGATATAAAGGCAACAGGAGATATAAAGAAATTGAGGCAGTATAGAAGCAGAGAGCCCATTACCAACAGCAAAAGAAATGTTGGATAAACTTGGTTTGGAATCCTACCACCTTTGTCTAAGTGAGGAAGCCTACCAAAAACAAATGTGTGCAGCTCAAATGAAGACTCACTTCCAGAAATGCATGAGGAAGAATGCAATATCCCAGAGGTTACAAGAGAAAAGAGAAAATAATAATCCCCAAAGACATTCAATTGTTAGGAGAATTTCTGGGTTCCTTCCTTGTTCTGAAGCAAACAAGATGCAAGGGCTGGCTGCTTTTGGAAAGGCGGCTTCTTTATTATTATTCCAAAAACAATATAAGGTTTGCTTTTGGAGGCAGCTGACCACAGACTGGCACGTCAGTAAGGTTTTTATATCGTTTTGAGCCCTTTGTGTAAGACATGAGATCACAAGAGTGTGTTTTCTGGTCACAGAGAAACAGGAAACAGAGGTGTGATACTTTTATGGCCAAAGAAACTTAGAAAATATTTTGTCTCTTATCTCCTTTATCAGGAAAGATCTTCCTGGGCAGGCAGAGGTACTAAATTCCAAAGGTTTTAAACTATTGATTGGCTCTAGCACCAATCAATGCCTGTCAGTGATTTATTGCCTTTAAGGAAACATTGCATTTTGTGAGAAGAGATGGGTTTCTCTGCCCTCAGATCAGAAGGCTGTTAAAAGAGGGGGGGGCAGATCAAAAGCTTTTTTACTTCTATCACAAGCATAAGAATCCATGTAGAGAACAGAATACACACCTGATTTTTTAAATTTTATTTGATATGCTATTATATAGCACTATGGGAGGTTGTTATTACTGTATATAAACTTTCTGATACTTTTTATTTGCTACAATGCCATCTCCTTTTAAAAGATATTACTTGGAAGAACTTTAAATCTCAATACAATCATTATATAGAATCCATTCATAAATGTATGCAAATATTTTGTCTCTGTGATTACATTTCTTCATTCTTATAAATACAAATATGTAAATATGAAATAGAGAAGGCGGGCCAGCAGACTCTGGCATAAAAATGTTAATTATTGGATTCTCAGAAGAAGGAGATATTGTTTACATTAATATATTTATTATTAATATTTATTATTAATATTCATATCTTTGATACTAGATTTAATCTTGCCTGTCATTCAGGAAATCAAGGTTATGTACATAGCATTTGTTTCTCACAAGATTTTATTTTCCTCACAAGAACCCCATGAGGTAACCTGGCCTGAGAGTGACTATCTCAGAGTGATAGAATGAGCTTCCAATGATGGGAATGGATACGAATTTGGGTCTCTCTAGTCCAATATTTGAACTATACCATACTGCCTAGCTATCTCATTAAAAAGAATGGCACTCATATTGAACTCTATTCTTTTTTTAAAAAAAATGTGGTAAACAATGTTGACAATATTTGGAGGTCAATTCACTAAATACTCTAGGCCAAAGAAATCAATTTGTAAGCATGTGTATAAATATTTTTGTTTTTATGTGATAACACTAGTTAACTTATCCCATTATTTTTGCAGAAAAACCTTTAGTGTTTCATTTTGCATACTCTCTGAATGTATAATTCAAACTTGCTTTGTAAAACCAAAGGGATTCTGTCCAATAAAATCTTCTGTCATGAATGACACACACAGAGGTAAAAACTGATAGGCATCTCTTTGCCTTTGAATACTATATTTACTCTTCCTTCAAAAATATATTAGAAAATCAATCAAATTTATTTATTGTCCAAGTCCAAACACAATTAAAAGACTGAGAATACAATAACTGTAAAAAGGAAGTGAGAAAACGGCTAAGAAAATCCTAAAACAATTAAACAGTGTGGAAGCAAACATTTATAGCTAATAGATAGGAATTTTGGAGTCTTCTTAGTGGGAGCTCCTGGTTGCAATGGCAATTAGAGCTGTTAATAATTGGAAGTATTAAGCTTGATCACCTTTGGTCATACAGTTTTATTAACATGTTTTTATCTCCAAGTCTGAAAGAAAAGTAGTTCAATGTTCATGTAAGAGATTCATATATGTAAATCCAAAACAAAAGTTTCATACGTAAGATGTTAAAACAGTACTTACCACATTTTATTTATCATATTTTTATAGCTGTCCAACTCATAAAAGTACAGAATGACTCTGGATACTGTACTAAAAGGGGGAAAACATGTGTTAAAAACAAAAATAAAAACTATAAATGCTATAACAAAAGCACAAAAGAAAGAAATGATTTTAACAGCAGTAAGCTAACCATTGCAAGATTTCTTGGAATCCCAGATCTGATGGCATAGTCAGGTTTTAAGGGACTTCTGAATGTTGAAAGGGCTGTATTAAATCGGTGGGTCAGGGCTGACAGGAACGGAGGCAGACTCAGAGGTGAACAGCAACAGCAAACCTTTATTTCAGCACCACAGAACAGAACAAAGAAGTGCCGTTGGCTTACCTGAACGATCTTCTCTGTGTGCTGCGTAGAGAGTCCAAGCAATGGGTAAAACCTTGGTCGGTTGTCAAGGGACTGAGTTATTTTTAGACTGAAGCACGCCCTCTCTGTTCCGCTGGTGCCAGCCCGCCAGTTTCAAAACGAAGAAGACAAAGTCATAAAGGAGGACGTGCAGAAAAACCCCAATGGAACCTTGAACCAAAAAAGCCAGGGTGGGTTTGGACTCTCTATGCAGCGCAGAGAGAAGACCGTTCAGGTAAGCCAACAACACTTCTCCTGTGCACTGCTATGAGAGTCCAAGCAATGGGTTACACCCAAGCTCAGGAGTCGTGGGCAGGTGAAGGCCAGTCCAGGGAAGTGGTTGCGGAACAGACCTGAAGAACCCGCCTGCCAAATGCTGCCTCAGCTTTAACTTATCCATACAGAACTATGTGAATACTAAGTTATATTTATATTATCTTTACGTATATACCATAACCATAAGCAAGGGGTGGGCAAACTATGGCTCTTCGAGGACCTGTGGACTTCAACTCCCAGAATTCCTGAGCCAGCCATGCATGGATGGATGGCTCAGGAATTCTGGGAGCTGAAGTCCACAGGTCCTCAAAGAGCCATAGTTTGCCCACCCCTGCCATAAGCCATTATCGGATATAATCAAACTAATAACATTTTCCATAAATATTTGTATTATTCTCTAAGCATACACCATATTTTAAATATTTCTATTTTTAATTATATAATTTAAACTATAGGATCATTACATAGTACAACGTTATACGTCTTCTTTTATTTGTTACTTCTCTTTCTTTTTTAAATAGTTTTTATTAAATAATTTTAAAAATACATAAAACATAAAAGACAAAACATACATACAAAAATTATATACCGTGTTTCCCCGAAAATAAGACATGTCCCGAAAATAAGCCCCACAGGGCTTTTTCGGGACATGCCTTGAAATAAGCCACCCCCCGAAAATAAGCCCCCCTAACTACTTCCGGGGGAAAGGGGGGGACATGCCGGGAGCCGCTCTTTTCGCGGCGGCACTCTTTTGGCCCGGAAAGAGAGAGAGAGATCCCTCAAGAAGTTTCCCTGCAAAGACCTGCTGAAAAGAGAAGCCATGAACTTCCAGACGCTGGTAATATGAGCGTCTCGCAGCCCGGCCCTCCCCTGCATTCCCCACCACCCCCAAATTGTGCCTGATGATCTTACCAGCGTCTGGAAGTTCGCGGCTTCTCTTTTCAGCAGGTCTTTGCAGGGAAACTCCTTCAATGTAAAGGAGAAGTTATCGCGAGTGTGACTAATTAACAACTTTTGTACTCGCAATAACTTCTCCTTTACATTGAAGGAGTTTCCCTCAAAGACCTGCCAAGAAAGAAAAGCTGCGAACTGCCAGACGCTGGTAAGATCATCAGGCACAATTTGGGGGTGGCGGGGGATGCAGGGGAGGGCCAGGCTGCGAGGCGCTCATCTTACCAGCGTCTGGCAGTTCGCCGCTTCCCTGTCACCGCCTTCCTCACTTGCGTCGCACCCCTCCCCATCCCCCGCCCGAAGTGCTCAAAGTCATTCGATGCATTTTAAAGGGATGCGTTTTGCCTGCCATGAAGGGAACCAATGTTCCCCGAAGAACAGGAGGCAAGCATTGGTGGCAGGCAAAATGCATCCCATCCGCTCAAAGTCCATCGAAGCATTTTAAAGGGATGCGTTTTGCCTGCCACCAATGCTTGTCTCCTGTTCTTCGGGGAACATCAGTTCCCTTCATGGGATGCAAAACGCATCCCTTTAAAATGCTTCAAAGGACTTCGAAGCATTTTGAAGGGATGCCCACCACGCCACGCCCTCCTGCCCTGCCAAACCCCAGCGCGAGATGCCCCTCCTACCTCGGTCGCGTTCTTACAGTCTTCTCTCCACGGCAGCCCATTCTAAAAGAACGCCTCGCGAGTTCAAAGTTGTCGAACTCGTGCAGCATTCTTTTGGAACGGGCTGCCGTGGAGAGAAGACTGTAAGAATGCGACGAAGGTCCCGGGACAAGTCCCAGGTAGGACGCCTGCCCCGCCCCACCCCGCAATGGAAGGCAATGAAGATTGCACCCCTTGAAGCTGCAGTGGAGCTAGATGTTGAGGGGAGGTTTGGGGGTGCACAGCCATAGAAGCCTGTTTCTGGGCCTTTTCGAGCTGTTTTTCTAAGGCCCGAAGCATGCACTCCATATCTTTGAGGGTTGCTGCAGTAGAGGTGGACCCTGAAGCCTTGGCCTTCCCATTTGATACATGCCTCTGAGAGGAGGCCTTCTTGGGGGCTGCAGTCGTGGATGACTCCTCCACTGTTAAATTATTAGTGTTGTCAGCCATTCTGACTTTAATGAGGCCAAGAAATGGAAATAGGAGGCCAGAAGACCTAATATGGGAGTATAGCCAGAGGCAAGGACTCTAACTGAGCTAGTGGCAAAGATGACAGAGCTAGCACTCACCGAAGGCCCAGTATAGGCAGCAATAACTAGTCTGAAGAAGTAGCGAGGGAAAAAACACTCCAGCACAGATCGGAATCAGTGGGGAAATGCAAACGGATCACTTTTTTCCCCTTTCAAAATGGCCACCGGCACTAGCTGAGGCGAAGCTAGGTTTTGTGGCCAAACAAAATGGCCACCACCAGTCTGTCCAGATACTGAAATCAAAATTGCCACCAGCACAGAAAACAGGCAGAAGTGATTTGCCCTGACAGGCAGAATGCCTTTAGAATCGGCTGAAGATAAGCCGCTTGAAAAAGGAACCTGCCCCAAAGGACTATCTCCCTGCGATCTCCCAGTTCAGGAATGGAAATTCCGGTACGAAGAAGGGAGGGATGGTGGCTTTTTGCTGCGATTTTGAAAGGAGTATAGCCCCGTGGGGCAGGGACTCTAAGACAATCATGCTGCAGGAGAGAGTTTATCCTTGCCAGGCAGTGACTCCAAACCAAATTACCTGGTAGAGTTTGGCCCCCTAGGGCAGGGACTCCGGCTGCCTCAGGTGTTGGGCAGTGGCGGTTTTTGTCGGCGTACCAACTAACCTGCACACCCCTGGCAGACTTCTAATAATAATTAAATTGATTGCAATGAGAGTCCAAGCAGAATCTAGTCGATTGTTGAGGAGCTGAGTTGAAAGGCATGTCCCTCTTACTGACTGAGTTTTGAAACTGGCGGGCTGGCACCAGCAGAACAGAGAGGGTGTGCTTCAGTCTAAAAATAACTCAGTCCCTTGACAACCGACCAAGGTTTTACCCATTGCTTGGACTCTCATAGCAGCGCACAGGAGAACAGGCGGCTTGACATCTCCTTTTATACTGGAGCTGTCAAACTCTGAGCCAATGACAGGGCTCCATTTTCCCACTCGCCGGCGTCTTGCATCAGAGCCAATCAGGCTCAACTAGCAGCCGGTGCGGTCATAACTGTGAGGACTTAACAGGCTGGAAATAACCTCTCTTCCAGGGAAGAAAATTGCATAATGTGGACTTCACCCCTTGGCAAAGCAGCTCACCCAAAGGCCTCATGTAGACATTAAATAGAAAATAAGAGAGTACCAAATCCTGCAGTTCCCCACATAGATGGGCCAAAGGCAGGATCTAGTCTCTCCAACTACCACCGACTGAAATCAGTTTGAGAAAGGGGAAGACTATCTAAAAACATGGAGGGAAGAGTAACAATTGTGCTATAAAAGCAATAATCTAGAGACTGGAAAATTAGATTTTTAAGAAATTCATTTCCTCCCTTTCTTCCTTGCTGTAATGCTGTAAATACCACCTCCCATGGTATTTAGTTTGTGATTTCACCATAGGATAGCCATTCTAGGAGAATGCTACCCAGTGGTGGGTTCCTACCAGTGCGGTCCACTCTATAGCACCGGTAGCGGCCCGCACCGGTCACAGTACCGGTGCGGTCGGTTGCCGGTGCCTGGGCACTGCCATTTTTTAAAAATATATATATATATTTTTAAAATTTTCTTCTGTGCATGCCCAGAAGCCAAGCTTTTGGCACTGCGCATGCGCTGCCTTCCTACCCCACAGTGAGTCCAAGCAGGGGAGGATGGCTGAGGGAGCGCGTGAGATCCTGAAAGAACGGGCTGCAGGAGCTATCTCCATTCCCCTCCCTTCAGCAGTCTGAGAAGCCATGCCCACCCGGTCACATGGCTGGCAAGCCACACCCACAAAATAAGCCACACCCACAGAGTGGTAGTAAAAAAATTAGGAACCCGCCCCTGATGCTACCTTGTTACCATGGGACTGGAAGACCCATGGTAAAGGGCTCCTTTAAATGTATTAATAGGAATACCTACAACGAGGATATTTTGAAACTCATCTATACTAAAACTTATGTGTTAGGCAGAGTAACATTGGTTGTTGTTGTTTTTAAATACAATTGGTGCTCAAAAACTACTTATAATTTCACTATCTAAAATGTAAACGTGGGAACGCCAATATTCAGTATTATGCAATCCAGATATCTCTTTACTAATTGCTTCAGGGAATTTTTGTGGAGCATTGTTAAAAAAAAATAGATGGCCACAATATGAAGTCTCTCTTCAAAATAGTAAAAGTAAGTGTATCGCCACGCAGGTAAGAGAAAAAAAAACCCTCAGTCTATCTTATGGTATGTTTCAAAATTGAAATCCGTCCGGACTCCCTCCCTATTGGATTACATTTGCGCTGACATCACTACACAGTGACCAATCAGAGTCCGCCGAGCTCTTTTAAAAAAACAAATTCACAGGTGGTGATAGAAGTGCGATGCTTGCGCTTAACAAGCTCCAAGGTCTGGATCAGCAAACGTGCGGGCGGGGATTCAGGTAATGGGCTCCCTCACAGAGAGGGAGGAAGAATTAACTGTCGCCAGTCCGGCACAGCCTTGAGAGTCGGCGGAAGGATACACGTGAGGCTGCAGCAGCCTCAGAGAGCAGGGGAGGAGTCGGCCGGTTTGAATGAGCGGAAGGGGAGACTTGGCGCGCGCGCGGTGGTGCTGCCTGTGAGGCGAGAGGGGGTCCGGGTGTGCCGTTGACGGGGAACGCGCGGGGCAGGTGAGGGGTTCTTGGTCCGGGTGAGAACGGCGCCTGTTGTCCGCGGTGGTGCTCGGGCCGGAGGGCAGTGCAAATGGACTGAAGGGTGCAGGATATTTAAAGAAGTGGAGGGGGGTTGTTGGTTCCTTGGTTTGTTTAGCGGAGCTTAGCTCGCAGGTGGCGATTTAAATTATAAATTAATTTTTAAGATCTTACGTTAGCAAAAGTAAATACTTTTCTTAGATACAGTCTAACATCTGCAGATGCCCCGTTCAATGGTCCATGGTCGGGGCATCTGCAGATCTTAGACTGTATCTAAGAAAAGGATTTATTTATTTATTTTGCTAACGTACGATCTAAAAAGATAATTTAAATCGTGGCTAGAGGAGCAACAAATGAACGAACTGGTTTTGTGCCTTTTGAGATAACTGGCAGGTATTCTTACTGTTCTTTGAATCATGCAGTTCGGTGAGCGCTGCGTTAGGAGGAGATGAGGTTTTGATGTAAGACAGTTTCTGTGATGTGGTATACGATTATTATGAAATTCTCCAACAGAAATCAGCACAATAGCTTACAGAATGCCACATGTAGCTTTAAACGGCTTTATCCTTGAATTTGGCTAATGGTCTATTAAATCATAAAAACCTAATTTCCAATTAGCATTTCCAAGCCTAAACTGCCTGATTTCATCTTTCAAGCTTAGTTTAATTTGCCCATATTGTAGAAAGTTTTACCTAAGAGCAATGCCAGTTTTATATCGGCTCCATATAAAATAAAACGAATAAGGATGTTTAAGGTGTTGCATTTGGCTTGTGAATAAACAAGATTTCTTTTTATATTTCTTGCTATGGAGAATTTAGAGCAACCTTTAGTTTATGGGTAAATGTGATGTTTCCTTGGAAGTACATTTTCATGGTCCCCACCTCTATAGAGTCTGTAAATATGAAAAATGAAAAGTGCTGTTTAGGCATTTTAAATATTGCTAATGTGGTTGATATTTTGATAGAGGGTTTTATTCTGAAAATAAAGCCACATGCTTACATTTGTTGACAAACTGCATATACTGCTTTATCTTCAAGACATTTATGCCAAATTGTATCTGATTTTTTTTTACATTTGAAAGCTTGCATGGATGTTAGTGCTATAATACAAGAAGCAGGACTGTATTGCCAGAGAGAAGGAAATGTTTCCAATTACTCTTAAGCTCTGTCAGTGTAATTTAAATTGCTTTTTGCTGGGCTAAGTGTGGCTGTTGTGTTGAACATTTTTAACTTTCTTCCAAGTTGCCTGATCATCTATTAAAACAAAAGTGTTATTAGAATGGAAGGGTATTCAGTAGTACTGTCTCGTCTAGTGGTAAAGTCATAGCAGGGAGACTTGTTTTAAAGTTCACATTATTTGCTACGATGGAAAAATAAAACGTTTCTAGTGTTTATTTGCTTAGAATATTTCTGACATTGAAGTTTTGTTCCAGTGGACTACACAAAGAAATATGAGGATAAAATTTTTCTGTTTAAATTTTTCATACATGATGCAACTCTTTCAATTTCTTTCACAGTAGGAATATTTTCTGGCATAAAATGCTAAATTCTAGTCAATTCATAAATACAGAATATAAACATGTTTTGAAATAAGCCTCTTCTAAATTTGTTGTTTATGCCTTAATATAACCCTGTGGAAAATTAAAAACATAGACTGCCATAATACAGCAGGAGTTACTATTGGATAAATTTAAATTTCATGGGCATAACCCTCTAAAACAATAATATCTGTCCATGCCATGTTTTCTATCTAGTACGGTATGTTTAAAAATTGAAGTCCGTTCGGACTCCCTCCTTATTGGATTACTTTTGCGCTGACATCATTACATAGTGACCAATCACAGTCCGCCGAACGCTTTTGAAAAACATCACAGGTGGTGATAGAAGTGCGATGCCTGCGCTTAGCAAGCTCCAGGGTTGTCCAAGGTCTGAATCGGCAAACGAGCGCGCGGGGATTCAGGTAATGGGATCCCTCACAGAGGGGGAGAAAGAATTAACTCGCCCGGCCGGCACAGTTTTGAGAGTCGGCGGAAGGATACACGTGAGGCTGCAGCAGCTTCAGAGAGCGGGGGAGGAGTCGGCCGGTTTGAATGAGCGGAAGGGTAGACTTGGCGCGCGCGCGCGGTGGTGCTGCTTCAGGCGAGAGAGGGTCCGG
The DNA here is from genome assembly GCA_023053685.1 of Diadophis punctatus similis. Taxonomy (NCBI): domain Eukaryota; kingdom Metazoa; phylum Chordata; class Lepidosauria; order Squamata; family Dipsadidae; genus Diadophis; species Diadophis punctatus. The sequence continues at coordinate 16,407,209 of JALIGW010000005.1, forward strand.
GTGTGCCGTTGACGGGGAACGCGAGGAGCGGGTGAGAACGGCACCTGTGCGAGGGAGGCTGTTGTCCGCGGTGGTACTCGGGCTGGAGGAGAGTGGAAATGGACTGAAGGGTGCAGGATATTTAAAGAGGGGGTGGGATTGTTGTTTCCTTGGTTTGTTTAGCCGAGTTTAGCTCGCACGTGTTCCTTGACAGGACACCTACAGATCTTAAGACTATCTAAGAAAAGGATTTATTTTGCTAACGAACGATCTAAAAAGGATAACTTAAATCGTGGTTTGAGACGAAAGAGGAACAACAAATGAACTAACTGGCTTTATGCCTTATGAGATAAATGGCAGTTACTCTGTTACGGTTCTTTGAATCGTGTACTTTGGTGAGCACTGTGTTAGGAGGAGACGGGTATTTGATGTAGGACAATGTCCATGATGTATACAATTATTGGAAATGACATTTTCCAGCAGATATCAGCACAACACTAGCTTAAGAATTATATAGGTAGGTCTGAATGGCTTTATCCTTGAATTTGGCTACTGGTCTTTTTAAATCATCCAAATTCCCAAAGGTTTCAAACTGAAACTGGCTGGTGTCCGCAATGCAAACTCAGGTAATTTGCCCACATTGCAGGAGATTTTACCCTGTCATCGAACAATACTGGTTTTATACCAACTTCCATATAAAATAAAATCATTCTGAGAATGTTTCAGGTGCTGTGATTGGCTTGCTATTTTAATGTAACACATACAACAAAACAGGTATTCTGCTTGTACTATGTGAACCTAGTTGAAGAGAAGGGTTAAGTACAAATTGAGAGACAGATCCATTTTAGATGTAGGAAAATATTAGTGTTTTTCAATAAGTAGGTTTATTGCTTTTCCTTTCTGTTAAAGAGTTACAGAAGGCTTCAGTTTCTGAGTTAATCTCTGCTTTTTTTTGTTTTGCAGGTACAACTGTAGGTAGAGAAATGTAAACTTGCCCAGCATCTAATTCAAGCAGGTAATGTCAGGCTTAAGATCAGACACACCACTTACGAGTTTGTTACTCACACTGCACAGTGGCCTGCTTCTCAATTTCCCTGCTCTTTTTCTGATGTCACAAGGTACCCTCCCAGCTCCAGGAGGCATGAAATCCAAGTTCACCTAGTGAATAGTTCAGGCTCTCAAGGTTCAAGCCCAGTAAAGTCTCTGAACATTCTGTCGGAAGTAGTTCATTGGGAAGCAGTATGTAGTTTACCTAACACTCTGTCCTACGTTTCATTCCCATTCCAGAAAACATTAAGAGGATTATCTGGCATAGGGAATACCCACCTAATATTTAAAGCAACTGAGATTGCTAACTATAATTCTAATGCAGATGTAAGATAATAAAATGAATAAATTTAAGTTCCAGGGTCCAAAGAGGAAAACTTTTGTAGACTGCATTAATCCTTCTACATTGCATTAATGGATTATTGTAATTTTTCTTTTTTCCCTCTTGATTTTTCTCATAATTTAATTTTCTGGATTTTTTAAAATTTGCTTGTACTATTCACCTAAGTAGTCAACAATTATAAACAAATTACTGTTAAAGTAAGTCTTCATTTACTTTCTGGGGAGCCATCAGAGAAGATTGTAGATGGTGACCGCATGCTCTCAGGGTGCTTGGCAACTGTTCATAAGTGCAAATAACTTGTCCAGCACCCAGATCACATGACCAGGGGATGTGACACAATGCTTTATGACAGCCGGAAGTCCATTATAGACTTAAAACACACTTTTCCTGTAGTCATAATGTAATGTAATTTTTTTCTATTCAAAAAATTGAAAAGGACCTGTGATCTAGTTGTGGTAGCAAACAATATGCATAACCATGAATTTTACACACATGGTCACCAAGGTGTGTTGAAATCTGCAATAATTTTATTTTATTTTTTCCTTAGAGGTAGGATATACAAATTGAAAATGCCATTTTGGGGGGAAATTGTTGTTATTAAGAGAAATGGGACCGATGGAACTCATTTTCGGCTCACTGCAAACTCTTGTTTGTTTGGAAGGTAAGACTTTAAATTGATATGGGGTTTATTTGTGTAGGATTTTCATTATGTAATTGTGATGTAGGGCTGTCCTTTTTGTAGCAGAAGTTTTAGGTAGTGTCAACATACTTTCCTGGACTCCTTCATTTGACTTCTATATAATTTCTTTAGTCGTGGAGTGTATGTCACATAATGGATTTAATCTGCTTCACTGTATATTATTTATGCCAGACATTCATCTAATCAAAAACATAACCATTTATTTTAGAAGTTCTTAAAACTCAATCTAAAAATCAGGTTGTCTCAATGCATCTTCAGCAACAGCTGCATTGCTTTATTATACTAGGTGGAAATGAATTAGAGATTTAGAGATCACAATATATTTTAACATGTAGTTATATAATTTGAACTAATAACCTTGTAATTATTTTATATTTTAAAGGAAAAAAGAATGTGATATTCGAATCCAGCTTCCTCAAGTTTCTAAGGAACATTGTAAAATTGAAGTCAATGAAAATAAAGAGGTATGTATTATTACTTTTGGTACTTATGCAGTCCTAGTATTTCTGGTACTTGTACTTTGTTGATTGATCTGGATATACATATTTTATTCCTATGTATTTTTAGGCGGTGCTGTTTAACTTGAGTTCTGCAAATCCAACACAGCTAAATGGGAATCTCTTTCAAGATTCCCCACACTTAAAACATGGAGATATACTGACAATTATTGATCGTTCTTTCAGGTATGTAACAATAATATAAGCAAATATGGGTGTGCTAGAAATAGCCAGTGCTTTTTAGAAACCTGAAGATCAAGGAAATTTTAAAATAATTTGATTGATAGGAAAACTCCCCAAACAGGAAAACGATTATATAAAGAGTAACTAAACTATTAGTCTAAAACTGTACTTTACCAGAGTTGGGGATGAAAATACTAATAATTTTGAATAAAGTGGATTTAATAACTTCTTAAAGTCTTAATAACTTAAAGTTGGATTAATTTTAATTTAAGAGATCTTTGTATTTGAATAGATTTGAATATCCACCTTCATCACTTCCTCAGAAGAGACTTTCTATATTTCAAGAGAAGGAAACATTACAGGTAAAATAAAAATCATGTTTTTCTTAGTTTGGGGAAGCGGACAATAATAAAATGTAGAAATTAATAAATGGTATGTTGCTCTTTGACTTGATTTAGTAATTGGTCATCAGTTATGTTTCACCTTTAGTCATTCGATTCCATAAATTTAATCCAGAGGAAACAAAATTTGGTATTGGTGTTGGGCTTTAGAAAATTAAGACATTTTCTCTGGTCTGCCACTCATGTTTTCTACAAGGAAAAAGAAAGCGAGTTAGTGCTGTAAGTTGACATTTGATCTATGAAAGATTATTAATAGTTTCTCTACTTTATCATGAGCTGGGTTAGGTTATCCAATTGAAAGTAAAAGAAAACCTGTAAGATCTTAAGATGAATTTAAAAATAGGTATAAAAATGAATCCATTAAAGGTTTAATTTAATGGGTCATTTAAGAGGAGGGAGAAAACTGTTAAGTCTTGATTTACATTACTTTAATCAAATTATGTTAGTTACATAATTTGTTAAATTGGTTACGTAATGTTTTATGTTGAGGTCTGTTAAATTGAGATTTCATATGTGGAATATTGAAAGGGGAGACAATAAATGTGTCATTGAGATCTTGACAGAGTGGCATTAGTTTTCATATAATATGTACAGAATCAAATCTTAATTGCAATTTTCCTCAGTGGTATTACTGTATTGCAGCCTTAGATTCTATATGATGTATCTCCACAGCACTTAATGTTCAGAGAACTATTGTAAATATGTTTCTTTCACTGTAAATAATTAGTTGTTTTGAAGTAGGGGGTCCATTAGTTTTTGGAAAGCTCATGAGTTTTGGAAAGCATAGTAATGGTTTACTCAATGGATGTCCATATTGAATTCTAAAATTCAATTCAAAATTCTAGTGTTCAGTTAGTCCTGACAATTATAGATTGCATAGTTAGTACTCGGCTTCAGATAAGAGGTGAATGAAATACTGCATTATCTTTCAATCATTTATTCTAAGAAATCACCAGTGGAAAGTTATTTTACAAGAAAAATGGCAAGCTTAAAAGAAGTATTAAATTCCTTGTTCTATTGCATTGTGTTTAATTTTACAGATTCTTCATGTTCAGCAACAGATGGACTTGTTGCACCCGCAAAACTCAGATTACAAAAGTTCTCCGATTACTGGTTGGTAATTTTTTTGTTCTTTTTCTATAAATGCTTCATTGTATTAATAACTTTTTATTAATAAAAAGGATATGTTTACTAGTGAGTGGTAAAACAAATGAAAGCAGCCATTAGGAATTTGCTGTTAAAATACATGAATGGATTTGGTTTAATCGATGAATTGTTTTCTGAACCTGTTTGACCCAGTTTCTGAGTATACTCTAAACCATGATAATTAAGAGTTGAGAAACAGACTAGTCTTAAAATTATATTAGAAATAATATTTCACAGCTGATTACTGTATTTTTCGGAGTATAAGACGCTCCAGACTATAAGATGCACCTACCTTTTTTTGGGAGGAAAACAAGATATACGCTAGTGCATGGATATGGGAAATAATATGAAATTTTACCAGTTTGTAACTGTTTTAAGGTTTTTTCTTTGCATAGATTGGTATTGTAATCAGAATCAGTAAGTTATTCAGCACGCAATCTGTTAGATATAAAGCTCCCCCCCCCTCTATTTTTCTTCAGGTAACATTTTAATTAGGTTAGTGAAATGCTTTTTAAATTCTAGCTAATTGTTGATTCTAGACAGAAATTTTACAACAAAAGGACACAAAGAAGAAAATAAGACTAATAAAACACTCACAATAACTCTGTCTCTGCCTCCCAGCACAGCAAACAGTCTGCTTTAGTTTCGTTTTCAGCACAGCTTGATTAGCACAAGAAAAAAAAATAAAAAAAAATGAAACAACTGAGGGTTGGGAGGCCGATCCAACAGACAATCAACTGCTTGTGCTAATCAGGCTGTGCTGAAGCTGAAACAGGCTGTTTGCTGCTTGCTGCAAGGAGGTAAATTTATAAGAGCTGAGGTGGCGCAGCGGTTAGAGGCAGGAACTGCAGGCCACTTTAGCTGATACTGATCCGAAGGTCAGCGGTTCAAATCTCACCGGCTCAAGGTTGACTCAGCCTTCCATCCTTCCGAGGTAGGTAAAATGAGGACCCAGATTGTTGGGGGCAATATAAATATACATTGCTTACTGGTGTAAACCACTTAGAGCAGTGTTTCCCAACCTTGGCAACTTGAAGATATCTGGACTTCAACTCCCAGAATTCCCCAGCCAGCATTCGCTGGCTGGGGAATTCTGGGAGTTGAAGTCCAGATATCTTCAAGTTGCCAAGGTTGGGAAACACTGACTTAGAGAGTGCTTGCACTGTGAGGCGGTATATAAATCTCACTAACTAACTAAATAAATAAATTGCTGGGAGGCAGAGGCCAAAGGGTAGGGGCCGACGGGTGGGCGGGGCTACATTTGGTGTATAAGAAGCACCGAAATTTTCACCCTCTTTTAGTGGGGTGTGTGTGCGTCTTATACGTTGAAAAATGCGGTACATTTTAGAGAGACCCATACATTTTTTGTCCGTTAAGTAACTTTCATAAAATAGCTTATGAACACATGTATATCTTAAAATTCTCTGATTAGAACCATGTTTAAGGTAAGGGAAAGTGATTTGGAAAATTACAAATAATCTGCTTGCATATATTTATACTATATTGTTAGGCAATTACAAATAAAATTTGGCTTCTATAAGTTTTGATTTGTTGAACTTAATAGAATTGTGCAAGTCGTTTGAAGGAAGTAAATTGTAATGTATGCAGATCTGTCCAAAGCACATCTTTTAAGACCACTAAAGTAGTTATATTTTTTGCAGCTTCATGCAGTTGCTTCCTAAACGGTTTCTAGCTGTTAACCATTGAGAAAATTTTCAAAGTGGGTAGTCACAAGCATGTGGATATTGTTGGAAGCAGTTTACAAAGCTGTTGCTTGAGGCTGGAAAAAAAATTGACTGCTTTGAAAAGAGATGCTTTGTACACACCCCTGTGTGCTGTGAAGCACTTTTTGCTAAGGATTTGTAAACGTCTTAAATTCTCAAAAATTACTTTCTGATTAGTATTTTATCTGTATAATGCTTCAAAAATAGTTTTGACTTTATTAAAGAAAACAGATTTTAAAAACCGCCTGTTTCATATTCCTGTAGGCAAGAAATTTGAAATTTGCTCTCCTAGAAGAAATGAGAAAAGACAATACAGCAGCCCTGAAATTAAGTACAAAATGCACAGCGCTGAAAAAGCAAATGAATTGTCTCCTTTTAGCAAACTTTATGAATTAATGAAACCTGAAGATGGCACAGGCAATGTAAAGCAAAATACTGGTAATGAGACCTTGCTGAAAGATGTATTTCACTCAAGATCTAGGAGGTCCGCAATGAGACAAGCAAAGTTAACTAAAGTTGAACAATCTGAAGATAGTAAAATTCAAGGAAAGCATGATATTGTAGCAAGTCCAATACCAACATTTGAAGAGAAGAACTCTGAAAAATCATTAAGCACTCAAAATTGTGATATACAACAGAAACGAGAATGTGAAGGTACAAATGAGTCAGATTTTAAGAACATGGAAGATAATGAAGTGCAGAGCGCACAGCATTTCCCTGAAACATGTATACTGTCATTGGATTATGCAGAAAAGGCTAAGTGCCTTAACAAATTTAATGTAACGGATGCTTTCACATCTGTAGAAAATACTTTGCCCAAAACAAAGCCTAGCCAGGAGAGTACTCAAAATTATTCCAGTCCACATTCTAGAACGTCTCGAAGATCTTCCAAGTCCAGAAGGACAGGGGTTGAAATAGATTCACTGAACAGAATGAAGAGCTCTGGAGAAATGAAAGAGTGCCCTGTACAAGTTAGTGGGCAGGAGCATGAATCTGGTATTTTGATTGAAAGTATATATTCTAAAACAAATGAAAATAGAGAACTGGTCACAGAAACAGCGCTAAATCTGAAACATTCAGAAGATGGAAATTCTAGTACTGTTTTCAGTTCACTTCATCTTAATACTAGTGAAAACTGCAATAACACTATTGAACTAAAAACTATTTCAAATGAATATTCTTGTACAGAGGCAATAGATAAAGAATCAATAATCCCTTCAGTTCTTCCCCAAACCAGTGAAATAATGGCAAATGAGATTCCTGAAAAAACCTTGGAAACAAAATGTCCTATAAATGAAAATAAAAAAATAGGAACAGAAAACCATGAGCAGAATGTTAATATGAAAAATGATATACTTACTTTTTCCAGTTATGAAAGCAGAGTTCAAACATCAGCCAAGGTTAATGCTGTTTCTGAAATGAATGTGTTATGTCCACTTAATAAAAAGTCAGGTAAATACAATTTCTTTTTATACTAAAAAATTATAATTGCTATTTGCTGTCTCTAGCAAATCTTTGGTTTTATCTTTGGTTAAGATAAAAAATTTACCAGCTTATTTTTTCTGTCAGTTAATTGGCTTGTTTGACATTGTTGCTAGAAATAGAGGTTAAATTGTTTGAAATGTTAGTGCCTTAGTTATGATTGAAAATATTGATGCCAAAAGTGTAAAAAATAAATTTAAGTTTATTTTTTAAAAATTAAACAATTGTATTCTGAGCGCAAACTTTTTAATTGTATTAATGCTGAAAGGCATTGTGTTCACTTTGCTATAATTTACTCTTCATTTATAGAGGCTAAGAAATCACCTCAAAAGCGTAGAGGTACAGAACTAGATTTTCTAGTCCAATCACTTCGAAAGAGGAAGAGAGTGTCTTTTGCTGGCCAACTGAGTCCTGAACTCTTTGATAAGCGCTTACCTCCAAACTCGCCACTTAAAAAGGGGGCCATTCCAGCAAGACTAAGCATGCCATTTGGAAACTCACCACGAGCAGTTCTGAAAAAAGTTGCAGAATTAAGGCAGTCTGTAACACAGGTATGTGATTGATTGACGGAACAACTGATTGTTAGGAACCAAAGAATTGCTCTTGCTCCCACAACAATATGTATCCATTTGTTTGTCTATACTTCACTATTCTTCATACTGAAAACTTTGTATTTTAAATAATGTATCTGTACAAATAGGTTAAAACAATTGATCAGAAATTTTAAATCACATAGAATTTAGAATTATTTTTTGGGAGTAGGAATATAAGCTATGCACTTCTTAGTATACCTAAATATTCCCCTAGAATTCTTTCTGCGAGGAGTTGGTGCTATATTGCACCTAGATGCTTTTTTTCTATTTAAAAATTTTGTGATTTTATTTCAGAGTAGTGTAATGGCGAGATGGGTAGCAAATAAATGTAATAAATAAAATTGATCTGTTGTTAAAATATTTTTATATTTATTTTATTGTTAGAAACTCCCAAAACAAAATTGTGTAAATATTTCACATTCTTTTAAAAAAATGAAATACTCTCCGGCAGAGATACAAGTAGCCATCTTTGGTTATTGTGGATCACCTACAAATGCAGCTTTATATAAGATGTTTGAAATAAAAATTTATACTATTGACTTTTATTTTTAAATTGGGGCATTTTCAAAATAATAACATCTTTAAAGCTTACCAAATATTTATTTGAGAAAGCAAATTTTTGAAATAAAATTATTTCACAGAAAAGTGGAGAGCTTGGAAATATTTGTAGATACCTGGAAAGTAATGCAGAAAGTTCTGTCTCTGGGGATAGTGTTCCAAGAAAGTCCGCTTCAGGGCTAGACTATGAACCACTCCTTGCTCTGGATTATTTACTTTCCCCCCCAAAAAACAACTGCTAGACCATCTCCAGAATGGCCAGATCTGTGGTCTGATCAAGATGGGACAATGCCTAAAAACAGCTGACTTCTTTTTTATCTACTGCTTCACATCTTTTCATAGTTTCATAAAGTAGCTAGGTACGGTAATAGATTTGAAAAGAAGTTAATTTTAGTTTATATTAAACAAAATTGGCAAATGGAAAAGGTTTAGAGCTAAGTGTAGTGTGATTTTATTTGATTTTTATACCATCACAGTCTTGGACTATTATTGGTTAAAATGTTACAGTAAAAAAACAACAGAATGAAACCAAAATACAATTCAAATCGGAAAACCAAAATTGAAGTGGAAAAGAAGAATGACAAGAGGTACCGGTGATATTACTGAAATGCTGTTAAAATAATTCTCCATTTTCAATAATTTCCTAAAAATCTATCAAAGGGATCCACTTTCCATAACTTGGTGCTGCTGCAAAAAACAAAGAGCTAAATGATGTGATAGGTTGCGTAAAATCTGATTAGAGGAGGCTCTTCCATAGATACCCAAGCGCCAAGTTATCAAGAATATTGACACCAGCACTTTAAATTGTGGTTGGAGCTGAAATGGTAACCAGTGCAGGGTCTTCAATTTATGTGTGATCTGCTCCCATTATTGGAACCTAAGACATGCTGCCCCACTCTGGACTAATTGTAATATCCTCATAGTCTTTAAAGGCAACCCCTTACAAAGTATTGTGGTTTTTTTGTGAATGTCTAATTGTTCAATTCATTTTTCTGAGAAGTTCTGAAGGAAATAGATATGATTGCTGTTTGTTCAAAATCTAAACTTTGATTTTGTGTGTGTTACCTATTTATTTTCCTGCAGGGTTCCTTTGAGAGGAAGCAATATGAAAATATTGTGTCAAAGCAAGCTGACTCACATAGTGTGCCCCAGAGGCAACAATGTATCTCTGATCCTCATGTTGCCACTCAATCTTCAGAGGTTGAAGAAACCACTACACAAGAGATGCATATGAATAGCTTATTCAGTGAAGTTAAAACAACAGTATCTAATGCCACTTCCTCATTAAGAAGGAGCAAACCCTGTACTCCAAGGAGAAGTTCTATAAGTGGAAAAAGTGGAGCTATGGGTACTATTCACTCCAAAAGACGAAGTGGTGCTTCTGAAGCCAACTTGATGGGTGTGTTACAATTGTATCTATTGCTAGATAATTTACAAAAATAGAATTAAACCTTTTATGTTGCAAACACAGTATAACTTGATTATATATCAGATATTTTATTAAAAATGATTAAGGTGAATAATCTTCAACAATTGTTGTTTTAGTTGTGAAGTCTTGGGCAGAAGTAGTGAAACAAGGTGTTCCAAAAGTGCAACTGAAGTCTCCTTCAAAACAGAGGTTTAAAACAAGATCAATAAAGAAAGTGGCTTCAAAATCATCAAAGGTATAGCCAAAACAGATAATTGTATAATTAATAACTTTTCCGTGCTCAACTTCAAGAATATGGATTCTAAGTACTGGGGAGATCCTTTTGATACTTTGTTAATCCTAAATTCTGTCTTTAGTATTTCTAGGTACAATTGTCTTTTATTAATGGAAAATCACCAACAGTTTTAGTAGAAGATATGGGGTAGTTTCAACCTATTTTAAAACAGTTTAAGATCTTTTACTTTTAATTGAAGGCAGTATGTTCTATTAGTGCATCATTTTGGAGAATAAAAATTACCTGAATTGCCATGATGAAGTATAACGGGAGGAATGCACATTTTAGAAATTTCTATTTCTAAAATTAAAAAGAATTGGGGAAAGTAATGAATGAATTGCCGTATTTTTCGGAGTATAAGATGCACCGGAGTATAAGATGCCTTAGTTTTGGGGGAGGAAAATAGGGGGAAAAAATCTACCTACCAGGTATTCATCTGGCTAGCGTCCTTAGTCTGGTCAGCTTCAGCACATTATTTTATCCCCTGGTTAGGGCTAAAAAAACCTTTTTCAGAGGCAATAGGAATGAAAACAAGCCTGCAAAGGCTTAGGGTTGGAAAAAAACTACTCCGGAGGGAGTAGGAATAAAAAAATGCTGCAATCCGGGAAGATTGTTAGCACCTCGTTAGTGCTGGGGAAAAAGCTTAGAAAAGACTACATTCGGAGTATAAGACACACCCAAATTTTCATCCTCTTTTAGGGAGGAAAAAGGTGTGTCTTATACTCTAAAAAATACAGTATATGTAATAAACAATAGAAAGAAAGCATATTTAGGAACCATGAGATAAGTGGGATATAGATATTATCCGTAGGCAAAAAGTAGCAATTTCAAATAGTCATGCTTGCCACTCAAAACACAGATTAAAGTAAGCTAAATAGTTTTTGAAAATTGCTTCAAAACAACTAACAGAAATAGCTGAATTAGATATAAGTAAATGTAAATTTCACAAATGTAAAATTTCATTTTTCTTGCTGAAGGCAAAAGACGTGGCTTTCACAGTAATAAGTGTTGAGACAAAAAAAACCCCACCTGAAATTGATTAACCAGAATATATATCAGCATCAGACAGCCTTCCAAAGCAGTTAGTTACTGAAATAAGGTATATTAAATGATTAAAATATTTAACAAATATTGATATTGCCAAATTTCATCATGTTACGAATGTATTGATGAAATGTATTTGATACATTTAAATGTGATAATTTTCACAATTATATATAAGAACTTACATGCTTTAATTTTTCTCAGTCATGAAATAATAGAAATAAGCATGATTGTAATAACCTTCCAGTTACTTTTTCAGTTTATTATGAGATAAATGAGGCTCTGGCTGAATAGTTACTGAGATAAAGGCTCAGTATATGTTGTTTCTTTTTGGCAGCAAAAAAAGAAAAGAAATGTAGGTAACATGGTAAAAATACTTTTTGTGCAAGGCAAAATGTTCTGACATGGTCCTGTACCAGGGCCCAAATATAACTGCCCAATGAGATTATCAGTACTTTGGTTTAGAATACTAGGGATTGACACTGGTACCATAATTAAAATGAAAATGCCTGGATTGAATAAGAGCCCAAGTCTCCACACAATTATATCAACTGATCTATAGCCTATCCATACGTTTAGGCTGTCTTATCTGCAACTAATGAAAGGTGGCATTGTTCCCCTTCTTCAAAGAGGGACTACACTAAGAATCATATTATGTATGGAGAAGAAGAAAACTTGTCTTCATGAGGGTGAGAACTTTAAGCCAAAAATGTTGCTTAATTTTTCAGCAGAAAACCATCCTGAATGAATTAGTAATAATGAATGCCAGCTGAAAATACAAATGTAGACATGTAATTTGAAAATTTAAATGAGGTATTTTAAATCCCTGTGGAGATTCTCAATCACCCAGGTCATGGATGTGCCAAAAATGCTTTTCAAAAGATAACTGAACTTTGTTTTTTCCTTGAAAATGTTTCACTTTAATTCTGAAGAAGCTTCTTAGATAAGAAGCAAAACATTTTTAAAGGAAAAAACCAAGAAAATCCAGTTGCTTTTGAAAACTGCCTTTGGGACAGTAAAGTTTTTACCTAGTAAATTTTTGACAATAATACTTATGGTTGATTTGAGTCTTGGAAGAAAGTTATTTGAAAAAAGTTTAAGGATCATGTGTTTATTTTTATAATTCATAATTTAATGTTTATGTATCTTTGTAGATTCCTTTTTAATAAAAGTTAATGGCAACCAGACAGATCACCCTTATATTCCAAGACTTCTTTATTGTTCAACTATATAGAGTCCTTTCCCATACCAAAAACACTGGTTTTCTATTTGTACCCAATTTAAATCTTATCCCTTACATTTCTAAAGGTTTGCCCTTTATCTTATTTTAACTTAATTCCTTTGTTGGTGAACACTTTATTGATTCTTCTACTTTTAACTTTAGTTTTTAGATTTTTATCACTCTGAATATCTCCCCCCACCCCCGGGAATATTTTTATTCTTCGTTTTTTCCCTTCAGGGACTTTTTTTAAGGTTAGAAGCTCAAATTAGAACAGCCATCACTCTTATTCTGTTGATACCATACCCATTCCCATCTCTCTTTCTGTCCTTGTCCTAACAGTCTATGTGAGACTCTCCTTTGTATGTGGGAATTTATTTTACTGGCTTTCCTTCTCTTTGTGGTCCTGATTAATGGTCACTTAATGTGTTATTAATATATGACAAAGTATTGGGTGAAATGCAAGAGTGCTCTTCTCTCCCAGGTCAGCTTTTCCTTGAATGTCTGAGGCTTTCAGTCTGCTGAACTACTATCTTCCCTACTCGTGTCTCACCTACATAAATTCGACAATCTTCCTTCTGCAGTCTATCTCTTTCTGATTCTAGCTATCCCATCAGATCTGGCAGATATCCTAGAAAACTCTACTGAGCTTTGAGGTGCTTGTTTTCTATGAACTTTGTAACTTTTGTTCTTTTTCCAGTTTCCAACTTCTCCAATTTGCCATTTTACCGAGGTCGGTAAAATGACCCAGATTGTTGGGGGCAATATGCTGAACTCTGTAAACTGCTTAGAGAGGGCTGTAAAGCACTATGAAGCGGTATATAAGTCTAAGTGCTATTGCTATTTTAATACTTATAAAAGAAGACTAAATAGTTCTACTTCATTGCAAAACTCTATTTAATACTCCTCTGCTCCACCTCCACTTCTGATATATGTGGAGTATATGTGTCACAGGATATACAGTATGTTGCTATGGGAGATGTTAACAGTAGTAGGGACACTCTTCTTTCACAGTTATTTAAAACTCTTCTCTGTTGAAAAATTCTCTTTTTTTCTGCACTGTACTGCACTGCACTGACTTGGCTGTTCCTGAGATAGGATAGAATAGAATAGAGTGACAGAGTTTGAAGGGAACTTGGAGATCTTCTAGTCCAACCCCCTGCTCAGGCAGGAGACCCTATACCATTTCAGACAAATGATCTACGGATGATCTAGTAATTTTTAAAAAGTGAATCTTCCAAACCAGGGGTGTCAAATTCAAGGCCTGGGGGCCGGATCTGCACCGCAGGGTGCTTAGATCTGGCCCGCGGGGATGCCCTAGAAACAGCAAAGGGCTGGGCTGTTGTGCCTGTGCCAGCAAAAACTGAGCTTGGGAGTGCCGCTCCATTTTCGCAGGGGGAGTGTTGCAGGAAACTCGCAGGAGCCCGTTTTCGCTGGCAGAGCACTCAGTAATCCCAGCACAAGTGATATCGAGCTGTCCACGCCCCCTGGTCCTCCCAAGGTCAAACGCAATCTGATGCGGCCGTCAATGAAATCAAGTTTTACACCCCTGTTCTAAACTATAAGTAACATATAGTGAATCCAAAAAAATAGCTTCCTTTCTGGCAATTTTTATTTTTTAAAAAAGTGGATTGAATTGGATAAAAAAATGGATTAGTGTCACTTGGAAAGCAGAAAAAGAAGTTTCCAATGTTTCATAGATTGTTCTGCCTCCAGAATGTTGTTTGCACATTATTGAATTCTTCCTTATTGAAAGGATATTTTTATTTTTATTGTCACAGAATTGTTTGAAGCAAACTGGAAAACGTGGTGCAGTTTCAGCCTATACAAATTGGCCATTTAAGACTTTTCTCAAAAGATCATATAACATTCCCCAGAACTGAAATAAATGTAAAACTACTATTACTAGACTTTTAAATTTATATTTGTATCTATAGTGACATGTTTCATTAAACTGATTTTTAATATATTCTGCTTTTAGAGTAAGAATTCATTAAAAACACCAAAAAGAAAAATTAGCGGTCACTTCTCAACAGGACATGCAAATTCTCCTGCTCCAATTGTGATTGGAAAAGCTCATACTGGAAGTTTGAACATAACTGCACAAGTTCCTAAGGTGGTGATCAATTATCCTTTGAAAAAGCATTGTGACCTCAATGAAAGTTTTACAGGTAAATTTTTGGACTTCATTTAATACAGGTTTGCGTGCCAAATGACATGAGTTCATGTTTCCTGTTTAAAAATTTTAAACATGTCATACAGAAAAAACCTTGTATGTTATATGATAAACTATTTTGTATAACTCTGACCCTATGTAGAGACAATCAGCATTATTTAATGTTTAACCAGATGATAATAGCAATTGCTTTTTAAAGATTCAAAAAATTGTCCTACACCCTAGCATGTCATTTATTTATTGCAGTTTATTGTATGTTTCCATTCTCTCAACATAGTGATTCTGGATAGCTTACAGCAGTTAACAGAACAGCAAAATAAAATACACAACCAGCAACGAAGTTAAAAAGCAATCAAACAGCAATTAACATAGCCATCTTATGGGCTCAAATTGACAATCCCCATACCTGGGGAACAGAGAAATGTTTTCAGAGCCTTGTGAAAGGTTGGCAGGTTCAGGTCCAATCTAATTTCGGAGGGAATGGTGTTCTAAAAGAATGGCATCATGACAGAAAAGGTTCATTTCTTGGGTCCCACAAGGTGATGTTCCTTGATTGATGGCACCCATAACATCTGCCAGATAGCCAGAAACAATAAGGGAGATGTCCCATCCCCTTCTAAGTTAGAGGTTGATAATTATATAACTTAGATAAAAAGCAAAGTAGGGTTGGGAGTCTTTTTGTACTGAACTATGCGTGAAAAATAATATGTACAGATACTGTTTTATAAACTCCATACTGATAATCCATTATCCTAATTGCCAAAGGACATCAGGGCAATATCTGCTTGCTGTTGATCCCAGAAATTGATGATAGATGGATATAGTACCGCTATTAATTGTTTTGTTGCTGATTTAGAAAAAGTGCCTTAGCACAGACAGGAAAAATAATTGCATATCCAACACTTCAAAGTCGCTGTATATTTTCTGGGGAGTGTGCGGTTCCTTTTCTGATCTGCCATATGATGCAGATGCTTTAAAGAGTTATAGAAAAGCATTATTTTCATTCTGCACACTAGAGACATCCCTTAAATGTATACAAAATGTTATCTTGAAACATTTGCCCTCAAAGCATCTCACGGATAGATGATGTGAGCTCTGTGAATGTTGTGGTTCTTCGGGCAAATAATATAAATATATTTATGTGATAAGTTTGCTTTATGAAGATGCTCCTAAGTCTGTTGAGGTAATATAAATGGAAATACCACATTGAGTTTCTTTTTTAAATACTAGTGCACATGCTTACATTTTGTCATCAATGTTCAGAAGAAATTCAGACGTATTAGCATCTTTTTTTTTAAGGTGAGTAAGCATCTTTGTAAACTAAAATAATATGGTTGCATTTGAACAGTTTGCAGAGAGCAAAAAGCATACAGAAAACTGGCAAAAAGATGATTGTTTAGAAAAACCTGCCAAATATCAATAAAGGGATAGTGACCAATGAAAGGATGTTTAATAGAATATAGATAAATAATCTGAATTATATAAACAAATACAAATAATGAAATAAGGTTGATAAAAGATGTAACATGTGCATTTAAAAGATTGCATTCAAATCTACCAGACTCGCCAAGAGGACTACTTATCTGTTGTAAAAATCTTTCAAGCTGTAGATTTGGGATTTTCCTGCAGAACTCTTTAATGTTAAATTAGAAATGATTCTTCCACAAGCAAAAGAGATTCCATTGGTGCCATGCATCTATGTATGCAGATTTAACCAATTGCTAACTTTTAAAAAAAATATTTGAACATTCTTATTGTATGTGTGTTTATCTACAGAGAGGAAATAAAATTAAGGTTGATTTTATTGATTAAGAAATTGTTATGTGTGAGAAATTAGATTTGAAGTGGATTGATTTTCTTAAAGGTTACCAATATATCAACTCCTTGCTTTGCCAACAGATGGTGCTATGATTGTGTAAGAATGTAATCCATTAGCAAAGTATGGTGTAGCAAAATAGCATACTTACTGATATAATTGACCATTGTGTAACTATTTCCAGTTCTAGAAATGAAGTTTAAATTATCATAAGCCTGAACTCAGTCTTTATATCGGCTGAAGAATTACAAGAAACTATCTGGTAATAAGAGATTCTCAGCAGAAGGGCCGTGATCAGCGATGATGGAGGTGGTGGAGCTTTGGTGCATATTGCAATATTAACAGTAGTAATGGAAACTATAGAAATTTAGAATTGAAAGCAATACTACTCTTAGCCTTAAATCTCTCCCTCCCTTAGCAGCCTACATTTGGACCCATTTTGGAAAGAAGACTCAAGATTTCTGGAGAAATTTGCAGATATTCTTGTTCTTCAAAATTTCAAAACAGAAAAATCATTGTATAAGTAGTCTTTATATAATGTAAACTGGTGCAAAATAAACATGCATACTCATCTTTATATTACTTAGTTGCAATATAACACACATGCAACCCATTCATCCAGCTACTTGTGTTCTCAAGTTCTATTGCAAACTTATCCTTTCACTTTTTTAAAAATGATTATCTAGATCAGCGCTGAGCAAACTCTTTTTGTTGGGTTGTATGCTTAACTCCTTTCCAAACAACATTTATCTCCCACATCACCTTGTCCATTCTAAACCAAGAGCTTAGTTTCTTGCTACTGAGGATGAAATATGTTTAAATGCCTCCCATAAAATAGTAGCTTGATTAATATTGTTGAGATCAGAGGAAACACTCAAAATGATACTCATACAAAAAGTCAAGCTTTGTTTCAATTTCAGAACTTAAAATTGCCATATTGAACTAAAACATTTGCACATCATACTAAATAAGGGATTATTATTTTCAGTGTGAGATTAACATAGTTTTTAAGAGCCGAGGTGGCGCAGTGGTTAGAGGCAGGTACTGCAGGCCACTTTAGCTGACACTGATCCGCAGGTCAGCGGTTCAAATCTCACCGGCTCAAGGTTGACTCAGCCTTCCATCCTTCCGAGGTAGGTAAAATGAGGACCCAGATTGTTGGGGGCAATATAAATATACATTGCTTACTGGTGTAAACCGCTTAGAGAGTGCTTGCACTGTGAGTCGGTATATAAATGTCAATAAATAAATAAATAAATAAATATGATGACCAGTCTGCCTTTATTGCACTACATAGTTTAGTTGGTTGGTAAAATTATATTTTAAATTTAATATAATTAAAACAGCATAAAAAATAAAAGCTGGCCTACTAAATCCAACATCCATGTAAACTGTCCCCTCCCTCCACAATTAGATTTTAATTAAAAGTCATTTAATTACATTTGAACTGCTTTTCCACATGCTATTAGGGAGGAGCCATTGAATTATTGGAGGTAAAATATTAGACAATAATGGGGCATATACAAAGAAACAGTAGCCTTGCTTCCCCTGATCACATGCAGTGAGAGAAATGCTGTCTTTCCCCCTTTTTAATTTATTGTGTTTCTGTCTAATACATTTGGGCAGTTTAATCTCTGAGACCCAGAAATCTCACTTTCCTTGGATTTACTGGGAAATTTTCAAGTGGTTGGGTCACCATTTTTGGAACATACTCCTTTCAACAGCAGTTTCAACAGACAGATCATTAAGCTAGGTAGCTCTTACACCCTCCCTCCCTATTGTCTGCAGTCAGTTTAGGGAAACCTACAATGCCTCATTGCTGGGGACAATCAGGTTATCAATCGTTTTGGTGAGCCAAGGGACCCATGGACCTAGACATGAAGCAGCACATAGAATATTGATTATGTGCCACTAAGTTATTTTTGACTCCTAGTAACAAGATAGATTATCCCCGTGTTGATCTATCAACAATGCACTCATCAACACTGCAATTGAATCCATCCATCTTGCAGTTGATCTTCTCTTTCCTAGCATTAGAATGTTTTATAGAGAATAGAATACATCTGTTTTTCTCCTGTTAGCGCCTTACATTTGGTCTCATACTTTTGAGAAGCAATTCTTGCTAAGTTGTCCTGCTGATGCAAGTACTTTGTTTTTTCGAGAGCTTGAAAAGTGACTTCCTCTCCGTGTGAGGAAGCATAGCTGAAGAGAGTATCATTGTGCCTGATGTTTTGCAGAGCATTTCAGCAGGGGTTGCCTTGACAAATACCAAAGATGAAAATGCAATTGCTCCTCAGTTGATTTTTATTCTTTTCTCCAAATCTAATTGAGTCTTCCAAAATAAGGAGCATTCTACACTGATTATTATTTATGAGTTGTAGAAAATACTCCTTTAGCATTAGTTGTGAGTTTGCTGGTGCTGTTCATTGTTCACTTCTCATGCCAGTTAGACAAAGAAAAGAAATTGAAATAGAAAAGCAATTAGGAATTGACTGCCACAGATTACTGGATACTGTTTTCACACAGCAGTTTCAGTTTTCTAAACAAACAGGTTTTTAAGGTTCTTACTCCAATTAACATCCAATCCTTTTTGGACCTAGGAATAGTCAAGGGTTTTCTAGTAGCTTAATACCCAGCCACCGATTCCTAGTTCCCAGATGCATCGGGTTGTTTTCATATAATTAGTGGGCCATCTGGACCTTAGCAAAGTAGTCCAGCTATACCTAGATACAAATGAGTGCCTGGAAGTAGAATGCCAAGCCTTTCAAGCCCATTTCTATGCCAATTTTATCCTGACATCTTGTAAAATAGTTTTTTTCCTACTGAAGCAAGAGAGATTCAGCTTATTAAGGTTTACTATTTTTTTGAAATTAGACTTTTTTTAAGCAGGTCTTTCAAAAGACTTTTATAAAAGATCTATATTGAGATCTAGGGCTCAAAAGACTTGATTGGGAGTTGTCTCGAGTTATAAGATGGATGACTATATAAATGTTTTAATAAAATAAGTTTGGATCAGGATTTGAAACCCAACTCATTAAAATAGCTGTCTTTTTGCATTGACTTCATCTATATGCACCTATGCATTAAGATATTCCTTTGTAGAACTTCTTTTTTGATATCTTCCTGTTGATAGATGTATTTAAGATTGCAGTTAACTTATACAGACTTGTTACGTATACCTGTGAGCAGTTCAACCAACTTTTCCATCAGTGCTTTGCTGAGTATATGTGAAGAGTAGCAACAAGCTCCTAAGCCTTTCCTTTTGTGAGACAATTCAGTCTTAATTCAGGGGTATTATCAGATGCTTCATTTGACACAAGAGGCTTGCAACAAATAGTGCCTTGTTTCTAAATCTACTTAGAAAGAAATGCCCAACTTATTTGGATTGATTTTATAAGATTTTTAAAGCACCCTGGCCAGAAAATGCTGGGCTTAAAGTGACATTTTCTGCTGTGGCTGGAGAATATTGTCCACTTTTTTTAAAAAAATTGTCTGTACCAGGAAATAATTCCTTAATGCCTTTTTCTTAATCTATATCTCGTGTATCTTTAGACTGGGAACTTGCATTGACATTGCTTTCCAGTCTCAAAACTATATAAAAACTGTTAGCTCTTCTTTACTATCACTTTTTATCCTCACTAGAGGTGTGGATAAAATGGGGGAAATTCATTTTGAATCCCAAACAAGGTCATTGGTCGCTAGAGTTTCGGATAAATAGTAATGGGTTGGTTATGGTTCAGCAGAACCAAAACCCAAAGTGTAATTGTTCCGTATTCCAGATAAAACAATCAAAAAAAAGCCAAGAAGAGCAAGTATGCCAGTCCCTCTATCCTTTCATTAGCTTTCCAGTACAGTGTATCTCACACACACATTAAGTTTCCTGAGCATATTTCCTTTTCTCACTTCAGTCTGTGCTCCAGTACAGTATACAGGTAGTCCTCGACTTACGACAGTTCATTTAGTGACTGTTCAAAGTTACAATGGCACTGAAAAAAATTGCTTATAACTGTTTTTCACACTTGCAACTATTGCAGCATCTCCATGGTCACGTAATCAAAATTTGGACATTTAGCAACTGAGTCATTTATGATGGTTGCAGTGTCCTAGGGTCATGTGATCACCTTTTGTGACCTGACAAACTCAATTGGAAAACCAGATTCACTTAACAACCATGTTACTAACAGTGATTAACAACTATGGCAAGAAAGGTCATAAAATTGGGCATTATTAAAATGGGGCAAATTCACTTAACAATTGTCTCATTTAGCAACAGAAATTTTGGGCTCAATTGTTGTCAGGGAATTGTGCAGCCAGTGTCCAAACGGAGTCAGAGACGCTGAGACAAACTTGTAGTGTTAAATTAAAAAATTATTTCCAGTAAATAAGAATAGAGCATCATCAGGTAAATCAACACAGCAGGAAGATCAGGAGGTAAATCAATGGAGAGCACAGAGGAAAACGGCAGGAAACAAGGAAACTCCCCCTTTATTCTCAGCAACCAATCACAGCTCAGATTCCCTCATGCAGTGGCCAGCTCTCTTTAACCAATTAGCTATAACTGTCTTCTTACTGTCCAACCCTTCACTGCTCCAGCTATTAAATTTTAAATACCTTAACAATTGTTGTAAGTTGAGGATTGTCTGTATTGCATTTTTTTATCCATGGAAAACTATAAATTGCTTATGGTCCAAGATGCTACTTTTTAAACAAAGCTGTTCTTTAACTGGGAAAGTTGCTGTTCATGGGCCAAGATGACACTTTAAACAAGGCTGCATTTTTACTGGAAAAATTGTTGAGGCAGCACTCACTAGCCTGGCACTTCCACTCCAGCAGTCATAATAAATCTTACACTTCAAACAGAGGAAAATGAAGATGATTTTTTTTCCTTCCTTGTTCTGTTAAACATTTATGAGAGATACACATTCATGTATAGGCGCACACCATTTGTTACAAATTGTACTTGATAGATGGAAGTAATTTTGACAGAAATCTACTTACAGTTACTGTTATAGCACTATAGAAGGAATCACAAGTTTTGCTTTATTTTGCAAGGCAAATTAATTACTTGTCTCATAATTTGTAGTAGAATTTGCTCTTAAGATGGTGTTTCGTATCCACAATCTCCTGAAAGAGCTTGAAGGAGAAATTTTTATCCTGGTAAATGGTGTTAAGTCCTTTCCCTTTAAATATGCTATGAATATTAATATTTAAAAATAATCCTGGAATCTGATTGCATTACAAATCTAGGGAGCAATCAAGAGAAGAAAATATATTCTTTATAGTTATATCTGCTCTTGCATTTAATTACATGCTAACTGAACATTAATAGATTTAAATGCTATTTGCAGGGTTGTCTGAAATGTTCTGCAGTCCACCAAATGGAAAACAGAAAAGTTTTGTACCAGAAACTCAGATATCAGAAATAAATGCATCAGAAGAATTTGGTATGTTTTATTGCGTATACATTCTGAATAATGACGTTCATACAGCCATTTAGCATAGAATATTTTATCATTCATCCCAAAGATAAGTACTACAAATCAATGAGGTTTGGTTTTTAGAATGGAAGGAAACCTCTTCTGCATCAATATCTCTCTTCTCTGAAACTGCTAAGGCTATGTGGAGGTCGTCCCTTATTGTTGTAGAAATGTCAGGTCAGTCTTTCCTTGCAGTACCGATCAGAATTTCAGGTGTTGCTTTAACGACTGTGCTGCTTTTAAGTAAGAAGAGAATCCGCTTAGAGATACAAGCCAGATGAGCAAAGGCAGAGAATAATGGTGTTTTATTAAGTCACTGAGCTACATCAAGTTGTAAATACTGAATAAAATATATGGTCTTATCCAAATAAAGTTTTATGATGATGTGATAATGAAAACAGGATATAATTTGTCATTCCTTGTGTTACTCTGTAAAGATGTTTTAGGGGGGAAATGAAATAATTAGCCAGCTGAGATAATTAGATTCATTCAAGGTGCAACAGTTTTAATGGGTTCAAATTTAGGTCTCAGGTTGGAGAAATACATAAAACTCTTTCTGTATTTGATTTCCCAATTTATATTAGTGGAGTAAACATATTCTCCTTCTGATTGGTAGAAGGTTAGATGGTTGTTGATTTTGGTCCTACTACTACTTAGAAGTTGCCATGTTTCAGATACTAGTTTGTTTAAGGTACAATCCCAATTATAATATGTATGTTTTCCATTTTGAGTAACAGTTACTTTAATTTGACTTAATTCATTTTTAATATTGGTGTAATTTGGTTTTTATGTTTTTTGTTTCATTCTAAAACATACAGAGTCTAATACATAATTATTTTAAGTAATATTTCTTCACATTTAAGTGCATTTCCGTCAATGTAGTCAGTGAAGTTTCATTACTGTATCATTTTTCTATTTCTATTAGAAAAACAGTCTGTTTTGGATGTTAATATTTCAAGCCAAAAAAGAGTTTACGATCAAGATGTAATATCTCCAGCATTGGAAGAAGTATCACAAATACCTATTCATGATAATTTAATGGTATCACTAAATGAAAGAAATATAATGGGAATGGATGAAGAAAACCTGCAACAAGAATCAGAGCCAGTTAGACAGTTTTTGGAAATCAAGAGGCTCTTGAAGACAACTAAGGAAAAATCTGAACCTGTTGAGGCGCTTTCAGGGGCCAAGAGGCTCTTGAGGACACCTAAGCAAAAATCAGAGCCAGCTGAAGTGCTTTCAGGAGTCAAGAGGCTCTTGAAGAGACCTAAGGAAAAGTCAGAGCCAGATGAAGTGTTTTCAGAAGTCAAGAGGCTCTTGAGAACACCTAAGGAAAAATCGGAGCCAGCTGAAGTGCTTTCAGGAATCAAGAGGCTCTTGAAGACACCTAAGGAAAAGTCAGAGCCGGATGAAGTGCTTTCAGGGGCCAAGAGGCTCTTGAGAACACCTAAGGAAAAAATGGAATCTGTTGAGGTGCTTTCAGGGGTCAAGAGGCTCTTGAAGACACCTAAGGAAAAGTCAGAGCCGGATGAAGTGCTTTCAGGAATCAAGAGGCTCTTGAGAACACCTAAGGAAAAAACGGAATCTGTTCAGGTGCTTTCAGGGTTCAAGAGGCTCTTGAAGACACCTAAGGAAAAGTCAGAGCCGGATGAAGTGCTTTCAGGAATCAAGAGGCTCTTGAGAACACCTAAGGAAAAAACGGAATCTGTTGAGGTGCTTTCAGGGGTCAAGAGGCTCTTGAAGACACCTAAGGAAAAGTCAGAGCCAGTCGAGGCACTTTCAGGAGTCAAGAGGCTCTTGAAAACACCAAAGGAAAAGTCAGAGCTAGTTGAGGACCTTTCAGGGATCAAGAGGCTCTTTAAGTCACCTAAGGAAAAATCTGAACCTGCTGAGGACCTTTCAGGGATCAAGAGGCTCTTAGAGACACCTGAGCAAAAATCAGAACCTGTGGAGGTGTTTTCAGGAATCAAGACATTGAAAACATCCAAACAGACTATGGAGCCTCTTGCTGATGATATCTATGCTAAATCTAGGTTATCTACTGAAGAAGTATTAAAAGAAATGTTGGACACTGAAAATGATAAGGTACGTTTATTATATCAAATATTTGTACTCATTTTTATTTAGGTAGCCCATAATTTAATAACCAGAAGAATTCACATAATCCATTTTTATTCCATAATAACGTTTTGAAATATTGGGATCAATTATTAGTCTGGCATGATCTGTTTTTGTCAAAAGCCAACATGGGTTTGTCAAAAACAGATCATGCCAGACTAATCTTATTGCATTCTTTGACAAAGTGACAAAATTAGTGGACCAGAGGAATGCTGTCGATGTGGTTTACTTGGACTTCAGTAAGGCATTTGATAAAGTAGACCATAACCTACTACTAGATAAAGTAGAAAAATGTGGGATGGACAGCAGCAACACCAGATGGATTCAAAACTGGCTAACCAACCGCACTCAACATGTAGTGCTCAATGGAACTGCATCTACATGGAGGGAAGTATGCAGTGGAGTACCCCAAGGCTCTGTTTTAGGCCCAGTACTCTTCAACATCTTCATCAATGACTTGGACGAGGGGATAGATGGGGAACTCATCAAATTTGCAGATGACACCAAACTGGCAGGAATAGCCAACTCTCCAGAAGATAGGCTCAAGATACAGAAGGATCTTGACAGACTTGAACAATGGGCGCTATCAAACAAAATGAAATTCAATGGTGAAAAAAGTAAGGTTCTACATTTAGGCAAGAAAAACAAAATGCACAGGTACAGTATATGTGGTACCTTGCTCAACAGTAGTAACTGTGAGAGAGATCTTGGAGTCCTAATGGACAACCATTTAAATATGAGCCAGCAGTGTGCAGCAGCTGCCAAAAAAGCCAACACAGTTCTAGGCTGCATTAACAGAGGGATAGAATCAAGATCACGCAAAGCGTTAATACCACTTTATAATGCCTTGGTAAGGCCACACTTGGAATACTGCATTCAGTTTTGGTCGTCACGATGTAAAAAGGACGTCGAAACTCTAGAAAGAGTGCAGAGAAGAGCAACAAAGATAATTAGGGGACTGGAGGCTAAAACATGAAGAACGGTTGCAGGAACTGGGTATGTCTAGTTTAATGAAAAGAAGGATCAGGGGAGACATGATAGCAGTGTTCCAATATCTCAGGGGTTGCCACAGAGAAGAGGGAGTCAAACTATTCTCCAAAGCACCTGAGGGTAGAACAAGAAGCAATGGGTGGAAACTAAACAAGGAGAGAAGCAACTTAGAACTAAGGAGAAATTTCCCGACAGTTAGAACAATTAATCCGTGGAACAGCCTGCCTCCAGAAGTTGTGAATTTTTCAACACTGGAAGTTTTTAAGAAGATGTTGGATGACCATTTGTCTGAAGTAGTGTAGGGTTTCCTGCCTAGGCAGGGGGTTGGACTAGAAGACCTCCAAGGTCCCTTCCAACTCTGTTGTTATTATTATTTTGATCCCAGAAAATTCAAATGACAACTCGATAGTTACTTTGCTCTTTGGATTTGGGGCTAAACATTGTGATCTTGTAGTAAGTAGCTAGTTCCATTTTTAGACTAAAATTAGAAATTTTGGATTCTTAATTATAGCTGTAAATATTGCAAAACACAGATTTAAAAAAATGCTTCTCTGCATCTTACTGTCACTGCCAGCAGTAATAATTCATATTTGAACATATAGTCTATCATGTGTTATTATATTTTAATATACATAATATAAATCTCTGCTAATATAAAACAGGATTATGTAAAACATTTCCTTGAGAAACATAGCTTCTTGAAATGCTATGCTTTGCCTATGCATGCATGTTGTAAGTACAATTACTTTGATTTCCTGGCAGTTATAGCACAAGTATAGTCTGCATGCACTCAAGAAAGAAATTTGGAAACAATGTTCAGCTGTACTGTTTCCTAAGCCCAGCCTTACAAAATACACAGTTGTATCATTCAAGGAAGCGTACTGGAACTTTTTATGTGAGAAATATTTTGATATCAGCTATTTTAATAACTGTAATATTTATAGGCTAAAATACCAGAATCTCTGAATTTTATGGAAGAAAATGGATCTTACACCAGTTCCAGAAATAAACTGGGTAAGTATAAAGTTTATTTCATTAAAATATGCTTTTTATATTCTTTTGAAAGTATACTATAATATAGGTGAATAAAGATGTGGTTCTGATTTAGTCATGCAGAAAAATTTTGTCTAAATTTTGACATTTTAATTTTGATACAAATTGTTTCACTGTAGTGAATATTAATGAGAACTGCTTTTTAAAAATTAGTAGAGCTCTGTAAATTTAAAATTAG
This sequence comes from Diadophis punctatus similis, assembly GCA_023053685.1. Lineage (NCBI taxonomy): Eukaryota > Metazoa > Chordata > Lepidosauria > Squamata > Dipsadidae > Diadophis > Diadophis punctatus. The sequence continues at coordinate 16,433,636 of JALIGW010000005.1, forward strand.
TACAAATTTTAGAATATAAATATTAGGACAGTATTCTAAAAAGAATCATATCATTAACTGAAATACTTAGATAAATGTTTCTCCAAAGTAAAAAGAAAGTTACCCAGAACATCAGTTCAAAACTTCATTTTTCTTAATGACTGATCTTAAAAATATATTTGAACATGTTTTATTTCAGAGTCCATGGAAAATGTGCCTGGAAGTTGTGAAGCAAACCTGGAAATTAAAATTGAAAAAGAAGCTCATTTTCCAGTAACAAAAAATAACAGTAGTATTCTAAACCGTGTAGGCCATGTTGCATGTAATTCATTTAATGAATTGAAAACAGAGTTCAACAATAAAACAACCAGAACAATCTCTCTCTCCGAAAACTACGAGCCAGATGGAATGAGTTTCAAAAATGAAGCCAAAACTGATTTTGTAAAGGAAGCAGCTGAAAATTCTGATGCATTAAAAACAGAAAAGCCTGAACCACTTGCTTTGGCTAGAACTAGGAGAAGGAAAATAAATGACTGCAGTTCTGCAGTATATACAAAGACGATTCAGAGGCCTACAAAGAATAGATCAACATTAGCTAATTGTGAGCAAATCAGTGAAAGTTTTGACAGCCACACAGAACTAAATCCATTGCACAAATCTGAAAGCAATTTTACGACAATTGAAACAACCAAATTATCTCAAAGAGGAAGACCAAAGAAGAAGCATGTTGAAACAAATGGGAATATAGAATCTGACAACATAAGCCATACTCAGGAATTAGAAAAATCTTTAAAGGAAGCAACAGTGGAAAAACATTCTGACATTCCAGAAAATGGAACGAAAGATTCAAAAGCTGTATCAAAACAAAAAACATCCAGAAATAAAAGAAAACAATTATCACCTTGTGGAATGTCAGCAGAGAGTAATGATGAACTAAGAATTAACAATAAAAAGAGTCCACTAGTAACAGATAAATTATCTCAAAGAGGAAGACCAAAGAAGAAGCATGTTGAAACAAATAGGAATATAGGATCTGACAACATAAGCCATACTCAGGAATTAGAAAAATCTTTAAAGGAAGCAACAGTGGAAAAACAGCCTGTAAACAGGAGAAAAGTGGCAACTAAAAGAAAAGGAAAAACTGTAACAAGTATGGATTTGGAAGAAAATGAACCAATTCAAGAAAATGAAAGTGATTTAACTGCCAAAACAAGGCTAAGGTCTAGAAATGTAAAAAAGAGTGTTAGTGACGTAAAGAAAACATTTGCCAAAGGTAAAGCAAATGATGCAATGTCAGGGGAAGAAAGTAATAAAAGAAATAAAAGAACGATTGCTGCAATACAATCAAGCCCAGAAACATTAATCACAACTTTGAATGCAGATAAGCAAGGAAGGCAAAAATGTACAATATCTAAAATATGTAAAACTGAAGCTTCAGAAAATAATCTAACAGCAATGGAAGAAAATTTAGTGGAGAAGAAAAAAAAAGTTCATTTTTTACTTAAAGAAGACTTTAAGGCTCTTGAAGAAAAATGTGCACTTGGATATGAGAGTAATATTCATAAAGAAGAAGAAAGTCAAACTGAAAACATTTGTAATGGGATTCCAAAGGTTCCCTTGGAAAGCATGCAAACTCCTGTAGAGCCCAGTCCGCCCAGAATAGAAAAGCTATCAAAAAAGAATCTGCCTAGCAGAGGTAAGGGCAAAAAATCAGTTTCCAGCCCTTCTGTAGAAAGTGAAAGCAATCAGGCCTCTGATGGAAAAGATCATGATGTGATTGTCAGTCTAAAAGAAAATCCATCCAGGAGAGGAAGAAGCAAGCAAGTCAATGAAACATCCAGTAATAAAGAAGCTGATGTCCAAGGTCCAAATATGGCCATCAGACAAGAGAATAATCAGTCCAAAAGGACAAGAGGGAAGAGAAATACTCAAGAATCCTGTTCACTGAAGAGCCAAAGGACAGTGAAAGAGAATCCACCCAGGCGAGGCAGACATAAAAAAACTATTTCTGGTGATTTATCTACAGATTCTGACAGTACACACATAACCCCTATAATAGACAAAAATATAGATGGCAAAAATGCTTGCCTTGCAAAGGAGGATCAATCAAAAGTAGGTAGAAGAACAAGAAGCACTGTTGTATTTCAGAAAATCCTTTCTCCTGTCAAAAACGACACTTGTCATTTGCTGTCATCAAACAGAGGGGAACATTCAGATGAACAGCCAAATGAAGATTTGAAGACAGTAAATAATACAAATGAGAATTTCACATACAACTGTAGAAAAAGGAAAGCTGTTCATGAAATTTCAGCAAACTCTGTTTCTTCCAGTAAAAAATCTGTATTTATTGATAATGACATTCCAGAAAATGGAAAGAAAGATTCAAAAGCTGTATCAAAACAAAAAACATCCAGAAATAAAAGAAAACAATTATCACCTTGTGGAATGTCAGCAGAGAGTAATGAACTAAGAATTAACAATAAAAAGAGTCCACTAGAAACAGATAATGTTGGTCCTTTAAAAAACAATTTTGGAAAAAAGCGCCAATCAAAGAAGCAAAGAGAAGAAACTAATATTGCATCATTAGTTTCTCCCTCCCTGAAAGTGAGCATTACTTTGTCACCATTATCTTCTGCTAATGAAAATCAAAGTGGAAACTGCAAAGATTCTGTTGGAAAAAGGGAATTAGCAAAACTTTCAGATACATGCAATATAATGACACGCTCTCTCAGAAGAAAGTACATTATTGCAAAAGAAGAGTTTGTTCATGAAACCCAAAACAAAGATTTGCAGAAAACAGCTCTGGCAACTGTGATCAATCAAAGCAGAGGTAGAAGAAAAATTAATAAACTTGAGGCTGCTGTTTCTTCTTCTCTCAAAGAAAAATGTACATTATCTGCAGGCAGTGATAATTTTCCTAATGAACAAATTCTAAATAATGTTTCAAATAAAAAAGTTTCCTTAATGGGCAAAGCACCAAAATTTCTTGAAATAAAAACCATGACTCAAAACATCAATCAAAATGATTCTTCTAATTATGACCAAAATAAAAATTCAAATATGCTGGTACAAAAGAGTTCATCAGAACGTGCAAAAAGAAAACAAATTAACAATTCAGGAACAATTACCACTGCTAACATGGTGAAAAATGTAATTCCAGAAAATAAATCGACAGTATCTAAAACAGGTATGTTATCTTTTATGTCTTAAACTAGTAAGCTTCATTCTTACTCTTTAGAATTAAAAAGATAATCCAGTAAAGCACAGGTTTCCTCCTGATCTTGTCTTTCTGCTCATAAATTCTGTTTGAATGGGATTTTCAGTTTTAACATTATTCTGGAATCTTAATATCAATAGAGCACAATAGTTTAAGAAGGGTGCGGCCTAAAAGGTCCACAAACTAGTCCAAATCAATACACAGGTTTTGCATTTTAAAATTCACTTTTGGACCTCATTATCAATTCACCAGAAGAATATACACAGAGTAACACTGATAACTCTCCAGATCAATATATACACCACTTAAAAGATGAGGTGTTTTTTCTTGACTATGAACATGCAACTTAGAACTCCAATTTCCCCATAGATGCAGGAATTTTCAGAAGATTCTGAAGGAGCTCTTTTGATCATAGGTTTTTAGTTACATGTGTGCTGTATATCTTTTTCAATTGAGTGTATTGACTGTTGAAGAAGGATATATATATATATTGCTCATAGGAATAGACTAAATTGTCTTGCACAGAAATGCAGTGTTCTGTTAACACTCCCAAATAATGTTCTTTTTTAGCCTGAAAATTTGTAGATGTGTTATGATTACAGTTTTCAAAATTATCTAAAAGGATTGATTGATTGATTCACAGTTTGAATGAAATAATATAAAATTAATTACTCAGGCACTTTTATTCTGTTCTGTACATTTTGGAACTTATATTTACCAGGGCTTTAGAGAAATAATAGCATGCATTCCTCCGTCAGAATTTCTTAAAAATATGCTGAAGATTTTCTTGAATTTTAATTGATTTTAATCTTATTGGATTATTCCAAAGTTCCATGTGTGTATGTGTGTTCAAAATAATTTACCTACTCTAGGAAGATTTCTTGTAAATATTGATATATCATTTTGTTTTTCCGTATATACAGTGCAAACAAGAGGTAAAAAGAAAATGAAAGAAGAAAATACAACTCTGATGACTGAAATTCAAGTGTAGTCTGCTCATCCATCTACCACAAGCTTTTTTGAAAGAAAAGATTATAGAAATTTCAACAGTTGGATTGCCTTCACTTAGGACTCATTTCCCAACATTTTTACAGTCTTACTAAGGGCTCCTGAAGTGGTAAAAGACAGTTCTCTTAACTGGTTAGTAAGAAATATTCAGTAATTTGCCACTATATACAGGCTCCGAACATACTGTTATATCATGAGTATTGGTATGGCCTGATGGTGCCTGAATTCTGCATAGAATATTCTAGGAACAAAACATTCCTAACCTTATTTTTGCATATTCAGAATCTAGTTCATTCCATTCCTTACCTCTTTTTAATTACATTTTTTAAATATCTTTTCTTTCAATTTATATAAAATGGGTAGTGAGAAAGTGATATTTGAAAATTTTAATATTTTTTAATAAACTTTGTATATGTGATTGGTGGATTTGTTCTAATTTTGTTCATTTTTCGTTTTATCTACCCCTTCTTTTTAATCTGACATTTAAATTCTACATGTCACATTTAATTGACTTCTCACCTACCAAACATCTTTAGAAAGCACTTGGCAATTGTAAACTCGCAATTTAACACTTTTACCCATCAGCAGCTTTACATGCTAAGATGTTCATCCATAAATTCGGGAGGTTATTTACCTGTGTCTCTTAAAAGTAAACTATATTGCCATTAATTTCTGATGAAATAATTACTTGTATTTTAAATCAGTAACCGTAGTTCCCATGTGAGGCTTCTACACAATTTATAGTCAGGAACTATATAATTTCTTGGTTTATTTAATTTTCTTTGAAATACAAGCTGTTTCTGAGTGTGGACTAACAAAATTATTAAATTAAACACTGCATTATTAAGTATAGGATATTTATTCTAATGAAGATGCCTTGTGTAACTTAATGCCGACTTCTCCTAAAGGAGATAATTGAAAAAATAAACCCTCCCATGCATGCTTTCTTAACAATACTGTGCCATTTTGTACACTTGATCTAAACCGGTGGTTTCAGTTTTCTTTACATGCTTGTGCAGAGTAAATAATTGTCTTGTATGCCTTTCCTGCTTTATGCTAGGTCAAATAATCATTCAAAAGTCATTTTTGTAATTTAAGATCTGCATAGATCAGCCTGATATTTTGTCAAGGATTTAGTAGGCCAGAACTACAGTCCATCTGAGTAATTTTAAGATAGGAATTCTTCAAGGCTTTATATGAAACTTCAATGTTCTACAAGACTTTCTGTAATTCTTCCCCCCCCTTAAGTGTCTGCATTATCCATGCATATAAATATCAAAACTGTTAAAACTTCCCAGGACTCAGCATTACTGGACATCTGCAGTTAATTAATCTCTTGTTATTCCCATTCATTTTTGTACCCCATTCCTATTTCCATGTGTTCTTGTACAGTATTGATAAAAGGAAGCCCCAGGCTAAGAATTCTTGCTGATTTAACTACTATTTCCACTTAATAGTCACACATACAGGTAGTCCTTGACGTAGGACCAAAATGAGGCCCACAATTTCTGCTGCTAAACAAGACAGTTAAGTGAGTTTTGTCCCATTTTATGACCTTTCTTGTCACTGATCTTAAGCAAATCACTGCATTTGTTAAAGTTAGTAACAGTTAAATGAATCTGGCTTCCCATTGACTTGTCAGAAGATCTCAAAAGATCACATGACCCCAGGACACTGCAACTGACAAAATATGAGTTGGTTGCCAAGATTCAATTCTGATCATGTGACCATGGAAATGCTGCAGTGATTGTAAGTGAAAAACGATCTTCAGTTGCTTTTTTCAATACCACTATAACTTAGGTCACTGAACTAGACTAACACTTTCTATAATTGAAAGAATATGGGTCAGCCTCTAGCTTCTAGTAAGTGTCAGCTAATTGCTGATCCTAACAATGGCTATATCAAGCAAAAAGATAGACAAAATAGCTGTCACTAATGCAAATTCATGACTTATAAAACCTCTTAGCAGGTTAGTAGCCTGTACCCTCACTACCATTTTCACTGAAAGAATAATGAAAGGGTGGACTACACTTATTTTCTTTTTCCTTTTTTTCTTTTTAAAAAGCCTTTAGTAAGCCTAGGGAAAAGCTAGCTAGATAACAAATGAATGGTGTTGACTGCATCTGAGGAGAATGGCTGATATACCAAGTTTTGGCTTGTGTTATTGGATTTTTAGGGGTTGCTGTGAACTGCCCAGAGTGGTTTCTCTGAAGATAGAAGGCCAAATATGAATTTTAAATAAATAGTAATTTTAACCAAACACTACTGAGTTCTGAATCAACAACTTCTCTAAACCTTAGACCAAGTGTGTCCAGCCCAGGGCCCGCAGGCCACATGTAGCCCTAATAATGTGGCCCCAAAAGATGTGATTTTTAGCAATATTTACATACATTAACTATTATATATTTTATATGTGGCTGAAGACAATCTCTTCACTCAAGACAGCTCAGGCAAGCCAAAAGTTTGGGCACCTGTGTCTTAGACAAAACTCTTGTATCTGCTATTTCCATATCAATAGCAAAACTCTTCTTTCAAAACAGTGTTTCTCAATCTCAGCGTGGTTAGCTGTGGAATTCTGGGAGTTACTGAGACTAGGAAACACTTTCTAAGATCTTAGATCAGCTCATCTATTGACACTATTTTTAAAAAGTTAAATCAGGGCAACTGGACCAAAGTATATTAATCTGAAATGTTTCGCTTCCCATCCAAGAAGCTTCATCAGCCAAAATAGAAAAAAATAGGTGAGAGTTGTTGGAATGAACCAATTCTTTCCTCCCCAATTGCAGGGGTTTCTCCCCAAATTTTTTTCCTATTCACTGATGAAGGTAGCTGGATGGGAAGCGAAGTGTTTCAGATTAATATATGCCTCAATGGAGATGGTGATCCTGCCTTCTGGAAGCAGCCAGTGAACCGCTGGAGTTAGCCTGCAAAGAAAGTAAAGTGCTCTGGCCCACATGGACAAGAAGACTTGAAAAGACTTTTAAAACTGCAACAGAAAAAGGGAGCTGGTGACCGAAGTGGCAATTCAAAAGAGAAGGAAGAGCTGGTCTCGTCTGAGGAGATTTTTTTTGGGAAGAAGAAACCCATCTGTTTTATAATAGTATCTAACTAGTTGTCATTCTATCTGATAAAACACTTTAGCAGATGAAATTGTCTCTGGAGAGGGTGCAGACGAACTAGAAATCCAGTTTTATAGGGAGTCAAGAAAAGTCAAGATGGCTGTGTGAATGAACCAGTACGCCTTTATTGTCTTGGTTGTGTGATTGTGGCCACTCTTATGACGTTTTTGACCAACTGGTATGCATTATTCAGGTGCTCTTCATCTGTTCTTCATATTTATTTACTTTAAAAAAACACACCAAGGCACAACATCAGCACTAGGCCTGGAGTCACCCATACACTGTCCAGTTGTTGCCTTGGTGATCATCGTGCCCCACCTGACTTAAAATGTTGAAAAGGGGTTCAATTTGAAGAACATTTATTTAAAAAACAACACTGCAAGGGACATGGCAGTTTTCAAATTATTTCTAATAATGCTTTGAACTCACATACTTCATAAGAATTCTTCAATAATAAGAATGGCAAAATGGACCCTAAGAGTTGCTGAGAAGTATATTCCGAAAGAAAATGGAAGCAGGGAGCATTCTGGGATCTAATAGGTAAAGCATATTCTCATCTGTTTTGTCTTATAAGATGGCAAACCCTATCAAAAAATTGGAAAATGGCTAATTTGACTGCTGGCATGTTAACACACACTCCAAAACAAATAATTTTCTAATCTCCACCCCCCTTCTAGGCCACCCTAATCTGCAGCATTTGGTGACAGGTCTGGGCCTCAACCTGAGGCCTAGCACCATTGGTTTCATCAAAAATGCCACCTCATGCTGTTCAAGAGGTGCAAGCCTTGGGGAAAGGATTGGCCAGCACTCCCCAGAAAATTGCATGAGAACAGAGCGTGCTTTCAAGAATAGTTGTTGGATGTTGGTGAACACTGGCATATCACCTTTGACACACGTGTCAGGTTTGCCATCACAGGACAAGACACATGCTCGGCATTTGCCAGTCACGTATTGGGAGATACAAGAATGAGGCAATCCATTTTAAATTTTCTGGTCAACCAACCTCTTTGTTCTTAAAATTGTGCTGTTCATGTTAATGATATTGGTGTTACAATACACTATGGATGTGACTTTAATTTACTTTGAAAAACAATTTGGGTTTGGCTATTTTGCAAGTGCATTAATACCAGTGTAGAGGAAGGTGTTCTCTGAAACAATTTCCAGTCCTAAAACAGCACTCTAAAGCAATATTTCTCAACCTTGCAGGTTTAAAATGTCTGGATTTCAACTCCCAGAATTCCCAGCCAGCATGCTCTAAAGAAAAAGTCAATATTTTTAGTACATTAATGATTTTTTTGCCTAACCATAGTAGTCATTAGTATAATAATAAAAGGTGAAGTCTGGTTAAAAGCTGTTGCTCCTAGAAATATTTTCTGGGTTTGATGGTAACTTATGTTGGTATCTTAATATATAGGTGTAATATAGGTTTTATTTTGGACTTTTAATGTATCACTATGCAGATAGTTTGGAGCAGTACAATTATTTAATTGAATTACCATACTTACAGGCACTGCAGCTCTCGCTTCTTTCAGTCTCATACTTTGAAAGCTTCCTATAAACTAATGCTACCCACACTAAACCACCTATAATTTTAACACTGTTTTGCATGGTCAAGGTAAAAGCAGTAATACAGAAAAAGCTGCTGATTGTCCCATTTAGATAATTTCCCCATTTTTTGTGTTAAGGAAGTATTAAAAGACAAGGTATTTTATTAAAGCAAAACAGATTTTTAAATAAGGTTTTAGAATTAGCTATTGTTTCTTCTGCATAATATGTAATGGTACATGAGTGTTATTTTTCATGTCTCTATTTAAAATCCTTAATTCTTGGACTCAGGTAAAAGGCATGCAAAAAAGCAGAGGATAAAAAAAGACAACACTGATCATATTGGTAAACAGGTTTAATGCCTTTTTCATATTCAACATTGGTTTGCTACTGATTATTGTATTTTCTCTGCTTTATGATGAGGGTTACAGCTATTTTTTTTATTGTGGATGACACAAGCAACTGAAAAAGCTGTTAAGCCACATTCACAGCCCAGGTGTGTTGCTAACTCAACCAAAATTATTAAGCTAAATACAGTTTTTAAACAATGATTAAGTGAATCAGATGCAAATTAAACAAAATTAACCTATAAATATATGTGTTTTTCAAATTAGTAATTGGATTTTTTGATAATCTTTGGCTTGACATTGATAAGCTGCTTCTCATAACAGTCTAATTAGACAATATGTAAACTTTGGCATTCGGTTCTGTCCTAGTGGCTTTTTCAAATGATGTTTGTAAAATTTGCAATTTCATATTACAGATTAAAAATTAAAAACTGCAGGAGGCTAACATTAAAATGAGAATTCATTTCAGGGAAAGCCCTGTAGACAAAATTCACCCTAATAGAATTGTGCATAAGGGGCTGCAAATCATGATCTATTGTTACACAGGGGAAGGCTTGTCAAAACCAGTATTGTTGGCCTGTAGTTCTATTCACTGTATTAAACCCATCCGTGAAGTCACTTTGGGGAAAATGTGAACATTATCAAAGAACAGTAAATTAGCAAGAAATTAAAGCATATACCCTTGCATTTCCAAAACAAAAGATCCCTTCATTAAAACCTTTCATCAGTGGTTTAATATTCATAGCAGTAATTTGCATAACTAAATCAGTTTTCACTGATGAGAGACTACCAAAGTTTCCCCCCCCCCCCACTAATTTCTTTTTTGAATGAGCTAGCTAGGGTTTATTATTAAAATTTTAAACCAGTCATTGAACAAAACAGATACATAGGTTGTGTGAATTTTTAAGTTATAATTATTGGGAGAAAATATAGATCACATGTTTCAAATATGAAAACAAAATAATTTTGTTTGAACAGTATATTTTTTTCCTATCATGTAGGAAGCTTAACAAATAGGCTGGCAACAGTTCAACTCTTCACTTCTATTTTTAACTGCATATAGAGAAGATACAACTGTAGACTTTTAAAACATGGTAATTATAATCGCCAAATAGTTTAAACTTTTTATCATTTCCCAAGTTCATTGTTCTGTTCTTAAAACATTGTCCCCCTTGTGAAAAAAAGACAAGGTATCGTAGCTTTTTAAAAGCTTTCATTTTAAACAGACTCCTACAGTAATATTTAAGGTAAAAAATAATTTCATATTCTGTTGGAAGAAGAGCAGTTGTAACCATCTATTACATATATTTGTATCTAAATAGTAAAAGCATTTAGAGTACACGCAAAAAGCATTTCAAAGCCAAATAAACAGCAAAGTACAGAGGAATTAAATTCATACATAATAGGAACCATTTCAGGAAGCATCCACTTTTGGAAGGGTATTTTCAGCAACATCTGGAGTGATTGATCTTTTGGATACATTTTGCTCATATTGCCATTTCACTGTGCTTGCAGACATATTTTGTTTATTGATAAAGAAGATTTCTTTTGTAGTTTTATTGTATATTATCTGAGTATGTGGTACTCATATGCTCTAAGCCATGAATATGTTGGGAGAAAATTTTCTTCATTGATAAACTGAGGAACTGACTTAAAATTAATGAATGTTTTACATACTAAAAAAACCCCTAAATTTTGTAAACAAATCAAATGTAACATGAATTAATAACCCATAAGACATTTTCCTACTTTCCCTTTCAAAGTTACCACATTTTAAGTGGATAAATAGATTTTATTATTTTGTTTTAATGTTTAAAATTTGGTAATAATGTGATAGTCAATAATTTAAATAATTAAACAATTTTATTAATGTAATTTGGTAAATTACATAATTAAATTAAAAATTTAACAATAGTTGAATTATAACTTTATTTAATAGGCTAAGCAAGATTTTCTTCATTCCCTGTATACTATTTTTAATGGTGGTACATTTATTGAAATACATATTGCTGATATGTGGATAGAGCAAAAGTTTGCATCTGTCCAGTTACATCATTTACAATCTGTCAAGTCTAGATGTATGTTCCTCTAAGTTCAGTAAAATGTATTAAGTTAGATTACATAGGGCTATTATTTTAAAATATACATTAACATTCTTTTCCCGTGATCTTTTTTCCCCTTTCTTTTTTCAGAGATTGGTGATTTCTTTTAAAGGACCCATTTAAACCCTAACCCACAGAATTAGGTGTGGTTTGGGTCATAATTAGTTGTGTGCAAGCCTCCCTCACTCTGTAACTTTTTGTTACTCATAGACTGGAAACATAGTAACTAGGGTAGAGGTTTCTAGAACTACTAAATGAAATGCTTGTGTTATTCTTATCTTTTGTTATCTTTTTTGTATCCATAAAATTTGTATTCGGCACCAATCTTTTCAATTTACAATTAGAGGGATTCCAAGTGGTTTATATCAATAATCATTATGAAAAATATTCAAAAATAGTCAATATTTTATCTTTATATTTTAAAAAGAACCAGTGATAAAATAATAGAGCTTGTGATGCTGAATTAACCACAAATTCCTAAATTATCATTCTTTGCCATTGCAGTATATTAGCAAATATAGAGGAAGAAATTGTCCCCTCAAGAGAGTCCTTGTCAGTCTTTCTTTCTTTTTTAAGTTATTTATTGTGTCTCTGGGAGAACAAGATTATAAACAATGTCAATTTTCTACTGCTTCTGTTTTGGTTTGGTTAAAAATATATCCTCTATTGAGAGCATCTTTTTGCAAAGGTTGGTTTATGTGGATTGATGATGTGTTACAGTTGTTTGTCCTCTTCTTGTGTACTAAAATTTATTCAAATTAGCACTATAGTTCCTTCAGTTCCGAATCTGTAACATATGTTTAAATGAAAATAGCCTAAAAAGTGAGATAGAACATAAAATAATATTTTAATATATTAATATATTCTGCATGTAGTCTTGGGAACTAATGACTGTAGACATTCCAAGTATGTTATTCCATATCCCTACATAATTTACTACATCATAATAAACCAATTAAGATGCTGAGAATACTTATCTCAAAATAAACTCAGAGTTCTCAAAACTATCGATTAATATATGCATTTAATAGGACAACTTGGTTTTTGTAATAATTGTAATTTTTTTGTTGCACTGAATCCTTGATAGACCAGTTAAAACTAGGAAAAGGGAGAGGGAAGTTTGACTTGAATGGTTTAAGCCATTCCGACTTGCAGTATTAGATATAGTGAAAGAGAGAGCTTTAGGCATGCAAAATGAGTCATCTGTCACAGTAATGTTAGATTATAGCCTCCCAGAGGACTCTTGATAAAAGAAATGAAGGATTCATTTTTAAGTCATCAGTTGTTTGTAAAAATACAAGTTACAGTTTTTAAAGCATATTCCAATTTGAGAAAGATGCATAGGTCCCTGTGTTAGCAGAAAACAGACTTAGTACTTAGTGCTCTTTGAATTCATAAAATAGGACATAATATCAGGTACTTTATTTAACTTCACAAGTGAAGAGGTAAGCTAAATAATCTGGGACATCCCTCATCCGGAATACACAATAGTAATTGAGGTGGAAGATTGGAGAAAGGTTATTCCAAAATAGGTCTGACGATGTGACAAAATTTATTTTTGGAATGCTCTGTTTTGTGTACATTGAACACTCTGGTTTTCTAGTTTTAAAATATAGATAGGTTATTAGAAGAAGTAAAACTTTAATCTGTCTAACCCAACTGCTCTAGCTATTCACTCCTCCAAAAAACTTCACAGTATCTCCTTCATTTTCTAACACTAGTGATGATTCTGGACATTCTGTCATAAACCCAGAACTAAACCCTGTTGTACATATTTAAGGACTAGAACCACACATACACAGTCTAGAGCTAGAAAGAAAAAAAAATACCATGTTAAATTAAAATATATCTGCTGCTAATGAATGTAGAAAAAAAGATAAAATGATTAACCTACAAAAACTTCTCATTATAGAAACTTTGCATCTGATATCTGTATTTCTTATATGATCAAAAATATATGCTGTAAGGCGCACATGAATATAATTGTTGTCTTCAAATTTCTGGGGAAACTTAACATGTTGCTGTAAAATACTTCAGTATAATATAAAATCTTAAATTAAATATATAGGCAATGAACTGCCCTATTTCCTTTATTGCCGCTCTCCCTCCAGATCCCTGCCTCTGCTCTGTGTTAATAAAGATCTTCATTCATACATACATGTGGTTTAGATCAAAACCAAAGTATAGGGCTTGTTTACTGAGGCATGTCACTCCCCTAGCAGGCTATGCACTGGATCAACTAGGGAAATAAATTGCTGGGGGGGTGGGGAGAGGAAATTATACCATAAATAAAACAATGAAACTGTTTTCCAACACTGTTGTAAAATATTTTTAAAGAATAGTAATTCTTACAAGAAATCTATTGTCTGTCTGTCTGTCTGTCTGTCTGTCTGTCTGTCTGTCTGTCTGTCTGTCTCTATCTATCTATCTATCTATCTATCTATCTATCTATCTATCTATCTATCTATCTATCTATCTATCTATCTATCTATCTATCTATCTATCTATCTATCTATCTATCTATCTATCTAGGCAATATATATAATGCTAGGTTCCAAAAAGTTCTATGAGTGGGCATACAGTAATAAAAAAGGAAAATAGTAAGAATGTTTAAATAATATAGTAGTTCTTAAAAGGTACGTGTGTATGTACTATATGTATGTATGCATTTCTGCAATTTACATAATGCCAAGCTCCAAAAAACCTATGTGTGGCATACAATAATAAAAATGGAACATAGTAAGAATTAATAAGGAAAAAATCCTATGCCCCCAAAGCTGATGCCAAACAATTTCCTATCCATTGACATTCCTGGAAACAGTATTTAAAGCCATAATATCAAACTGCTAATATTGAATCAGTTTTTTAGTTACACAACCACTGAAATTGTTATAAAATCTGTCCCAGACATATATTCTGCCTCACACATACAGCAGTTAAATTACCATTCAAGATCCTCTTGCTTCTAGATGCCATGAGTTTCCTGCCCATTTCCCAGCACAAAAAGAATATTATGTGAGATACAATGCTGAGACCAAATTAAAATAAAATAAAAGAGGGAAGGAAGGAAGTATGTATATGAAAGCAATAATGACAGAACTCTGTTTTTTTAAAAGGGAACCTAGTGCAGATTTGAGGTAGGAATCCTGCCAATGATGCTTGCTCCATATACCCCAATTATTTTAAACTACACACCAGGACTCTTCAACTTTCAGAACTATGGAAACTGCAATGCTCATGTTGTAGGGTACTAATTGGGAAATATAGGGAGGTTTCCTGATTGGTGAAGGCAGCTGTAAACTAATAGCAAACTCCTTCCCCATTTGCAGAAACTTTTGGAGCAAAACAAGATATTCCTTCAATAAGACAAGCAGTTCAACAGACATGAGTTTTTAAAACTAAGAACAAACATTTAGGAAACAAAAAACCTGTGTTTGGGAGGAGGGAGGTCCCCAAATAGTTTAATGAGGACTGAACATGCTTACTGAATGCTTCTTGACTGAATGAGCAAGAAATGGAAGCCAGAGGCATATGGAAACTTGAAGAAAGGCATGGCTCTCCTCAGTAGAAGAATGGAGTACAGTCAGCGTGGTACTGTTAATAAGGTACTAGATTAGAAAGAGACTTAGGTTTGTTCTACCTCAACTACACAAGCCAAGTAGAAGAATTTGGGACAACCTAAAAGGCTATACTAGATAAGTGTCTTCTACCAGAGTGTTCCCAATATGATGCTTTGCAGGTGGTTTGGGACACTGAGTTGTCCAAGACTTGAACCCATCTAGAAGATGCTATGTTGGGGATGGTTACCTACCATGAAAACTTCCATAATTCTGGAGAACCTGACTTATTCAAAAGCACTTTGACATTTAGATCCTGTGAAGTTAGCTGTGAAATCAAAATCCTTGTTGACATTATATGTAACTCATAGAATATTTTTCAAAATTAATTAAGCTAAAGACAATTGGAAATAACTAAATTTTTGCAGTGAAAATTTAAAAAAACATACTTTGTTACAATGACGTAACTAGTAGGGTTACCAGACCTGAACCATGTAAAGCCATATAATATGCTTATATAATGACTGGAAAGTGATACATACAATTCTGCCTCTTTGCTGCCATCTTGTGATTTTCAGATATTTGCTGCCAATATTTGGTAGACTTATCAAATGGAAATTGTGCAAAGCAGGGATGGGTTCTAACTTACCTTGCTGCTGATTCGCTTTCTCCAGTGGGCATGCCTTGTGGCCGTGTGCGCGCTTTGGGCGCGCGTGCATGCGCAGTGCCAAAAAATAAAAATAGAATTTTTTTAAAGCCGAAAACAAGATCGCGACTGCATGCACAGTGCCGGAAACTCGGCTTCTGCACATGCTCAGAAGAAAAAATAAATAAATAAAGGTGGCGGCGCCCACGGACCGACATCGACCAAACCGGTTCTGTGACATCATCGTGAAGTCACCAGCGGGTCGCTACCTGTTCAGGTGAACCGGTCTGAACCGGGAGGAACCCACCTCTGGTGCAAAGAGGGAGATATTGTAGGACTCACAATGTGTCCAAGGCCAGGATTGTCACAATTCACTTTTGTGAATGCATAAGTGAATCCTTAGCACAATCTTAATTCCAGTATGTTCTGTATTGTATTATTTATAGCCCTAGGTCAGGATTTTCACTCTTATCCTGCTCCATCTAATGAGAAAAAGTATTGTATATCCGGTTATTTAGTACTGAGTTGTTTACAATCTACCCACAATTAATTAAAATATTTATTTGCAGTTTCCTCTACACCTGCCAGTACAGTTTGGCATTATTAATAACCATTATATTTGCTTCAATTGTCCTAAAGTTAGTTTTGAATTATAATGCTATTGTATAACCAGAAAAAATTGAGAGGATGAGTGAAAACCAGTAAGACTCCCCCCCCCCAAAGGAACTATGGGGAACCGGAACTAACTACATAATTCCTGTAAATCATCAATAAAGATAATCCACACTGAAGCAGAAGAAAATTAAAATTGAAGCTGAAAGGAAGAAGCTTAAAGTTGCAGTAGACTTTCGGAAAAATTACCTTTATTTAAGAGTAAATATTAGAGAAACACTGCTATCTATATCTGTTTTATTCTACTTTGCTCTGCTTTTCCTGTTTATTGTGGAAAGCTATTCCTCAACAATTTTGAGGAGCTTCATGCATCTCACAGCATCTTCTTTATCCATTTTAAAATTATCATGACCTGTGGCCCTGGGATTTTCACCATGCTCAGCTCTCTCTTTCTGTCTTCCGCCTTCCTATTTTTACATTTCAAATTTGGCAATCCCTCTCCCCCCAGATAGTATTTAAATCAGTTTATAATTCTCTTCACTGCTATCTGATTTTTATTTCAACTTGTCTTAAGAAGATACATTCATTATTGATGCTTTTGGATTTTTGTTAAGGTACCAAAAAGTTTCCTCCAATTATTTAGAGACACACTAATCATTTGTAGCAATTCTTCCGGTGCTGTAAAGTTTAAGTCCTGAAGCAGAATAGCAGAATGAAATATATTATGAATCCATACAGTAATTAAGAAAGCATGTATAAATATGGGTGCACACGTTGCTAGTTTCAAATATTGCTCCAACTTTTGCAGTATAAATTTGACCTTTATTGTCTGTGTGCCCTTGCCTCGATCTCAGCTGAAACCCTGCAGCTGTAGCCTCAGCCCAACTGTACTTCCAAGTGCGTGCCCCCTATGGTCCTGTCCTATTTATGGAAATTTCTAACGACTTCAGTTCAGACTGTGGCTCAGATGATCAAAATGTAAAATGAGCTTCATGTCTCATTCGAGTCTCCATTTATTCATATCCAAAACCACAACACAATTTTGCATGATTATCACATAGTTAGTGTCAGGGGGAAGAAGCTCAGAGAACAGAAATACAGTGGGACAGGACCACAGGAAGATTAACAAAACTGGGCAATAATGTTTAAGCAATATTACACAGCAATATTAACATTTGATTAGCTAATAATCACTTTTGGAGGTTCAATAATTAAAAAGATAGCAGATATTTTCTCTGAGGTGCTTTTGAGTTGGTGATTATATAACTTCTTGGTGTGGTCCATAGCCCTACATGCAGTAGAGAATGTTAACTTTGTTACATCCACTTGAGATCTATAGCCAGCTAACAGTTTGTTCGCTCAGAAAAATCATATAGAAATATTTTTTCATAACTGCTTTTACAAGATTTTTCTGATAACATTATACCAGTGCTGCTTTTTTATCTTTTACTTTTACTTTTTATTTTTTAAAAAATCTACACAGCTCAAGTCTAGTAACAATAAAACATTTACAGTATATTGCTTGGATAGTCTTCAGTACCAGAGTTCTCAAACGCTGGGTGCCATGATGCTCTAAAATAATAAATGATGAGACCCCTGCCCAAATTAAATAGCAATGCTGCCTTCTAGCAGAGTAAACTTTAAATGAGCTTTGATGGGACTCTTACTTTTCCTGGATAAGCCACATGCTGGCTTGTCTGGCCAGACATGGTCTGATAGCAAATTAGATGAATATATGAAAGCAAAATTTGTCACTCAAAACTGGGTCACTTTCAGAATTTGCTCCTGGCTATGACTATCCTTCACTAGTCTTTGCACTCAAAGCACTAGTTTTTTACAGCAGTCTCAATCTACTTATAATCTGGCTAATATTTATTCTTGCTACCTCTATTCTATGTCTTGCCACCTCTGCTCTTTCACAGGTGGTTTTCCTTGGGCTTCTTACTGGAGAGTGTCATGCTGGAACAACCTGCATGTTCATTCCAGGTAGGCTGAGCATTGTGACTCTTAGTTCGCTCTTCAGCTTCCTCACATTGAGCAAGGTTTGAATGGAAAGTGAATTTTAATTTACTTGAATAAGGTACACCATTCCAAGCAATCTGATATCCTATTGCATTAGAGTTAGGGATAGTAAATGATGGGTAGTCCTATTCAAATTTAAGATACAGAATTGCCATGATTCCAAGCTATAGTCGATTTTTGTGATGTTTCTCTTTGTGGTGTCTTTATCTGGAGTGTTTTGAAATCATAATTCAACAATATGGTACTTATTTTCTATTTCTTATGATCAAGATGAAAACAGTTGATTTGAGTTTCCAGCAGTAATTGCCAATAGAAGCTTTGACATATTCTAAGCTTTAAAGTATTACAGTATATTTTAAGTGCATTTTGTTGACAATCACTCTTAGCTAATAATATTGGGAAAGGAAAAATTACCTTTCCATTCAAACCTTGCTCAATTTAACAAGCTGATTAGGAAGGACGTGGATTAATAGACCGATGGATAGGTAGATGGATAGATGGGTCAATAGATAGATGCCCTTGAATCAAATTCAACTCCTGCTGATAATATGGACACTTCCATGTATTTCTTTGGTAAACAGTATAATAATGGCTTGGCCTTGTCTTCTGGATTATTTTTTCACTTCCTAGTTTAGCCTAAAGCTCTGGAATTCCCTGGTGGTTCTCATCCAAGTACTAAATAAGCATTTCAGTTTTTATCAAGGAAGAAAGCCAGAATTTATTTTGTTACTTCAAAGACTTTTCAATAGTTTTTGTAATGCAAGAAGCCAGTGATGCACGTCAGTCCTTGATGTAGTCCTAAAAATAATTTTGAATGTTCAAATTACAATTCTCTGGCTGGGACACAGAGGGAGTTATATTAAAAAAAAGTAATGAGTTTAATGTATGTCATATATATATATATATATATATATATATATATATATATATATATATATATATATATATATATATATATATATATATATATATATATGTATATATATATGTATATATATATATATGTGTGTGTGTATATATATATATATATATATATATATATATATATATGTGTGTGTGTGTATATATATATATATATATATATATATATATATATATATATATATATATATATATATATATATATATATATATATATATATATATATATATATATATATATATGTATATATATACACCGTATTTTTCAGAGTATAAGATGCACCTTTTTACCCCCCAAAAGAGGGTGAAAACTTGGGTGCATCTTATACACCAAATGTAGCCCCATCCAGCCACTCCCACCCTTTGGCTTCTGCCTCCCAGCAATTTACCTCCTTGCAGCAAACAGCGCAGAGCCTGATTAGCACAAGCAAGTAATTATCAGCCTCCCAACTCTCAGCTGAGAGGCTGCAGGCCGGCTGGCCACCTGCTAAAATGAAAGTGAAACTAGCTGCAAGGAGGCAAATTGCTGGGAGGGAGAGGCAGAGGCAGAATTTTATTTTCTTGTGCTAATCAGTTGCTGAAACTGGATGCAAGGAGGTAAGTCAATAACTATAAATGTCTATAGAATGTTCAAATTATTAGACTTATTCTTTAAAGACTGCTTTATTATTGTTCTAGACAACTTAACAAAATGAAGAAGCTTTTTAAATAAATGCTTGATCTGAAGAGGCCCAGTGCTATTGTATCTTCTTTTAAATAGTAGAGAATAACTATACTTCCAGAAAGCCACATCAGTTTTAAAGATCTGTAAAAGTATAATCTGAAATGTAACTGTTTAGTATTAAGATAAGGCAGCTGAGTTAAACCCTGACTTAGTCATGTTTGGAGTAGATCTATTTAAATAATTGGGAGGAGTTATTGTGACTACATTTAAGAAAACTTTCTGGCATTAATATACTGCCATAATGTACATTTCTCCAATTCTTTGCTATTTCTATGGGTCAAGCACACATGCACAGAAATACACAGCAAACTGTGTATATCATCTGTACTGTTTGCTATTTGCTGGGAGACAAATTGCTGGGAGGCAGAGGCAGATTTTTTTCTCTCCTTGTTTTCCTCCCCCAAAACTAAGGTGCGTCTTATACTCCGAAAAACACGGTATATATATATAACATATATATATATTGAAGTGTCTCCATTGACTACATCAACTCTGAAATAACACACTTGAATGTAATAGACAAGTCACTCCAGTTTTAATGATTAATTCTGAAGTCTAGCATGCAGTATTTCCAGACACAGGTATGTACCATATTTTTTGGAGTATAAGACGCACCTTTCCCCCCCCTAAAAGAGGCTGAAATTTTGGGTGTGTCTTATACTCCGAATGTAGCTTTTTCGAAGCTTTTTTTTCAGCCCTAATGAGGCGCTAACAATCTTCCTGGCTCTTACCGGCTTGCAGGCTTTTTCATTGCTACTCCCTCCGAAGAAAGTTTTTTTCAGCCCTAAGTCTTTGCAGGCTTTTTTAATTGCTACTCCCTCTGAATAAGGTTTTTTAAAACCTTAACCAGGGGATAAAATAATGTGTTGAAGCTGACCAGACTAAGGACGCTAGCCAGATGAATACCTGGTAGGCAGATTTCCCCCCCTATTTTCCTCCCAAAAACTAAGGTGTGTCTTATACTCAGAAAAATACGGTATTTGTATTTGGTGTACCAAAACCAGGATATGAAAGGGAGAGGAAGGGGTAGGAGAGAGAGGGGGGAGAGAGAGGGAGGGAGAGAATTATCCCATATTATTCAATGTTTTTATGCTTTTGCAAAGTTAATTTCTGAAACATCTTGCTTGTAATTCACAGAGGATTTTATTGATGGATAACATCAAGCTGGAAATGCATGTTTTAACTAGTTTGGGTTGCAGCTATGATTTTCATTATGCATATTTGACCACAGAATATTTTAAGAATATAACCGGACCGAGTGATATTGCTAAACATTTCTTCATTAATTTGGACAGAACTCAGAATGAGATATTTGGATCCAAACTGTATTTTTTTAAAAAAAAAACTGAAGTCCTATGTGCAAATGTTCCTAACTAATGCTGCTTCCTAAGATGTGGAACAGAAGCTGCAAAGATTAAAGGAGGAAAAGAATATAGTCTTTAAAGGTTTATAACAATATTGCATCTGAATGTTCCAAGTGCTGGACTGCCAGGTCCTACAGTTTTACAGCTAGCTATTTATTTTTCTAAACCCTTTAATAGTCTTCTTTATAGAGTGTACAGTTGGCTGTTAGATTCCTAACATATGTTCGAAATGTCTTGTTAGAATACTACGATGTGGGACATAATGGCATCCTGTTTCTCTGAATCAGAAATCAGCAATGAATATGGGGAAATATCTTATTTTCTAAGTGCAACAATTCTTTGCAAATTGCAAGAGAAGATTGCAAAGGGATGGATCCAGTGCCAGGCTGTTGCATGAATCAGGTCTGTTGGGTGTTTCTGTCGTCTTGTTACAATCATTAAATATTGTGGACAGTGTGAATATTCACTGGGGATACCACATTCTCTGATTAAATGAATGACTGTTTTGCTAATCATATTAATGTGCATCCTTCCAGTCCTTCAATTGGAATGAAAAGTTAGTTTGCACTGTGCTGAGGACAGAGTTTTAATCTGTTTTAGTAACAAAGCTTGTGAGTGGTCCTCTTCTTATATTTTTACTGTGGAAAAATTTAATGGCAGTGATTGGTAGATTTTCTGGCTTTGCCCTTCCATCCAAAGTAAGGAAAAACCACTTCCAAGTGGCCTTCTTAAACTCTGGTGAAGTAGGCTTTGTTGAGCAATGAGCATGGGCAGCCGGCGATAGAGGTTTTAGGCACCTTGCAAACTTGAATGACAGGATGCTGGTTGGAGATGCTTCACCCTGGTGACTTGCCACTCAGGCTACTTATGAACCTAGATCTACCAATCTTCTAGTCTGTCTGTGAAGGTTTAGGGACAATCTCTTCTGGATATCTTTCTGCATGCCAAGGACTCAATGCTTATTTGTCTTATAGCTCCTTGGGAAAGAGCCTCTCCTCATAATTCAGTGCCAGATTCTAGCACAATGCCCTAATTTGAGACAAGGCAGGCAATGTATCTTTTTTCTCAGTTATACTGATGGGCACTGTTAGATATTGAGCCTGCCTGTTTACTCCAAGGTCTGCTGTCAAAGCGGGAAAATGGAGTCTGCTGATTGGCTGAGCCATCTGACAGCTCCCTATAAAAGGGGAAGCTGTCAGCCTGGCGCTCTGCTGGATCTTACAATAAAGAGCTGTTTTTCTAAAGCCTGTCTCAAGCCTCTTTAGTCTCAGAACTCAATAACTGGCAATGAAGGTGGGATTTTGAAGGAGGCGAAATGAAAAGGAGATGCCGAAGATCCAGCCCAGCGGCTGAGAGAATGGCGGCCATTTTACATGGCAAAATTCAAACCACATAGGCTGAAATGTCAGTGTTCTACCCGCTGACTCCCTTTGATCCAATAAAGGAGAACTAGGGGTCCTACATGACCCAATTTAGGTGCTTCTTAGAGGCCAATGGCCTCCTCGGCCTGGCTGACAACAGGAAAAGGGCACTCTTCCTCAGCCATTGCAGCCATGAGGTCTTTGACATGGCTGAGTCCCTGTCAGAGCCAACGCCAGTAGAGACAGTTCCCTGGCAGATGCTGCAGAACATGCTGCAGACACACTACGCTCCGGTGCCCTCCAATGTGGTCAGATGGCATGAATTCCGCCAACGATTACAGAAAGATGGGGAGTTCATAAAACAAAACCTGGCAGCACTGCGAAAGGCTATGATGCACTGTGAGTCTCGGGACTTGGACGATGTATTATTGGACCAGCTAATCTGTGGGGTGCAAGACATTCGCCTGCAGCGAAGACTACTTGTCAAGTCCAATGTAACCCTATTAACAGCATTGGATGAGGTGAGGGCAACTGAGTCCTCTACTAAAGCCACGTAGTCACTCCACTGATGAAGCGTGCCGACACCCCAGAAGGCAATGCCAGCAGTCCATGAGAACCAGTACCTGGACGACCCCAAGGGTGACAGCGAGGAGGAGGTCTACTGGACAGACCGGCGCCAGGCACCTGAGGCACAAAGGCCACAACTGTGCTATAGCTGTGGGGATCCACACCCATGAGCTACCTGCAGATTTAGAGATGCCATTTGCCGCTGCTACGAAAGACCTGGTCATCTCACTAAAGTCTGCCGAGCAAATCTACTGCCCAGTAGATGCACCAACCCAGATGTCACCCAAGCCAATGTGAGATGAGACCAGAGGCGAGACCCACCGACACCTAAGCGCCGCACTGAGTACAGTAGAGCACCAGAGACCAACCAAACCAGAATCGGACAGGCGAGTACCCCTAGCCATAACAAAATACATGTAACTGTGACTTTGGAGGGGTCCCCCTGTGAAGTGGAGGTTGATAAAGGCTCTTCCATCTCAATTATGTCCTGGGCTGCTGTCAAACAGGCCATTCCGGCACTCCGACAGAAGCAACTAAAAGTGCAAAGCCTCAAGCTCAGCAACTATCAGGGCAACCGCATCCCTGTTACAAATGTACCCCTAATAAGGCCCTTCAACAGAGTGCATACCCAGTCCCAATTGTCCAGCATTTACTACACACGCTAGGCCTGGGTGCCATCTTTGCCAAACTTGATCTCATTGGAAATGAAGGGCAAGGGGGAGACGGAATACTATGCAATATGGGATAAATTTTATCAGTGGATAGAAAGAAAAAAACGGTTGAAAAAGTAGAGAGTAAGAATTGTAAAAAGGGAAATTGAAAGAAGGTTCGGATATAAATAAACAATGACGAGGGATACATATGTAAGATAAAAAAACAATGTATATTGAGCAATAATGGTATTTATTGTTATGTAAATATTATACAAAGAAATGACCAAACAGGATGGTCAAAAAAATGTTCTTCTTAGTGCAACATATAACTCCCAGTGCTGCCACCGGTAGAAGCCCAGCAGAGCTATTGATGGGCCGGCGGCTCCGCTCTGTGCTAGATAGGTTACACCCCAATTACTCTAACCCAAAAGAGCAATCTGCTCAGAAACAAACCAGGTCCTTTACAATAAATGACCAAGTGTTAGCAAGGGACTTTGCCGAGGGGTCCCTATGGCTACCTGGAGAGATAATCGAGGTTACAGGTCCCCGGTCCTATGTGGTAGCATTAACGGATGGGAGAAAATGGCAGAGGCACATAGACCAACTGTGCAGCTGCCAACCCACAAATGCAGATTACCAAAATTGCCCTAATGGTGATTTCCCTACAGCTGAGTCAAACCCGAGGGCGACGGAACACCTACTTGATGACCCAGGGCTCCAGCGATGTCACGACCCCGAACCGGTTCCAGTAGAATCCACGACCTCGCCCAAAAGCTTCCAGGAGCTTTCACGGGCAGAGCCAGAGATGACAGCAGACCCAACCTCTCTGGCCGAAGCCAACTCCCCGACTGAACTGCGCAGGTCCACTAGGGTTCCTAAACACCCCGCCTACCTACGGGACTATGTATGCAAAGTGGACAGTTCCAACTAAGAGGGCAGGAATGTTAGATATTGAGTCTGCCTGTTTACTCCAAGGTCTGCTGTCAAAGCAGGAAAATGGAGTGTGCTGATTGGCTGAGCCATCTGACAGCTCCCTATAAAAGGGGAAGCTGTCAGCCTGGTGCTCTGCTGGATCTTGTATATAGTTACAATAAAGAGCTGTTTGTCTAAAGCCTGTCTCAAGTCTTTTCAGTCCCAGAACTCAATAGGCACCTTTTTAATTGAAATGTATTTGAATATAAGTAGCTCGGGTTGGTAGCTGGGCTGTTGGTCTGAGCTCCGAGCTTGGCAATTTGGTTGCAAACGTTTCATCACCATTTGAGGAGACATTGTCAGTGCCCTTTGAATTGTGCTCATCTGTCAGACCACTGATCTTTAAATACCATTTTATGTGATGCAAATTAGTGTGGATGTTGTTTGTTCGGCTACTTCTGAGTCATGGTCTGACTTCGGACTGTTTGATTGGCTGGCTGTTGTTACTGAGGCCACACACACCAAGAATTCTGTTGAAAGAAATACAGAAAATACTATTTTTAAATGGACTTTTGGGAGATATGGATGAATAGGTATGTAGAGTTTGTGAGAGCTTTTGAGTCTTTATTATTTTAGAACTTGAACAGCTAAGGATGAATTTAGGCTGATCTACACAGAGCTGGGTATTAGGCAAAGGAGATATCATGAAGATGTGACCTCTAAACATGTATAGTGAGATATCTCCAAGGTTAGAACATGTGGAAAAGCTCTAAGAATAAATTTCACACAGGAGAAATCACCACTGCAGAGGTAAAAATGGTAGATTTAGTTTTAAACATAACAGGAATGGCCAGGCCAGTTTCAGTATGAGTAGGTAAGGCTGAAAAAGGATAGTTTCTGCAATCCTGATTATAGCTACATATCTAAAACCAATTTTAAAATAAATGACTTGTCCTATAACAAACATAGGAACATTAATTCAGCTTAAGTTATTTTGTGAAGTTTAATGTTAGTTTCTTACAAAGACAGTATGGAGTGAAATCTCTGATCAGAAAAACAATATACTTTCTGTTTTTTGTGTATGCACAAAATACACCATTTATTTAGAAAAAAATGGATGTGGTAAAGAAATGTCTATGCGGATGACTAATGACAATAGGCCTGCTGTCTTAGGAGGCACTTTATAAATATATGATGTCTTTTCATTTTGAAGAACACCAACCTATTCAAAGACGTACAGCATAACTGCAAAAATGCACTATTACTAACAGAGGGTAACTATCAAGATTTACTCATTTGAGCAAGGTGGATAATTACAGGCAGGCTATAACAGTAAAGGAGGAGGAACTGCAGGGCTTGAGAACATCAAGAAGTACCTACCTGAAATATGGGCCTTTACAAGCGTTAGACTCAGTCTTTTTTAATGAGCAGGCAATTTGTTCCCTATTGAATCAAAAGCAAGCAGGACTTGTTTGAACTGCAATAATCAGCAACCATGTTCATAGGGGAACAAACAGTTCAAAGCTTGTGAAGCTAAGATATATAGGTTCCCAATTTAGTTGGCTATTGTATGCACATATCTACTTCCATTTACTGTATATTTATTTATATATCATTTAGAAACTGCCCTTCTTCCTCCAAGAGGAAGATTCAGGATTCAGGTTTATTCTTTTCATATTGGCCACTCCTAATTAATTCCTATTAAAAAAAATTTTAAAGGACAAATTCTAGCCAGCAAGCCCTTTGGACACTAGGCAGTGGTTGGCTTGTTGCCACCGCACCCACCAATTCCGGCCTCTGGGACTGCCGGAGATCATCTGGCTCCTTCCCAACAGACAAGCAATTTCGGCCGCAGGCTTGTTTTTTCTCCAACCGCCAGATTGCACAAGCCGTGGTGGCCATTTTGAGGCATTTAGTCAGAAGGAGGGTTTTTTCTCTCAGCACCGCCCATTGCCCTTCAGCCGTTGGCAACTCTGTTGGCATTACAACTCCGTTGGCATTAGTCCACTATTGTTCAGTGTGCCTAAGGTCCTCCAAAAATCCCTAAATTTGGAGTTGGGCGCGCGCAGGCACTAAGCGAGGCACTGTTTCACTCAGTGACAGTTGCTTTCCCCTGGCAGTTCCTGACACCGGAAAAAATTGTAAACTGCCAGTGAAGCCACTTATTCAGGGTCCCCGGAACCCTCTGAAATGCCTTATCACCTGGCCCTTGCTCGCGCCTTATTCAGGGCTGCGACGACCATTGGAGAGCCTTGAGAGTGATTCTGGAGACTGTTCATATGTGTTCAGTGCTTCTAAATCACATGTGCTTCTCAATCACACGTACTTATATGTTTTAGAACACATAATCATTCTCTAATGCAACTGGAACAGCTTGGTGTCTTATATCAAAGTGGTCTATCACTTAATCTCGCTCCTCATTATATAACGCCTTTTTTATTGTAAAGAGAGTAATAGGTTAGGTTGCTGGCAGCACCCTGTTCTGGGAGTTTTGCAGTGTAATTATAGAATTGCTCTAAATTTGCTTATTGCAAGGATGCTGCCCGTAAATACTAATGGATTACTTTTTATTCATTTAGCTAATGTTTTTGAAAGATGTTGAAAAACAAAAAGATCATCTCTGTGTTGTTGTTGTTTTTAATTTATTTTCACCTTTTTGTCTCCTTTGAAGTCCCCCAGAGTATCATCACTTTGTTTACCACAAATTAAACCTTTGCTGATTGTTTACCAGGCTGAAGACCCCTTGTGCATTATGCCACACTCCCCTCTTTTTTGTAATCACAACCTGGGATTCGTCTGCAAGAGGCCCTAATCTGCATGAGAATTATACAATTAACTTTTGATTAACCACCTAGTTCTTTTCGAAACCACAGTGTATAGGATACTCTGCATTTAAATAATTTCCCTTAAATTAGGAGCAGGCCTTTCATTAAGCTGGTGAGTTTGACTAAACAACAACATTTGGTGATAATCAGGGTCAAAACAATAGGGTAGGCTGCAAGGCTAGAATGTCATCTTTAAATATAACAGCTGAGATAAAGGCACCCAGATTGTGCCTTATCAAAACACACACAAAAATCAAAGCTGTCTCTTGTCTGTAGCAAAATACTTGGTTTTGGTGATCTGGGCCACCATTGTTTGGGTCTATAAGTGCTTCTAGATTTGCATTCAGAGAGCCAGTTCTGACACACGTTACATCACGTAGGTACTTATCTTGGAGTCTGACAATAATTATCAGGAAGAATATGCTCAGAATGACTTTTTTGTGATTTTTATGCATCCCCAACACAAGGAAGGGGAGATAACAGTATTATGAAAAAGGGAAGAGTCTCAAAAGACCCTCCCTGGAGCTGCGTTCTTCGATTAAATTTGCTATGCCACTCTGGTGTGCTGAACAAGTGGAAAGAAAGACGAGGCGCCTTTTCTATAGGGCAATAATAGTCCTGAACACAGTCCTTACCAAAAGATAAGATCCATTGTCGAAACAAACAAAAGGAGCAGTATTAAACACCACTCCAAGAATATATATTAGGAAAGTTCTGAAGCTTTTTCTTTTTCCCTTTCTTTTTCAAACCTTGAACCTGATTCTCTCAAGCACTCCCATTTTTAACCGGCATTCCTGAAAGACAAGCATTGAAAAATGTGCCTTGTTTTAAAAAGCATCACCTCTTTTTATCATGATATAATCGTAAGAGGTGAGGTAGTTAAAAACAAAAAAGAGCATATATACATTTAAAAAGATGGTGAAAAGGCAATAAGAATTAAATTCATTTTCCCCAATGATTGTTTGAGAACTGAGATTTTCCCCCTTCTAAAGCAGAGGTGTCTGGCGGTCTGCAGGTCGGATGCGTCATACGGGGGCCACACCCACCCCAGCTTCACGAAGGAAAAAAACATCACAATACGTCACTTGACGGCAATGTGACACCGTGAATTTGACACCTGTGCTCTAAAGCCAAGTTATCTTCCGAGAAAGGAACATTTGGAAACCACACAGTGGGCAAAATCAAAGAGTTCCTCTTCGTATATTCATGGTTAATGTTGCTATAGTAGAATTTTTTAAAAAAATTATTTCCTGTCTAATCATTATAAAAAGAGTTAATGAAAAATGGTTTGATGAAGAATAAATGTAACTTCTTGGCTTTATGTGACTAATTATATAGTATTTTAAATCAACATGTTTATTATTTGCTTAAAATATGTACACAGTGTAGAAGTGTAGAATTAAATGCAAGAAGAAAACACAGTGTAGCCACAATGATTAGTATTTCAGCTGTGCTGTCAAAAAGTCATCATCTGAATGTAAAAATGAATAAAATAAACACATCGTTAATGTGCAACAAAACTGTAGGAAAGTTGATATATCCTTTATTTCTAGGAACAACATGTTGTAGAGGGTGGATAAAACTACAGGAAAGTTTTTTCTTTCCTGATTGGAGGAAACTTTTTGAAACCTTGTCATTGCATTGGTCAAATCATTCCTTTTATTAGAATTGCTCACATCATGTATTTACACATATTTTTATGAATGGGTCATTTCTCCCTCCCGACCTTCATACGATGAATAACTGTCCAAGTCCTTACAGGAAGCAATCAGCTCCATGGAAGAGCAAATGAGATGAAACATATTCATATACAATGTGATACTTACAATGCACATGTTCAAAATGTTTGCAAAGGCTATGAGTATATAGGGGATGCCTACAATAGAATATCCTAGCAGATAAATTAAGATGACATCAATATAGTGCTTTATGAAATAAAATGAGTTCTTTCCCAGCAATTAGAATACTGAATAATATAACTTCATACATTCTTTAATAAGGTTCAAAGAAAGTAATTATTCACAATTGGAATTTTGGACAAATTATATATATTTGTATGGTACTGTATGTCAAAGCATCTGTGCTAAACCAAAAAGCAAGTTTTAGAAAAGAAAATCTAATCTGGTTATTTATCATAAATATGTAAATATTCTTGAACTGTTCATAATGCATTAATCTCCACGTAACTGTTAAGGAAAAGTGACTTCTGATGAGTATGTAGAGATCATCATGTAGTTTTCTTAGTAACAGTGTAGAAGCGGTGTGCATTGTTTTCTATCAAGATATTTGTTGACTTTGCAATCCAGGCTATAGCTATAGTATTTTGTGTGGTCTTTCATCACTTGATGGTGATTCAGGCTTAAATCATGAGTGTCTTATTAAAAAATAAGCTCAGTTAAATATGGATTTCTATTATTTATTTTTAAGACTGTTAGGCATGTCTACCTGAGCCTTTACATATACCACACAAAGTTTGAAGTGTTGTTAAAAATTTCATATCTATCATAATGCAATCAAATATGCCTCTAAAATGATAGTCTTTATGAACTGGGACCCACTTCTAAATATTCATGCACTTACATATGATTGTTGCATTTTTCAAAAAGTGCATTAAATCCCAGAAAAATGTTGTTTTGCATTTTCAAAATCAATTGTTTAACTTTTTTGTCATCAGTTCACATATACGGAGTAAACGGTAATAAAGCCTATGTACCTTGGCAAAGCCCATCCCCAGCTAAATCCTGATAAATGCTCAAGTATTCCTCGACTGGGTTGGTAGAAATATCTGGAATTTTGAGGTATGTCTGCAGGGACAACATTTAATCCAGTCTGCTAGAGTTTGTGGCACAGACATACCACACTACTTTTCCAGAGGGAATATGTCATAGGCAGGGTGAAAAGAAAAATACCTACCCTGATAACCAAGATACAAGGCAGAATGGGGTTTTTGCTCCAAGCCCCAAAGCTTATTCTTTGGACCTTCTATTTAGGTGACAAACTGCCACTATTCTGAGATAAGTAACCTGGAAAAAATTTATGGCAAAAAAAAAATCAAGCCATATATTTGCTTTCACGAAATCCATCTATTCACAGAAAATGAAGGGAAACAGAACTGGCAGACACCAGGGGAAGCTGTAGAAACCTTCCTGACTCCACTATTGCTTGATAGTCAATTAGCATTAGGCTACCTTTTGTTTGAAAAGCTGGCTTGGAATATAAGGGCCAAAAAGGACAGGCCACAGGAGACCCATGATTGGATTTCTTAATTTTTTTTTCTGTGTAAACCAGCTGAGAGTATTTTTGATTTAATGGGAAAAGTGGTGCTGTGGATTGCCATTAAACTGCTAAAAGATTTCTAGATTTAAAAAACATTGTATTTGTTGCTCTACGAGGGATTATTTTGCAAATCTGGAATTTCTTATGTATTTATTCACCTCAGTTATAAATAATCAAATCAAAATCAAAATAATCAAATCATAATCCTATGACTAGTTTTCTTCTACATGTAAAAGCATACCTCTGCCCCAATACCTAAATATATCTGCTACAACCAAGGGTGTCCAAATAATCCAAGTTTAATCCTGAGTATGTATTGTATTTGTTGCTCAACATTTCAGTTATTTCTAACCAATTTGGCTAAAATCTGATTTCCTGCTAGGTTGCTCTAGCTGACAAGGACTTCACTATCAAAGTATGTCCCAATTCCACTGTTTTGGGTTTTTCTCAACCATGTCCCATTGCTTCCAGCTTATGGATGCAAAACAGGTTAATACTTTGCATAGGATATATGTATTGCTTCTCATACTTCCAGCAATAAGGTTTTCTTTCCAGCCTCTGAAGGCCATCGCCCAGATTTGGTTTGCTTCGCTCTCTCTTTCTTTTGCCATGTGTCAGATATTCTAGCCAATGTCCTGAATTGGTTCTTCTATCCATCTCCCTTTTTCTGAATCACTGCTGTCAACATCATACTTTATTGCTGTCCTTAACAACACACAAGTGGCTCCTTTTGGAAATGATGAGAGTAAAACTCCGTGGATCAGCTAGTAGGGATGCTGAGACAGCACCATTGGCAGCATCCTTGCTGGATGACTGAATGAATCACCTATGAGACATGCTAAATAAGTGCCCATTGGCCTGGGGCCGAGCATCCCTTGTCTACTCTCAAATTCCTCTTTATCTGAATATGAAATACTCTGCCAAATCTCAATTAGATTGTCAGTTGTGCAATTGGCTCTAGTTAGCATATTGGAGAACCATATCAAAGAACACTATTGAACAAGAGTTCTTAACTAATATGTTCAGGGGACTACAAAAGCTTTTCTACATGTGTGCAGGACCAATAAGCAGAGAATAATATCCCCTCATAAAACATTACCAAGCAAAATATTCAAGGAGGAATTCTATAAATTGGAGTCCTACTCATGCCATTTGTTTTATAAAGAGAATTTGCTAAACATTTGATATTGCTTAACTTCCCCCAAATTACTTATTTATTGGGAAAGAAGACAATCACAATATATTACTGACTTATTTGTTTAAGATTAGTAGCCATCTAACTTATACTACTGATATGAAATTAGCAGAAAATGAAATGATCATTAGCTGAAAAGAAAGGATCATTTTTGGCCTGTGCATAGTTATTTATTGTTTTGGTAAATCCTGCAAGCTGATCTAGACAAGAGCATGCCAGTTATTGTAAATGGAATTGAATAATATTCATGGAAAATGAATACAATAGATGCTGCAGATCAGGGGTGTCAAACTCATGTTGTCACAGCAGTGTCACGTGATATATTGGGACTTTCTCCCCCTTTGCTAAACTGGGCATGGTCGTGGCCAGCACATGACGCATCCAACCTGCAGGCTGCGAGTTTGACAGCCCTGCTGTAGATGATAATACCAATCCATGTCCCAATGAGAAAAGGAAATAGGAAGATGTTTTAAAGTGTCACAAACCACCGATTCCTTGTGAATTCTAGTTAGAAACCATTTCTGCTTTAATTGGCAGATCCATAAAATACTATTTTCTATTCTCAGAAATAAAAACAGTGTGATGGACTCTCTCTACTCTTTATATGGGAAAAGTTGAACAATTGATTTTGAAAATGCAAAACAGTATTTCTCTGTGATTTAATGCATTTGTTGAAGAATGCAACAGTTCATGAACCTCAGGTCCTCCCATAAAGTGGCATGGCTAAGAAACAGCAGGGAGAGTTTGTGTTAACTTAGTGTTGATTTGCAAGGTTCATCAGGGTATAATTAACCACAGAGCTGAGAACAAATAATGGTGATATTTTGTTATTAGTTGCACTCAGATGATCTTTCCATGTCATTTACAGAGTTAACTTTATCTCTCTTAGATGCATTTCTGGAGATAGGGAGAGTAAGAAAAAGTGTTAGGTTCATTGAAAATGTATGTTTCTGGTTTATGTTGTCCAAATGTGTCCAGTGGGTATTTGAATAGCACACAAACTCAATTTTATAAGGATACTGCTAGGTTTCAATCAATAATGTATCTATACTGTATATAAAAGATAATTTCCCATATTTTCTAAAAATGATTAAAATAAATATTTGCATGCAGATCAAGGTTTGATCAACAGAAATTGGAAGTTCCTAGTAAGATACATAAATAGTCTACATTCTCTCTCCCCTGCCCCACCCAATCTCTTTACATGCTGCTCTCTAATGTGGAACAAGGATGGTCTATAATCACTATATTCATTACAATTGTAATAAAACAGAATTCAGAATTTATTGATCAACTTATGTAATCTAGAATAAGCAAAATATTTTTATATGTTACCTAAATATTGGCAGTGTTAGTATCAGCTGACTCTCTTGTTTAGTGTGGAAATATAGCCAAAAGTCACCATCTGTGGGTGACATACCTGGAGAAAGGCAATAGTAGATGACCTCAATTCATAGATAGGTGAAACAAGGAATCACAGATACTCCTGAAAATACATCATATAATGGACAGTAGAATGCAACTTATGTTTAATCATATGTAGGACATTTGAATCTTTTTTTTAAAGAAAAGCTATCCCAGGTAGTGATTATTTTTCACATATTCACACTTATCTCATTGATTTGCATTAAGTAGAGACCAGGACCACTGTACAGGCCTGATGTTTATATGAGTTAATAATGCGTGAATGGGAATTCTGTGCTAACTTTCTCACTGTACATATTAAGAATAAATAATATGACTGTTTGCATACAGTATCACATTTTAGATTTGTCTTCTATAAGAACTTCCTTTTTACGACCCTGTAATCCCTTTAGAATTGTCTTCTACACCGATAAATGAAACACAAAGAAGCCCTTCAGTCAAACTCCACTCCTGATGACTACATGCTTATACAGTATCATCTAATTTTCCTTGGCAACATCATGGAAGTGCTTTGTAATTATTTTCCAGGAGTTTTTTTTTTAACTCCTCAGTCTAGCATAAAGTCTTGGTGTTTCCTGCTAGCCTGTAGTCTGTCTGAGTACTAATCAGGACTGGTTGAGCTTAACTTTTTCAAGAGCAGTCAAAGTCAGCTAGAAGCTGCTACTTTTCTGTGTATGGCTTTAAAAAAAAAGATAGCTTTGAAATGGAACCTCTGAATTCTGAAATGTCTGAATTCTTAGTTTAGATAAAATGTATTCTAATTCTTGAATCAATCCACGATATTGACTCATGGAAAAAATGTCCTTCATCTGTCCAATAAGAGATTTTTTTAAACCCAGCATAGGACTTGAGAGGGATGTACCACATAATGTGGCTATATGGCAGCTTCTGTTACGTTATACTCCTGTCTTATGTCCTTTTTATTTGTGAATTTATTTGTGAATAGCCCTTTCCATGCATAATTGGATTGTTAATTATGCAAGCCATCAAATGATATGACTGAATTTCAGCTATGATAGAAAATGTTCACAAACTGGCAAAATGTTTTCCAGTGACAATTTTATGAGTTATTGTATGTATTTTGTTAAAAATGCAACATTTGGACATATTTTCCTATCTAGCAACATATTCATCTAATAATCATAAGATAATTAACCTTACGTAAAATATAGCATACTTTGCAGTGCCCAGGTTAGCTGCCTTTAGAAATAGGTTATGACACCAAATGAAGTTGGACATCAGTGTTTAATTTATATCTAGAATTTACATATGCTCCAGTTGGATTTGACTCTCTTATAAATAACTGTAAATCTACTTGGCTAAGAACTCTGATAGGCTTCAGAAATATAGCTTTAAAGATAAATTATGAGAATGCAAGAAAAGTTATTATGCATTAATCCGGGATATGAAGCCTCAAAGAAATTTAAGGCTAGTCCTAGATATCTCTATATGGAGATTATGAAAAAATTATTATATACAATCATCTTATTTAACTCTCATCACAGATTTAAAGTACCAGAGTAGACTTTCATTATGGCCCAGTTTAGCATGATACATTTTCATGTTCTTGTTTGGTAGATTCCCAAAAATTGCTTGCTCAAAAATTTGTTCTATGAGAGCAAGGAAAAATTAATTCTGTCAGTTGTGTGTTACTGTGCTCTCCTTTTTATATGGACTCATATCCAGGGGTGAAATGCTCCCGATTCGGGCGGGCTGGTCGGTCATCGTAGAGCCGATAGAACTGCTAGCGATCGCAGCGCGAGTCTTCCCCCACCCGCTTCCCCTGCCCGCCTGGACGCCGCCATTTGGGTTCTTTTACCCTCTGTGCATGTGCAGAACGCTTTGGGTAAAAGAACACACAGGGTAAAAGAACCCAAATGGTGGTGTCCAGGCAGGTGGGGGAAGCGGGTGGGGGAAGGCTCGCGCTGCGATCACTAGTGGTTCTATTGGCTCTACGACAACTGACTGGCCCGCCCAAACCGGGAGCATTTCACCACTGCTCATATCTAAATCATAAATCTTCTTTAGGGGAACTCCCGGTATCTTTTTTATATCAGTTATGTCTTAGCTGATTACAGTATCTCTAGCGATAGAGCCAAGTAATAGCAATAGCAATAGCACTTTTCTTATATACCGCTTCATAGTGCTTTACAGCCCTCTCTAAGCGGTTTACAGAGTTCAGCATATTGCCCCCAACAATCTGGGTCCTCATTTTACCGACCTCAGAAGGATGGAAGGCTGAGTCAACCTTGAGCCTAGTGAGATTTGAACAGCTGAACTGCTGAACTAGCAGTCAGCCTGCAATGGCTGCATTTAACCACTGCACCACTTCAGCTCTCAAGTATTGGGCTATTGTCAGTATTACATACCACCCACTGATAGAAGGTTAAGGAACACAACATGTCTTGATTAATGTAAATTTTGCCAAATGCTTGTAGTATATTATATATTATGTATAACACTGCTGTTGATCAAATTATCATAATAAACGTAAAACTAAACAAATAAAACTTAAGCTCCACTGACATTAATGGAGACTTGAATACAGTTGTGTTTTACTAAGCAATGATGCCAAAGAATGTGATTAAGTGGAAAGGTGTTTTCCATCAGTTGATTTAAAATGAATTATGGCTGTGCTAACTCTCATGTTTCCAGTAGTATAACCTTGATTTTCATTGAAAGAAAAAAAGATTGAATGACAATACTATTTTCTACAAGGACATATTTTATGACTATGTCGATTCTTCCTATTGAACATTCTTAGATATGATGTTACAGTTCTAGTCATGAAGACCTAAAAGATTGATCAGGTAAGAATTAATCTAGTTTTAGACTTAGCTAGGAGCCTTTAATATCCAGGGGCTGCATTTCACAGCTAAAGTTGCAAAGAGATAGATTGAGTAGGGCCTTTTACATATGTAGATGGAGCTACAATATTTTGCTTTTAGTTTTCCTAAATTTTTGAATGATTTGGTTATTTTTCACTTTAATTACATTTTTCACATTTCTTACCCCAAATGGAGAGGAATCATGTTGCTGATTTTCAGTAACTCTGTTTAATGAAGATTCTGAGGATGTCATTAAATAGTCTCAGGAGCAACAACCTGGGTGTAAGGGCAAATTGTCCAGTCTTGATCTAAATGTAATGTTAAGAAAAATATCTTGATCTATTGTAGAACCTGTTGTGCTGAAGATACTTTAAGACTCTGTTGATATATACCTGTGTACCTTCAAATTGCAATATAGATTAGTGCAACTGTACTAATGTCTGAATGTTCAAGACTGAAGTATTACATTTACAGTCATTGTTTTTTTTAAAAAAAGTCAATGTGAGAAAAAGAATACAATAATCTTATACAGAAACAGGAAACTGACACTATGAAAAAAGCCTTTTGAGGATCTGACGGTAGCTATATGTGAAATAACTTGTAATTTCTGCACATGATATATGCTTACAGTGCAGTTCCATAATTATATTCTTTTAAAAAATGGTTCTGCAAAACAAGATGTAGAAGTCTTCCTAATAAAGCTGGTACAAGAAACTGAGTGAGAAATACTTTTAAAAATGAGCTGAGCATAGACAACCAAGCTGCATGTTGTCTTTTAACACCGCAAACTTACATTCAATTGCAGGGTATTATGAAAACAGAGAAGATGGTGGCCATGACAGTGCAGTCAAAGCTCCACCTACTTTTTATGTGGAGCTTTAATATCACTGTCACTGTTGTCATCTTGACTTTTTTGACCTTACCATGTACCCCCCACCCTGTAACTATTCTTTAATTAAATCCAATTTAACTAAAAGGCTTTCTCTATGGCATGTGAATCAGGAGAGGGTTGCTTACTTACCGATACCGGTGCGCATGCGTGGAAGCAAAATCGCACCAAAATCTTGTGAGGGGACACGCGTGCGCGCACAATTTTGGTGAGACTTTGCTTCTGCGCATGCGCATGCGCAGAAGCAAAATCTCACCAAAATCTCATGCGTGCGTGTGTTCCCTCGTGAGATTTTGGCAAGATTTTGCTTCCGCACATGCACAGAAGCAAAAACGCCGAAAAATTCTTTAAAAGAGATGGTGACGCACGCGACTGTCCGGTGAAGACGGCACCGAAGCTGTCACGTGCAAATTGCGTAATCGGCAGGTCCCTACCAAAACTGCGCACTGGACCCCACCCTGATGTGAATGTAACATCACTTCCCAAAACAGTTGAACTATGCAGAATGGGAAGAATTAATTTCCACACTCTGATTTTGCACTGCCTTTGAAGGAAATTCATCGCTTGCTTTTCACTGATTTTTCTTGGGGATATGGAAAAGCTTTTCTCTCTTGAGTTGGCTGTCACTTTCCTTGGAGTGATTTGTTTCTGACATGACAGGCATATTGGGCATGCATCCATAAATACGTATAAAGGACTCTGAATAAAGCGAATGAATATTTTGTTTTAAGAGGTACGTTCAAAGCTTTTCAGTGCTTTTTTCCTGGCAGCAAAAGTTACATAACTTCAAATTTTCAGCCATTCTCAGTAAGCCTGCAAATCTGGCATCTGGGTCCCATAAACAAGTTAGTTATATGCTAGAACTTGGAATCAAACTCTTTACATTTTAACAGATCTCTACATTATATCTGCCTATTTATATTTTAGTGAACAGTTTGTGTACAAACACCTTGGTGGTATGCTAGGAAGACATGCAGTGAGACAAGGGTCCAGGATTAAATGATGTTGAAATGCAATCTTAAGAGGGAAAGAAAAGTACAAAAAATTGTGTCAAGCAATTTAAACACGGTTTGAAGCTGTAACTGATCCTTTCAAAGTAACAGTGTTTCTCACTTTCTGGAATGTATTATTTCAGACCCAAATTTAGTGCTGGATATCTGCAACAGTGATTTTCTTCAAAAGCAGGGGCGTCAAACTCACGTCATCATGTTGTCGTCACAACATTTTCCCCCTTCGCTAAAATGGGGCTGGGCGTGGCCAGCACGTGATGCATCTGGCCCACGGGCAGTGAGTTTGACACCCCTGTTCTAAAGGGAAGGTGTTTAATAGAATCATTGTTTATGGAGCATATTTGTTTTCTTTCTTGTCCCTGTTTTTTGGTCTTGTTAAGCAGGTTTTGTAGCAGAGGTGAAATGCTACCGGTTCGGACTGGTTCGCCTGAACTGGTAGTAAAATATACTACCGGTTCACCGACGATCAGCTGTGCAACGATCATGTGTGCCGCGCGATCTAGATTAGCTAGAAAGCAGGATTTTCTGCTTTCTAGCTGATCTAAATCACGCGGCACAGCTGATCCCACCCCCTCGCTGTTCTACTTACCTTTGCAGACTCTGATGGCTTCAAAATGCTCCTTTTTCAGCGCTGCACGGTACTGCCTGTGGCATGCATGTGCGTGCAGCATGCATGCGTGTGCAGTGCACATGTGCGCACAAAACACATGAAAGTGAACCGGTAGCAGACTTCAGAGGATTTCACCCCTGTTTTGTAGGCTTTTGTACCACTTCAGAAACTTATTGTACCTATACAACAGAATAGGAAAAAAAGGAAATAAATACTTCAGAGATTACTGATCTATTATATCCTCTTCAATTTTCTGAATTCTGTATGATTATTAGTAAAGGTGTGTTGAGTGATAATCTAAATTGATAATCTGAAGCAGGTCATAATATTTGAATACGATCAGAAATTTTTCTGCCTTAGCAGATATGCCCAGTGACCTTTTTGTGGAAGATAGCAGTTTCAATGATCTAATGCTAAAGTATGTGAATGGCTATTTAGATAAAGGTAATCCTCACTTAAAAATTGCAGTTGAGATTGGCTTTAATGCAGTTGTTAAGTGAAACATCACATGATCAGTCCCTTTCCAATAGCAGGAATAATCTGTGACGATCTTTGGTTGCAGATCTCCAAACCACTACCTGAGGGTATTTTCAGCATCTGAATATTTCAGGGAATGTATGTGTGTTAAATGAAGATTATTTTGAATTGGTTTAGGTTCAGAACATCTTAGTTCTAATTATATTTGCTATGGAAAAGGTCCAATGAAATTAAATATATTCACAAGGGGTTTATTTTTCTCAACTCCTGCACTGGTGGCTTCTGTTCCTTGAAAGGCCTTCATTGAGCTATACTTTCATTTCATTTCATTTGTTTTGTTTTAACAAGATTCTTTATTTGGAAAGGTGTGCCATGTCTTCCTGGAAGTATCTGTCATTACCTGGAAAAAAATCACAAGCAACTTGAAGTAAAAATTGTCAGTTCAAAAAGCACTACTTGTTCCATTTAGTTTAAACACACGCTAAGAAAACAATCCTGGCAAATAATCTTTAGCAGGCCAGCAGAGGAATGAGAGTGGTTCAGCAGGAAACTGCAATAGAATGAGGATAAAAAGACTATCTGGTTTTATTCTCATTGATGGTTGGCAACAGAATATATGTTGGCAGGGAAGAAGAATATCTGATAGGTCATCTGTTGTGTAATGGAAACTAAAAGACAGAAGACAGATGAGAAGAAGCCAAGAAAATCCATACCTCAGAGAAGTGTAAGATGCTATAACAGAAAACATGAAAGCAGCACCTTTATGAACTTACAAAATATAATGTCACATCAAACAAAGCTCACAGAATCTATTATTGGTGAAATTAAGAAGAAACTGACTGTGAAGATTTTTGATTAAAAACCTTTACTCTTATATCAAATTTTTCATTGTTTACAAGGCTCTGTCTTATTAGAGGAGATGGGTGCGGGTGTGAGTGGTTTTTTTTTCCCTGTAAGAAAAAATGTTTCTGAAAAGCCATATGCTATACATTTCTATTTTAAAACTGGTTAATTAACTTCAGTGTTTCACTATTGTACACTGAGAGCTTATGCACCGAAGACAAATTCCTTGTGTGTCCAATCACACTTGGCCAATAAAGAATTCTATTCTATTCTATTCTATTCTATTCTATTCTATTCTATTCTATTCTATTCTATTCTATTCTATTCTATTGCGTTCTTCCTTTTTCCAGAACAGTTTATTGTTCTTGAATCATTCTGACTAATATTTCAATACCCTTAAAGGTGTGTGTGTGTGTGTGTGTGTGTGTGTGTATAAAAATATTTCACAGTACAGTCTTATGCAACTCTAGTGAGAACTACTTCAATGAATTTTATCTTTTTTTAAATTGAGTAAAATTCATAGGAATGCTTTCTTTATTGCTAAAACTAAACTATACAAAAATGATCCTAAGTATTATATAGAAATATGTTCTACCTTTTTGTAGAAATAAGTAGGGTACTTCCTGAGTGCATACAGCTTTTCAGTGTTGAAGAAATTGAAAGATAGGCAATAATCACCAGGAGGAGATCTGCAAGACATTTAGTGAATTCTAGAGTTCAAGTTTGATGTCAATGTTGCATACAATTATGCTGTTCTGCACAACAGTACAACCATTTTATTAAGATTGCCCACTACTGGAATATATTTTATGCATGTTTAATATTTGCCCATCCCACTATGTGTCCTAGATCAAGCTGAGCTTAAAGTTAATGATATAAGGAATTCCTAAATAAACGTTTTAACATTCTTTAAGATAGTATAGTTTAAAAACATTTGTCCTGGTACATCAGCTGATATTTCTGCATCTACTTTGAAGATAAATTTGTTTGAAGTGCTGGTATATCTATTGTGCAACTGATCTAACAGCAGAGGTCAGATGGGTGAGAAAGATAGATTACAAGAAATGAATTTGCTTTACATAAAAGCATAAAACTGGGCCATAATACTTTGAAAAACAATAATTTTATTAGGTCAACTTATGATTTACAACATATTTGAAAATTTTTTGAATGGCTAAGAACTTTTAAGGGAGAGAACTACAACAGGTGATCAGATTTGGTCCATAGTAAGGTACTTTTAAGGTGGATATTGGAATGTTCACAGAGATACGTTGGATTCTATTAAGCACAGAAGTGATAAGGGGTTGTATCAAAAACTTTTCTTCTAAAGCTTGCTGGGCAGAAGAAAAAACTATTGCTTGTCCTCCTTCCTCAATGTTTGGAAATATGAAATATAGAATAACAGAATAACAGAGTTGGAAGGAACCTTGGAGGTCTTCTACTCCAACTCACTACTCAGGCTAGAGACCCTATAGCCGTGATGGTGAACCTATGGCACGCGTACCCAAAGTGGCATGTGAAGCCATGTCGCCCGGCACGCGCGGCCTTGCCTGTTTGTCTTCAGGGTTTCTGGCGCGCATGTGCGCGCGATGATTAGCTGTCCTTTGTGTGCGTGGCAGTGCCGAAAACCAGTGTGCACATGCGTGCCGGACAGCTGATTGTCGGGTGCGCATGCGCGTCAGAATCCAGAAGTCCAGCTTTTCCAGAGCGCGATCACTTCACATGCACAGCAGTGCCAAAAAACGGCCTGCGCATGCACGCCAGCCAGCTGATCATTGGGCATGCATCCATGCTAGAACCCGGAAGTTTGGCTTTTCTGGAGTGTGGTATTGATGAGCGCGCGAACGTGACGTTTCTGCACGACCTTTTTCGCACTTGGTGCCGAAATGGTTCGCCATCACTGCCCTATACCTTTCTAGACAAATGGCTCTTCTTGAAAACCTCCAATGATGGAGCATCCACAACTTCCGAAGGCAAGCCTTTCCACTGTTTTTTGTTCTCACCCTCAGGAAATTTTGCCTTAGTTCTAGGTTGCTTCTCTTCTTGATTAGTTTCCATCCATTGCTTCTTGTTCTGCCTTCAGGTGCTTTGGATAATAAATTGACCCTCTATTCTTTGTGGGAGCCTGTTAGATATTGGAACACTGCTATCATGTCACCCCTAGTACTTCTTTTAATTAAACTAGACATACCCAAGTCCTCCAACTGCTCTTTATATGTTTTAGCCACCAGTCCCTAATCATCTTCTTTGCACTCTTTCTAGAGTCTGAACATCTTTTTTGTAATGTGACCAAAACTGGATGCAGTATTCCTATGTGGTCTTATCAAGACATTATAAAGTGGTACTAACACATCATGTGATCTTGATTCTATCCCTTCATTAATGCAGCCAAGGACTGCGTTGGCTTTTTTGGTAGCTGCAGCACACTGCTGGCTCATATTTAAGTGATTATCCATTAGGACTCCAAGATTACTCTCACAGTTACTACTATTGAGCCAGGTACCACCTATACTAAAACTTGCATTTGGTTTTTCTTGCCTAAATGTAGAACCTTGCTTTTTCACCATTGAATTTCATTTTGTTAGATAGGGGGCAGTGTTCAAGAAAACATGCTTATACTTTAAAATACAGTAATCCCTCGCTATATCGCGGTTCACCTTTCATGGTCTCGCTGCTTCACGGATTTGCGTGGGCGGCCAGGCAGTCAGCGGCAAAGCGTGCGGCTCCGGGACTCGCAAACCTCTCCGATGAGTTCTGCGCCTGCGTGGTGGTCTCCTGCTTCAGTGTGGCAGCGGCAGGTGAGTAAAGCGGTCCGATGAGCTCTGCGCATGCGCAGAAGGACTGCCGCTCACCAGCTGTAGGGCGGGCCGCGCTGTCAGCTTTCCCTGAGAGAAAATGGCCGTTCACGCCAAATCGATGAAGGAACGGCCTACAAGCTCGCTCAGGAGATCAGTGCCAAGCAGCCACAGCAGACGTCAAGAGAGGGAGAGGTTGGAGGATTTTTCAGGCTTTTTTGGGGCGCCGAAAACGCAGAAGCCGGGTAGGAGGGGTTAAAAAAAATAAAGGTTCCTACTTCACGGATTTCGCCTATCACGTGAAAAATGAGGGATTACTGTACATTCAAGTTCTTTAAAAAGGTTAAAAACAAGAGAGCAATCAGCAAGGCAGTCTTCATAAGAATAAAATTGTCAATAATTGAAGTCCAGATCCCATATTAAAAAATAGGACCAAATCAGACAGAGGTTGGATGTTTGGCTCAAGGCTATAAATGTATCATGCTCCAACAACACAGACTAATATTGTTGAAATTATAATGAAATTATTTTTTGACTTATTGCTTATATAAATCTGGTTTTCTTTCTAAAATTAATTTCACACAGGCAAAACTGAAAAATGGTCTCTATAAGCAATATTTATAACAAAATCTCCATTTTTAGTTGACTAGTTCTGAAGGCAACAGCATATACATCTTCTGTATTGTGTATGTAAAAAATATTAGTTTTGTTCCATTTTGCTGTTTTCTACTAACTTCTATCCAAACAAGTATTAAAAGTTGCAACACACTGCTGGCCCAGTTACTGCTGACAGGAAACCAAGTACAAATATACTTCATTTCCATAATGATTGTTGGTTATTCATCCAATCACTGGGTGTTATGCTCTGACTCTGGGTTATATTGATTATTTCCCAGACTCTTGAATAAGGGGCCAAGACATTCACCTGCAGGATGCTACCCATCAATCCTAGCGGCTCATATTATTTTTTGAGCAGCTTCATGAACAAAGTTTTTTCTGTCTCTCTCTCTCTTTCTCTCTCCAGTAAAACACAATGAATTAAAAATGACGATGAATTAAAAATGACAATTCAATAGATGGTGAAAACAAGAAAATAAAATATACAAAATATTTCTAATGAAGAGATCTTGAAAAATTTATAAGCTAGATAGCTATTTCTCAGGGAACTGAACTCATTAATAGAAATGAGTGAAAGATGGGGCGTCTTCATGGCTTTTGCAAAACAGATCCTAAACAAGTAGTGAGGGAAAAGTCTTGATGCCAGGGTACCTTGTAATAGTTGCTAAC
Organism: Diadophis punctatus similis; assembly: GCA_023053685.1. Taxonomy (NCBI): domain Eukaryota; kingdom Metazoa; phylum Chordata; class Lepidosauria; order Squamata; family Dipsadidae; genus Diadophis; species Diadophis punctatus. The sequence goes on from JALIGW010000005.1 coordinate 16,477,752, forward strand.
AAGCTCTAAATCCAAAAAGATGTTAGTTTTGGATCACAGCATCTCATTAGTCAACCATCTTGATATCAAGACGGGTGCCTAGGTAATGATAATCTCTTGGGGTGCAGATAAAAGATAAATAATTCCTAATGATGGGAATGTAGCCCTCACCTCATTCTCCCTTGTAGGTCTGCCTTAAGTGCCCCTATCTGCTTTCTGCTGTGTGACTGTTCATGTCCTTTCCTTCCCAATGGAGTTGTTGAATTGTTATAAAACCAGGACTTGCTGTGAATTGATACAGGGCGTCATGGCAGTAACAAGCACCTTGTCATCATTCAATAAATTGTAATAATTAATAGTGCCTGGATGACCTCACTGGCTGAATGAATGACACAGGTTATACTGGATGACAACATCTCTCCAATCCACTAAATTAATTGAGCTGGGTATATACCAGACATTGTGCATGAATTGTGACAACCTTGTAAAAATAAAGAATTGTTTCACACTTCATTTGCAAACTTGGAGATAGGAAATGAATTAAACTTCATACAAACACTCAGGAGGTTTAGAAAGAGTCCTATCTCTAAGTCGTCTGTATTATTCATCCAAAGGAATTTGGTATCAAAGTAATTATTAACGATAATTCCAAAGTAGTTGTTTCGCTTCAGGATTTTTATGATTAAGAATGAAATGAATTAGTAATAAAAATCCTAATACATAGCCATCCTTAAATATAATTTCCTATCTAGTTTTGAATCTCCTTGTATTTTTGATTACGGCTGCTTTTCTTTTTCTTCCTGACATATTCACTTTTAAAGCAATATTATTTTATTAAAGGAATATCTACTGATTTTTCTCAACTCTAATGTGTCTTTTCATGCATAGATTAATATGTCATTCATGGTGCCACGTTGGTATCTAGATTATTATGCAAAGGATTAACAATCACAATGAAGATGGGGAGCATAAGAACCTTTAAATTGGGTGCTTGGAGGGTGATACTGGAAACAAGGCAACAGCTTGGTTATAGCAGCCACTGGCAACTGCCATGAATGGGCTAAGTGCAGCATAGAAAAGGCTATTATGTCTCATCCCATTAGCCTGCAACCTCTTTGCTAAGAGTTACAGGGGAGAAGTTAAAAATCTGTGCTTTTCTTCTGGGAAAATAGGGTGCTTGGTCTATTGCATCAGCAAATGCAGTGACCCGTTAACTCCAGCCAACCTGGAAAATGGTCAGAGATTATGACAGTTGCAATGTAAAACATCTGGAGAGTACCAAAATGCCTTCGCCAGCACAAAACTATACAGAGAGGACATAACTAGTCTGGTAGCTCTTCTTAGGATTGCTTCTCAGATGACTGTAGAGCATGGGAACTTCTGTGAAGTAGTATACATTCTCCAGTTTGAAAGCTCGCTTGAAAATAAAAGCCCTCCAACCACATGGAATAAGACAGTACCTACCTCTGCTAATTTGAGAAAGTGCTTTCACATGCCAGGAAAGAAATGTTGCGTTTAACATCGCTATGCAATAGAAGAGAAACATTTAACATAAATAAGTAAATGTGCTTCATTCATTTTGCTGCTGCTGACAGTTTATTTTTCGTTAAAGGATCTAGACCTCAATTGTAGTCATAAACTGTAATATGTAAACTGCTATAGAAAGTGGTGCATGTTTTTAATGGAAACTGGACACAACTACATGTGCATTACAAAATCTCTATGATCCAACTATCATATATTGTGGGCTCTGAGTGCTGAAGACATTTGGGGCCCTTTGGATCTCTGCCCCCCCAAACTCCCCAAATTCCCCCATAATTCTGCTTTATAAGGAAACTGCCTTCATTTGTTTATCTAAAGCCAATAATGGATTGCGGTCAGGGATGACACATGCAACATTTTCACCAATCTCACAGTACGTTATGGTCAGGAATAAAAGGCAGATTTCTATTTGTTCTTCAGCCCTTGCTGCTCAGCATGGCAAACCTGGGATGATTGGGATAAGGAACAAATCTGGCTTAATTTTATTTCCAGATTAATTGGTAACATTAGAGAAAACTCCTATCCTTTCTCAGACAATCATATTGCCAATCCCAGTTAAAATATTCTATTTCAAATGATATAATTCTTGCTGCCTGTCTCACTTCTGAACTGTATATACTAACTGTAATAACAGTTCACATCCATTGTGTTAGCAACAAAGTTTGACATTATGGAAATGGTAGGTTATAAATTTTTTAAAATAAACCAGTTTATAATATGCAAACAGATAATTTCTTGGCTGTAGGATAATATTGTGGAATTAGTATTTCAAAATGTCCTGATGAGAATGGAAATGGTGCTTGATGTGCTTGCTTACAACAACACATGGTTATAGTCACATTTCATTCTGACAAGTGTCGTAGACATATAATATTTTTTTGATCTGATTTATTCTTTTTACTGGTTTTCTGTTCACTTCCTAAGTGTGTTTCCATCTTTGGGATCAAACATCCCAACCTTCGTCTCCACAGTGTGCACCTTTTATTGTCTCCTTTGTATCCCATTAAGTCTGTGTACACCACGCATCTGTGTCTCAGCAGGCATTTTCTGCAGCCCAGTGAGTCATTAGAAAAGATGTGATAAGTCCCAGATGTTAAAGAAACATGGTAGCACTCCATAGTTTACAACAGGGACAAATAAAAGCCAAAGGGTTTAAGTTTATTAGGCACCACAAAGTGAAATGAGTTCATTTTGCAATAAAGAAAAGGGTGACACTGACAACTTTAGATATACACACATATACAATTCTTGGCCATCAAAGAAACCTTTGCTAGTCAAACCTATTCCTTTACTTTCAGAGATGTAAATGACATTAAAAAAGTTTAAGACTTCAACACATTTTATAAATCGCAAGTAGTTTGAATAAGGATGTGCTAAAATTTATGTTGCTGATCTGGAAGGTTTTTTTAAAAATGGATTTTCAATTAATAATCCATATGAAAATAATCAGAATGAAATTGATCAGACTTTCTTTGTTGACTGCACATAGTTCTGGAGACCTTTTGATTAATAAATAATTATAATAAGCTGTGTAATATTTTCAGATTTGAGTTTAAAGAGTTGGTGAGCAGAAAAACAATTTACGAAGGCAGCTGTGCTTTCTTCCAGCATCATATGGCTGTTGCAAGGAGCAGCCTTATGATCCCAGAAACAAACTCAGCTATTTTAATGAGTATAGTTGATACGTATTGCATTTATATTCTCAAGAGTTTTCAAAGCAACTTTTGGAACTGAATGCAAATCGTTGCACAGCTTTACAATAACTCTTATAAGGGATCCAAGGACAACGTATTTGATACATACAAATATAGTAACATGTGCCATATGTGATTTTATTATATCAATATCATGTGATATAATAGTAGTTTCAGTTAGAAAAAAGTACGTTGCATGAGGGGACATGATACAGTTGGAAGGAAAGGACCAAACAAGGAAAATAAGAAAAAAACAATAAGATGAATTATTTTACTTTATTTTCAGGGCACCAACTTTAAACCAACCCTGGGCAGCTTACAACTATATTAAAGGATAAAAACTTTATACATGAATCAAAATGGCAAATCCAGTGCACAAAAACAAACCTGCATCCTTCACCCAGCAAGAAACTTCAGCCATGCTAGCTTTGGGAAAAGTTGCAGCATCCCAATGGTCACGTGATCAAAATCCAAATGCTTGGCAACTAGCATGTATTTACAAAAGTTGCAGTGTCCCAGGGTCATGTGATCACTTTTTTTGTGACTTTCTGACAAGCAAAGTTAATGGGGAAGCCAGATTATCTTAACAACCATGTTACTAACTTAACACCTGCAGTGGCAAGAAAGGTTGTAAAACGAGGCAAAACTCACCTAACAACTGTCTTGCTTAGCTTGCTTAGAAATTTGGGCTCAATTGTGGTTATAAGTTGAGGACTACCAGCTAGTCCCAATAACTTTACTGTGTTCTTCCTATGTCTGTAGTTGCTGGAAGAACAAAAACCCTTCCAGCTGGAGGAGAGCTTTCAAGGAATTTGGCTACATGCAGAAGTGAACTTCTCTCTCTCTCTCTCTGTTGTACAATTAGATTGAGGGAGACTGCCTAAGAAGGTATGTGGGGGGAAACTCTATGGACTATTTCCAGATGTTGCATCCATACCTATTTACTGTCAGCACTACTAGTCCCTTGCAGCATTGGTCAAGAATGTATCCTATTTATTATTGATCACTCCTTCCAGCTTCTACCTCTCCTTCACCCTTGTGACCTTTCCAGCTATTTTTGGACAAGGGTTTGGTGTTTTTTGAGAAAAGCAGCAGATACATGCTCATAAATAATCAAACTGACATGGTATCAGGCATGAAGCCTTCTGCCTACTTGTGACTGTTAGGAAGTGTGGCAGGTGGCTAGGTTTCAACCTATACTTATCATTTTATTTATTTTTATTTATTTATTTATTTTGTCAACATGTGTACAAGATAACAGGTATGATATAAACATAAACAAAAGCAAAGTATGTATAGGTAAATTTAGACAATAGGACAGAAGGACAGGGACGGTAGGCACGATAGTGCGCTTATGCACGCCCCTTAAATAATCATCTTATTACATATTGTAATATGCAGTAGGAATAGTCTTGAGAAGGAGGAGCAAAATCTGCAAGCAAGATAATGGTCAGATAAAAGAAATCTGAGTCCAGGGCAGACATCTAATCTGAGGAAGCATCTCAGTTCATGAAGATGGATCCAGCGGATTTGAAGAACTTTCGTCCGGTCTCCAACTTGCCTTTTATAGGTAAAGTTGTGGAGAAGGTGGTGGCCTCTCAGCTCCTTCGGTTATTGGAGGAAACTGATCATCTAGATTCCTATCAGTCGGGTTTCAGGCGCGGTTACAGCACAGAAACCGCCTTGGTCGCCCTGATGGATGATCTCTGGCGAGCCCGGGATGGGGGTAACTCCTCCATCCTGGTGCTACTTGACCTCTCAGCGGCTTTCGATACCATCGACCATGGTATCCTTCTGCATCGTCTCGGCGAGTTGGGAGTGGGAGGCACCGTTTTGCGGTGGTTCTCCTCTTATCTCGCTGATAGGATGCAGTCGGTGTTAGCAGGTGGGCAGAGGTCGTCTCCTAGGCCCCTGACCTATGGGGTGCCTCAGGGTTCGGTCCTCTCACCCATCCTGTTCAACATTTACATGAAACCGCTGGGGGAGATCATCCGTAGACATGGGGTGAGTTTCCAACAGTACGCTGACGACACCCAGCTGTACATTACCACCCCGTCTAAATTCAGGGAGGCGGTTGATGTGATGTGCCAGTGCCTGGACGACGTTAGGATCTGGATGGGGAGGAACAGACTTAGACTCAACCCCGACAAGACTGAGTGGCTCTGGATATTGCCTCCTAAGGACCATGACAACTGTCCCTCCTTGGTTCTCGAGGGAGAAAAATTAACTCCCTCAGAACGGGTTCGCAATTTGGGAGTCCTCCTAGATCCACAGCTAAAATTAGATCAACACCTTACAGCTGTGGCTAGGGGGGCTTTTGCACAGGTTCGCCTGGTGCACCAATTGCGACCATACTTGGAGAAGGAGGCTCTACTCACGGTCACTCACGCCCTTGTCACCTCTAGATTGGACTACTGCAATGCGCTCTACATGGGGCTGCCCCTGAAGAGTATTCGGAGACTTCAACTGGTGCAAAATGCAGCTGCGCGTGCTGTGGTGGGTGTTTCAAGGTACACCCACGTAACACCCATACTCCGCCAGCTGCATTGGCTGCCCATTGGTCTCCGGATACAATTCAAGGTGCTGATCATCATCTTTAAAGCCCTACATGGCTTAGGACCAGGTTATCTCCGGGACCGCATTCTGCCGCATTCCTCCCTTCGACCGGTTAGGTCCCACAGAGTGGGTCTCCTCCAGGTCCCGTCAGCCAAACAGTGCCGACTGGCGGGGCCTAGGGGGAGGGCCTTCTCTGTGGGGGCCCCTGCTCTCTGGAACCAACTTCCCCCAGAGATCCGAACCATCCCCACCTTGCTGGCCTTCCGAAAAGCCATTAAGACATGGCTCTTCCTGCAGGCAGGGGTGAGTTGAGACGATTTATTCCTGATGTCTCCCCCATGTATGTATGATGTGTGTATATTTATATTTTTAATTGTTTTTAAGTGCTTTTAATAATTTTGTTTGGAGTTTTTGTATAAAATGTTGTACGCCGCCCTGAGTCCTGCGGGAGTAGGGCGGCATAGAAAAGCTACCAAATAAATAAATAAATAAATAAATAAGATAAAAGGGGTATGCCAGAGAGGAAGCACCAGTGGCAGGTTGCTGTCTTACCGGTGCCGGTGTGCTACGCGCACATCTCCAGGTTTTTTTGGGGGGGCGCGCCCGCTATGTGTGTGCCCCCCTCACGTGATTTTGCTTCTGCGCATGCGCGGAAGCAAAATCATGCCGAAATCTCACGAGGGGACGCGCGTGTGAGATTTCGGTGCAATTTTGCTTCCACACATGCGCGGGGGCAAAATCTCGCTGAAATCTCACACACGCGCGTGTCCCCTTGTGAGATTTCAGCACGATTTTGCTTCCACGCATGCACAGAAGCAAAATTGACCCAAAATCATCGAAAAAAATTGGCGACGAGCGCGATGGACCGACAGAGAGGGCTTTGGAGCAGTTGTGCAATTGGCTGTCCCCTACCAGAGTTGTGCACCGGGCAGCTCCGGCAGGAACCCACCTCTGGGAAGCAAATCCAGACTTGCAAGATTCTGTTACTGTAATCTTATAATAACAGTGGTAGTAAGCAGTCATAACTATGACTTCCTTGTCTGGTCTAGCTTGAAGCACTGACCCATATGAAGAAGAGGGATTAGAGGTGTTTTTCCCCACCAGCTTCTCACAGTTGATGGGAAAGCCAGAGGAATCCATCAATACGTTCTCTAACTAGTCCCAGATTAAAATTGTAAGGATAGCACTCTTGCCAGGGTCATTACTCAGGCAGAATAGAGAGTGGCAATGAGGATGGCATAACCAGCATAGTTTTCTTCCAGTTTGTGAACTGCACAACAACTTGCAACACTGTTTTCTTCTTGTATCCTTGGCAGCTTTAAAAGGGACTATGGAGGTCCAGGCTATTAGTAGCTACTTGATGGCTTTGTGGTAGAAATGGAATAGCTCAGAGGCGATGGAAAACATAGATGGGCAGCATTCTTATCTAGCTTCCCATCAACACCTGTGGATCAATGTGTAACAGAGTGCTAAGTGAAATGTGCCTTTTTTCTGGCCCCGAGATTGGGTCATCTTAAGTTCTTAGCATTGTTATCATCAGTTTCTGCAGTAATATTGTCACCTAATGGTGTTGGGTATTTTAGCACACATTTAAAAAGTTATTTTAGCTGTAAAACAGATATACTGCTGGCAAAACTATCTATGTAATAATGGCCCCATAGTAACAGCATGAGAGAAAATTAAGCAAATAATTATGAGAATATTTTTCATAGAGCCCATTTGATGATTTACTATTGCAATTTAAACTACTGTCCTGCTAAGAGGTAGCATTTAGCATTTACCCTTTAATACTCATTTTGTCCAAAAAGTCTGCTGTTTATTGAAGTTTTTTAATAAAGCCCCCACACTTTTGTAATATTTAAGATACCAGAGTGGCTAAAATCGAAAAATTAAATATTCTGTCTTCATAAATATACAGGTTCATGCAGAGCAAGATCTTTCCATGTTGCAGTGCCCCAGAATAGCTAGATTTGCTAACTGGAATAGTAGAAGTCTTAATACACAATTCAGTAAAGCACTATTGTTCTACTGAAAAAAGAAGAATCACAAATATTTTTATTACTTACATTTAATGTATACCTTATGGACTGTTTTGAATTTTAACATTTTATTTTAAGATTTATATTTGCATCTTCATTCCAGAAAGAATATCAAGGCAATATTCCCAGCAAATGCAATTTGAAAATGGGCTGAAGAAAACAAAATAAACTTAAAACATAATTAGGAGATTTAAAGCCAAATCATTGAACCTTTTCTTTAAAAATGCCTTTGCAGATATTTGAGCCTGGCAAATGGAGGAATGCATTGCTGGAGTTTGGCAGCCTTCGGACAAATGGACCATCATTTATCTGAAAAAGTATAAGGTTTCCTGCTTGAGCAGGGGGTTGGACTAGAAGACCTCCAAGGTCCCTTCCAACTCTGCTGTTGTCTGTTCTGTTGAAAGGCATGCCAAAGTTGAGGCACCTATCGAAAAGGCCATTTTTAGATTGCAAATCAAAATTCATTTGGAGATGGCAAATGGAAAATGCCTCCTTGTGTATCTTAACCTGGTAAGAGAGCTGTTGCTTACCTGAATAGCTTTAAAGCAGAGGTCTTCAAACTTGGCAACTTTAAGACTTGTGAACTTCAACTCCCAGAATTCTCTAGCAGGCATAGCTGGAGCATAGCATGTCCACAAGTCTTAAAGTTGCCAAGTTTGAAGACCTCTGCTTTAAAGCATTGTGGCATACAGTTTTTCATGGCTGGGCATGGTTGTTGTGCTAGTGTGAGTCAGAAAATGGGGGAATGTAAACTGGAAAAGAAGTTCAGTTCTGACCTTGAAAGCCAGGGCTGTTGTGGAAGATGTAGAAACAGCAGTCTCATTGGTCCAGCCTGCTATGTAGCATATGGTGTGTGTGCAAGGGAGACCCATCTCCTCAGTTGCTGGGGGACATGCTGCTGGTCTGACTAAACTTGGTGACAGAGAAGGAGAGGATTAAAAAGGTGGAAGGTGAATTTACACGAATATGTAGAGCAGTCATTGGTTTCTGGTTGGAGAAGGAGAAACAGAAGAGGACAACAGAGTAAAGAACGAGGAAGTGAAGCAAATAGTAAGAGAGCCAGAGGGAACAGACCAGGGGTGGGTTCAAACTTACCTCGCTGCCAGTTCGCTTCCTCCCGTGTTGCATGGGCATGTGCACATTGCGTGCCGCAGCCGCATGTGTATGCACAGTGCTGAAAATTTGTCTTCTACACAAGCACAGAAGCAAAAAACAGCTTCTGTGCATGGTCAGAAGCGATAAACAAGATGGCATCGCCAAGACAGCCGGTTCATGGGTGTGGCCAGCCAGCCATTGCTCCCAGTTCGGCGAGTGGGGGGAAATTCCCGCTACCGGTTCTAAAGAACCGGTCCAAACCGGGACGAACCCATCTCTGGAACAGACTTTCTGGGACAGATATTCAGGAGTAAACCTGACACTGGGATTATGTTGTATATATTTGCTATGAATAGCTGTGGTAAATAGCTTCAATGAATGTAGTAAAAAAGCATAAAAGTCTTCACTGAAAAATACACGGCCAATTCTAAAAATGCCCCGTCATGCTGTGAAAAGGCCGTGGAGAATTTCAAGGAAGAGGACCAGCATTTTGAATGAGTAGCTAATGTTGCTCTTCCACCATTTCAATAGACCTTTGATTTAATGGACCTCAGTTTAGTGGATGTCAGATACAGGGACGAATCTTCTGCTCAGGAATCCTCATCCCAAATAATAGACTAAGTTCATTGTGTCTGAAGTATTCCAGGTGATTTATGGTCATTCATATCATTTGCATACTTGCATAATTACATAGTTTTTCCAAATAACATTAAATTTGTATTTGCATCAATTTGCCACATTACCCTAATTAAGCAAATGACATAAATGGACACAAATGACATAAAGTGGGCTTTAACAGGCCCCTCTTTTTCCCTGGAATCGTTTGCCGAATCTAAGTTTTACTGCAGCGTAATATGCATATTGATGTACTCCCTCAAATGAAGGACTCACCCAAGGCTATATTTGCAGGCTGGATAGAACTGAAATTCAATGAGTGATGCAGTGGCCTAGAGGTGGAGCTCTTGCCTCACAATCAGGTGGCTGTGAGTTTGATCCTAGGTAGCGGCAGATATTTCTCTCTCTGGGCACAATGAGTAAATATCTGCTGCAAACTCTGCATTGGTGACAGCAAGGGCATCTGGCCAGTAAACACTCAGCTCCATTCAATTGCGCCAACTCCACCCTGATGCAAAAGATTACAGGGTCATTAAAAGACCAAAAAAAAAAAAAAAAGGAACTGAAATTCAACCACTAAAGGGTCACATGTTGCTGTCCTTGACATAAGCAAACAGCAGATTCTCGGAATTTATTTTTTTTCTTACCTTTAAAGCTTCAAATATTTTTCAGATAGTTCAGCTGGGGGTTATGAGAAGTTGGCAGACTTTCTTTCTCTCTCTCTCTTTCTTTAGTGAAACATGCAAACCAGTGTTTGCATTTCCTGCGTCAGATGAGGAGAGCACATCTTTCTCCTTCTGTCCTGGCCATTTTTTACAGAGGCATGATTAAAAGCCTTTTAACCAATTACATCACGGTTTGGTTTGGTTTGGTTTGGTGGTTGCAATGCCTCAGATAGAAGGTCCATACAGAGAGAGGTAAGAACAGCAGAGAAGATTATAGGAAGCTCACTTCCCATTATTCAGAATACTACTTATAAACACTCTGTGCTTAGAGTTCGAAGCATTGTTAGAGACCCCACACACCCACTTTATGGTCTGTTTCTGTTGCTCCCCTCTAGGAGGAGTTTTCAAAGTATCTATAGCAGGACTACTAGATTCTATAACAGCTTTGTTCCTTATATCATTCATCTTGTAAACTCGCAGGATTCTTTCCCCCCCGCCATGTATATGTATACATTTGAACTAGACTGTGATGTTTCTTTGTGTCATATAGCAATAGCACTTAGACTTATATACAGCTTCACAGTGCTTTACAGCCCTCTCTAAGCAGTTTACAGAGTCAGCATATTGCCACCAACAATCTGGGTCCTCATTTTACCCACCTCGGAAGGATGGAAGGCTGAGTCAACCTTGAGCCTGGTGAGATTCGATCTGTCAAACTGCTGGCAGCCGGTGATCAGCAGAAGTAGCCTGTAGGTGATCAGCAGAAGTAGCCTGTAGGTGATCAGCAGAAGTAGCCTGTAGTACTGCACTCTAACCACTGCACCACTGCGGCTCTTACACACATATACACATATTATATATTTATATGTGGGTTTATGCATAATAGTTATCTTTTGAGAGCTGAATGCAACAAAATTTCTTTTTAATGTATGATGATTAATGTACATTTAAAGTGACCATAATTTTTTTATTCTGTCCTGTCCTGTCCTGTCCTGTCCTATCCTATCCTATCCTATCCTATCCTATCCTATCCTATCCTATCCTATCCTCTGTTCCTCTCTCTCTCTCTCTCTCTCTCTCTCTCTCTCTCTCTCTCTCTCTCTCTCTCTCTCTCTCTCTCTCTCTCTCTCTCACACACACACACACACACACACACACACACACACACACACACACACACACACTCACTCTCTCTCTCACACACACACTCTCACACACACCATGATACTCAACAAAGCAGAAGTGCAAACATCCAGATACTACATTGTAACTAACTCCATATCTGCTTCTTGAGGAAGAGATTTATCCAATACAGAACAGATTACACTCCATATTACAGTGTAATATGTCAATGGGAACTATTAATTTTGTATTAGAGCAAATGTGTCCTTAACAGAGCATCTCACTTTCTGTGTTATTTCCATACAAATATCATTCAGAATAATAGAATCAAAATAATAAGTTGCAACATCAGTCTCTTTTAGATGCGTGTTGCATCCGTAAAGGATTCACTAGGCCAATCATTCAGATACAGAAGCCTTTTTTTTTTTTTGAAACAACCATGTAGTTGACAGGAAAGTTTCTGTTCTGAAAAAAGGGGAAATTTGTTTTGCTTTTTGTGTATACCGTTGCACCCTGCAAAGATGGTTAAAAAGACAAAGATATGTTATTCTATCGTACCTTCTTTGGCTGCCCTTAAGAAGGCATTGGCCAAGTATTTCTTGATCAAATCCCTCATGCGAGGGGCATCCATCCTCCAGCTGATGGCAAACCAAGATTGTGATACTTGTATGACACTCAGATCACCGAGAAAGGCACTTTGATATATTTTAACCAATTTAAAAGCAATGAAAAGAGGTTCTTTAAAAAAAACATTTGATCACTTTTAAAAAAATATATATCTGTTGTCTTATACACCACTTCCCTTTTTCGGTCTGTGTAGCATGTAGTGTATTTATTCTTCTCCCTTTATCCCTAAGGAAACTGCTGCATTCTTTTCCCCACTAACCCATTTCTTTTCTATTTCTACTCTCTGGTGCTTGCTTTCTCCTTCTCTGCACCACCATGCAATATGTATGCCAGTTCTTGGTGCTACATTTCTGTTATATTAAATATTTTCCTTCCAATAGATCTCTGTCTATCTCTGTCTACTTGTATACCTTCTTTTCCTCAATCTATAGCTTGCTTTGCATTATCTGTTACTTTTTGGCTTTCATCCTGTAGTTCACCCTACTAGCTAGAGAAAGACAGGTCTTTCTGCACCCCATCTTACTTCTTCCCTTTGTTATCTCTTTTCCTCTGTTCTGCTGTAAAGAATTAATTGATCTATTGTAATCTAAACTAATTGATTCTAATCATAATCTAGATGATGGGAAGAATGTCAAGCTCACTTCCAATATCACTTTTGTAGAAACTGTTTTTTAAATAGTAAAATAGGTTATGCAGTGAAGTGTTTCTATTAAACTTCATTTTATATATAAAAAAAATGCAAGTATCCCTCAGTGCTGCATAGACAATTGTTGCTCTATCCATGTTATAATGCTCTACCTGTGACAGAAAATAAAAGGGGGAAAAAAGCTAAAGCAGACACATCATCAAGAGACAGTAATAAATGAATGAAACTATTACCTTGAACTTTGCCATAAATGAATAAATTATTGTTTTGATACTCCAGAAAGCCTCAGCTAAATGGGTAAAGCACTGCTAAAATATTGATTACTTGGCAACACAAAATCTCCCCAAAGGAAATTGTCCTTTTGTCTTGGAACAGTCCCTCAAAATACTCCACTGACAGCTTAATAGTATTATCATGAAAAAGAATTGGTGTTTGCTGAAAATGAAGATACTCTTTCATTTCATTCTTAACTTTGGCCTCCAGAGAACTAATTTACCAAGATATATTTTTCCCCTTTACATTTAAGGACACTGCAGTTCACACTTTATATTAGATATTCTGATGCTTATTAATGTTGGCTGTGGTAAAATTTTCATATATGAATGTATTCTTCCTAGTGATCCACTTTTCAGTTCATATTAAGTAAATTTAATATGAATAATAGTAATATCCCAGTTTCCCAACACAGCACAATCTAAGCTTTCTATAACACAATTATTTTAACAAATGAATTGATATCTCATTATTCACATAGTTACAAATCCTTAATCACAAATATTATGGGATACATAGAATCATACATAAGCATATTATTTGGAACCAATCCTCTTTGAATTATCAGTCCTTTATGGGTACTTCATCCTACTGAATAAAATTTTCCTTTAAACAGAAAACTAAGAATGCATGTAAGTTACAAGATTTATCTCTCATTTTTAAAATGCTGAAAGTTTTGCACGTTAATTTTCAAGAACGTGTTAAGAAGCCAAAACTGTTATAGATCAGCTATTGATTCTGGATTTCAATTTTGCTTAAATATTAATTTATAGTAGCATATCCTGGAATATATTGAAATGTGACCCTGTTGTATTGGATTGCTCAGAATTATGTTTTGTGGATTCAGTAGAATTATTACAAGTTATAAAGCAGAATCTTAACAAATGATATTCAATGAATACCTTTTCTCTTTTACTTACCTGCATTAAATGTCATTTGTTAAGTTGCCTCTTCATAGCTTGTAACAATTATAGCAAGCTAATCAAATTAAGTAAACCTTTTTATGTTTACTTGTTTCTAACAGTCAGTCTTTGATTGGGTTCACAGATTGCATTATGCAATCTTTATTTCTAAATAAAGACCAATTGGCTAGATTTTTCCCCACAAATCACACTAGTTGGGATCATGCAATACATCAACACAAAAACAAAAATATGCTACATTTACAATGAGCAAATGAACTTACTATAGACAAGGAATTTGTTGACTATAGCAGTACAGTGTTCCTGGTGAACAGCCATAGAGAGGACATTTTCAGATGACATCACCATTGTTTACTTGTTAAGTTGAGGGAATTTTAGTAGGTGCAGGCAGAATGCAGAAATTTTATTGTATAAAGAGGATACAGGCATGGCAAGTCTGCCAGCTTCGGAACAGACTCACCATTACTGAACGGTTAGAGTTTGAGGTTTATGAACTCTGATATTTTTCTTACAATAGTAGTTACAATGATTGCACTTTAGGCTTTTTTTATCTAGAGAAAAACAAACAGGCAGATGTTATGTATTTGTTTCTGATAGATCATAGAATTTAAATACATTCAGGGGCATATAATGGTTGGATTGGAAGCTGACTTAGAATTTGCATTCTAAGCTTCCCCAGTCACTTCCCCGGATGTTTCTCTGAATGCTAGTTCGGATGAGTTGGGTCCAGGGACATCAGGTGGGGACATGGAAGAACATCCCCTGGCTCTGATCCAGGAGTGGTGAGGCCAAGCACAGCAGAGAGGTCACAGGAGGAGCAACCAGACAAATGGCTGGCTGAGCTAGGGACAGGAGAGGCACAGCTGCAGCTGGAAAGCTCAGAGGCTTCAGGAGGAGAGGGCACAAAGCTGCAGCTGGCCAGTGGAGATGAGGAAGAACTGCCTCCCCCTCCCTATCCGAGAGCTCGTAGCGTTGAGAGGAGGCAGGCACAATGAAGATCAGCCAGGCTACTTCTGAGGCGGCAGCCTCAACATTCTTGATGGGCTGCACTGGGGAGAGGCTATTTAGTGCTTGGAGTGAAACGACACAGGGAACAACATGTCCGTTTCCTTGCTATGCATTCTTCCGTCACCATGATTCTTGCCTTGACTACTGGGCTTGGATTTTGTACCTTGTACTTTGGATCATATCTCTTGAACTCTGGACTTGTCTTTGCCTTGCAGATTTGCCTTTGCCTTGCGGTCTTGCCTTTGTCCTGTAGACTGGCATGGCATTTTCCTTGAATAGCCTATTGAACCCTTGGGATGGCACTGGTATGAATGTGAGGAATTTTTGGGGAAGACTCTTTAGGGCTTGGAAGCCTCAATAAAGACTTCTAACACCTGTGGCATATGCATGTATGAGCTGGAAAGGACATATACATACATATATATTTTAAATGAAGTACTGTATGTATCACCATAGTAAGTGAAATGTTACTGCTTATGCCCTTGTCCATCTAAAACTACTGATGACAACTTCAAAGTTGTTGCTCTTATGTTTTTTTTCATTTTTCACCCCATTCAATGTCAGTATTAGCTTATGTCTCACATGTTCAGTTTGCCTAACTGAACTCAATTAACCTAATCTTCCGGAACTGCATGACGCTGGCTATATTTATATAAGGCGCTCAACTAGAATTTACAAATTACTCAATCAGGTTTTAGCATAGCATATTGTGGGAACTCATGATTAACTTAGCTTCAGTCTGTTATATACATCCATAATATTAAATAAATTAAGATTTAGCTAATTGTGGATGGGCATGTCATAGATCATGTCTTTCTGCCTTATCGACTTGCAGTTGACTTGTGAAATGTACAAATACTCATGTGCATCTTCTGCTGGCAAGATGGGTGATTTTGCCCATAGAGCACTAGAAGCACCAACAATGCTTATTATCTGATGCAAACTTATATTGGGGTACAAAGGAAGACTGGAGAAATCCTGACCTCCATCACACCAAGAATGCTGTTGTTCTGTTTGCTTTTGATCTCACATATCCAGCCTTGTTCATCGCAGTACAGTAACTGACAGCTGCTCTGATGCAATAGGACACTACCAAGAGCTGCTACTGCTCTCATTGTAGATTTAGTGCATTTAGAAAGAATACATTAATTGTAGTCTTTCACTACTGCTAGAACCTTTGTTCTCAATTTTGTGAATTGACTTACTGAGGCATATTTTTCACAGTTGTTTTGTTTAAGATTTGGTATTGAATATAACAAATGTACCGCCAGCTATATGCTTAAATGACCATTTGAAGATTCCTGATCATTTGAGGAATAAATACTTTTTCAATTTGCCTGCATTTAATTGACGAGATCCCTGCAAGTTCTTGGCCAGCTATATAAATTAATTTTCCCCAAAGGCATTTGCTCAACATGACTATTTTAATCTCTGTTTAGAAGTGAATTTGTCATGTGATTCACGAAAGCCTGAATTTCCTCTCTTTCTTTCTAAAGCAAATGGCACTTTGCAGGTGTTCAGCTTCTCCTGGGATCAGTCCATTTTCTTCATTGTCTCTATGTGCATTTAGAAATCAGTCATGATCCTGCAAATATTTAAATTGACATAATCTGTAAATGTGGTGTAAACATAAAACCTAGACTTGCTCTTCATTATTTGCAGATGGTACATGCTTCCCAAAGAAAGACCCTCTTGTATCTTGGCTCATCTTGAAAAATGTTCAACATCTGCAAAAACCTGCTAAACCGTGATATATTCTAGATAACTGTAAACACATGTTATGCATTTTTATTGCCTTATTTTATTTTACATGTAAATTTATTTGGTTTGGAGGTTTTTTTTGCCTCAAAGAAAGACAAATAAAAAACATGTTACCTTGAAATTATTTGACTGACTCAAGCATTTTACTTTTGGAATATCATCCAATTGTATGATCTTAGACTCATTTCACCATTTTGTTCCAAACCATGGTTCAGCTAAAAAGAGCTGCATTATCTGTGTGCTTTCCTGTTTGCTATAATGAGGACAACTTGACTTGCAGTGGTCCATTAAATAGTCTATTAAATAAGATAGCTGCTGGAGAATCATTGGTAATGTTGTATAGAGTGGGATGCAGTGGTGGGTTCTACAAGTGCGGTCCACTCTATAGCACCGGTAGCGGCCCGCTGGTGACGTCACAGTACCGGTGCGGTTGGTTGCTGGTGCCTGGGCGCTGCCATTTTTTTTTAAAAAATAATTTTTTTAAAAAAAATTCTTCTGTGCATGCCCAGAAGCCGAGTTTCCGGCACTGCTCATGCGCTGCCTTCCTACCCCACAGTGAGTCCAAGCAGGGGAGGATGGCTGAGGGAGCGCATGAGATGCTGAAAGAACGGGCAGAAGGACCTATCTCCATTCCCCTCCCTTCAGCAGTCCGAGAAGCCACAAACGGGCGGTGATGATCCTAGGCATTTTCGCACGTTTGAGGCTTCTCGAGCTGCTGAGGGGAGGGGGAATGGGCAGCAGG
This sequence comes from Diadophis punctatus similis, assembly GCA_023053685.1. Taxonomy (NCBI): domain Eukaryota; kingdom Metazoa; phylum Chordata; class Lepidosauria; order Squamata; family Dipsadidae; genus Diadophis; species Diadophis punctatus. The sequence continues at coordinate 16,495,039 of JALIGW010000005.1, forward strand.
ACCTATCTCAGTTCCCCTCCCTTCAGCAGTCTGAGAAGCCACGCCCACCCAGTCACATGGCTGGCAAGCCACACCCACAAAATAAGCCACGCCCACAGAGTGGTAGTAAAAAAATTAGGAACCCGCCCCTGGTGGGATGATGATAATTTTGTGATTGATATGTATCCATATTTCTTTCTGTTGCAAGTGTTGGAAAAAGCATTTGAAGAGTGTTCATAACTCTTTCTACTTCTTAGTTCACGTCAGGCCAATATAGAATTTTTTTTCTTATTAGACTCTAGATATACAGTAAATAAGGCATGATCTTTCCTTTAAGTATCTATTTCTGAGGAATTATGGAGCAGTTACTTAAGTTATAACTTTTGTCGAAGGCAGGGGTGTCAAACTGGTGGCCTGTGGGCCGGATGCGTCACGTGCAGGCAACGCCCACCCCAGCTCCGCAAAGAGAAAAAAGATGCAAAATGCCACATGACAGCAATGTGACACTGTGAGTTTAACACCCGTGGTCTAAGGGAAACATTGTTACAGATATGTAAATATGATTTTTTTTTTTGCAGAAGTAAACTACTCAGTAAATTTTCACTGTTATGAATAGCTTTCAATATGGCTAAGTAGGCCACTATGCCATTGTTCTATTGCTTTCATTGTGATATTTGTTTTCCATGACAAGGTAGCCTGCATTGCTATATCTGATGGCAAGAACATACAGTACCTACATAGCTATGTGCTGGTTTTCAGTTAGTTGGTCCATTTCAAAACTTTGGTGATAACTTTAAAAGTTGTGGTCTTATGCAAGTGTGACGACATATCTTTTGTGCCATGGGCATGCAGAAGACCAGAAGTATCCACTTCTTCATTTAAGATGATCAATGATTCATGTCAAGGAACTCAGGTTACTTGAAACTATGATTTGTAAAAATAACCAGAGATCAGATACCGTGGAATGGCTGGCCTTATAAATATTGACTTGTTCACTGCAGTAAGTACAATATCAGTAGTATAGTGTAGTCTTTTGCTAGAAGTCTTACTTAGGTATTGATTAAATTATAATGTGGTTTGTTTGGTTTTGACTTTGCATATTGTATGAACCCAATCAATTTTGAGTCAAAAAACCATGGTTAATCAAATGAAGAATTAGTATAATGTATGAACTTTGGATTCATATTATGTGCTAAGCCATAATGCTGTTTGTTTGATTTTGTACATTCAATATACTAGGTAGACTTATCCAGTGTGGAGGTAAATGATTGCCTTGGGCCAGGGGTTTCAAACCTGTTCACATCGCGGGCCGTATTGTGATTGTTATGGAGCCGGGGTAGGCATGGCCTGCACAGCCTGTATCCCGCCCAGGGACCGCATGTTTGACACAACCTTGGCCAATCATGATTTAGGGCTTGTACAATGTATATATCCAGGTATTGTTGCTTATATAATAAACTATGGCAAAAAGCAATTGGGTTAGCAGCAGGGGCGGGTTTCTCTTACCTGCCTACTGGTGCGCTGCACGCGCATCATCACGTTTCGTGCACGTGTGTCCCCTCATGCGATTTTGCTTCCGCGCATGCACAGGAAGCAAAAAATCACTGAAATCTTGCGAGGGGATGCGCACGCACAATTTTGGTGATTTTTTGCTTCCATGCATGCACGGAAGCAAAAAATCACCAAAATCTCTCGCACGCGCGTCCCCTCACAAGATTTTTTTTCATGCATACGCAGGAAGCAAAAAATCACCAAAAATTCAAAAAAAAAGATGGCGCCATGTGACGGACCGACAAAGACGGTACAGGAGCTGTCGTGCGCACATTGCGCAATCGGCGGGCTGCTACTGGAATGACAGAGTGGACCGCACTGGTAGGAACCCACCCCTGGTTAGCAGGATGGTTCTATCCAACTACAAACAGATGAAAAAGAAGTGACTATTAAGGCAGACAACATGGCAGAAATGTGATACAGAACACATACCATATATTTACACAAATATAGTAGTAAATGGACACTAACCTCACAATCAATACAAACGCTTCGAATGGTGCAAAGAACCATGGAAAGATACATGCTCAGCATTACAAGGTAAGATAGAAAGACCCGCACATGGATTAGAGAACAAATGAAAATATACTGTACGATAACATCAAGAGAGTAAAAGAATTGAAATGGAAATGGGCTGGTCATACAGCACGAAGAACTTATTGCAGGTGGACCAAAGCATTTGTAGAATGGATCCTACCTGATAAAAAGTGTCTGTGAAAGAGACCTAAAACAAGATGGATCGACGACATCAGCAAGCATTGTGGGCCCAATTAGCAATAGAAAGCTCAGGACCCATATTGGTTGGAAACATGCCGAAGAGGCCTTCATCCTTCAGGGAATAGACAATGGCTAAAATGATGATGATGAGTAGTCAATGTAGAAAATCAATGTGCTTTTCTTTTATTCTGTTCTCACAACTCCTTTTCTTTTTGACCATCTTTCATTACAAATTCTTCATTTCTTCTTTACTGTACCCCAGTCATGGGATCGTATTTCACCAGTCCACAATATCTTGTCCCATTATGAAAAGAAAGAAGTTCATAGGAAACTTTCTACACTTAAGGGAATCATTATTATAGCTATATGAAATGTAAAGGAGGGTTTCATACAGAAAATCAAAAGCATAATTTGTATTTGTAGTTTATAGTCGATTTCTATTTCTTAGAGTTTCTTTTTTACACCAGGACACTCTTCAAATTAAGTTTGTCTTCATGGTTGCCCAGATAATCTTACGCATCAATAATGTTCCTACTTTACCTCCAGATGCTACTTTTCTTACAGCATTCAAGATCTTAGCTTCAAAGCTTTAAGAGCTCACTTGCTGATATCACTATTTGAGAATCACTACTTTTGTTGATCTTCAACATATCTATGTGTACAGATACATAAACTTTTTCTAATAAGAAAATGCATACAATAAGATTAGTTAGGCAAAGGGTGTGTCCATCACTTAGAATGATGCATCTAGTCTTCTCTGCAGCATGTTATAAGTTGATTGTAGAACTGACCTAGAGAAGACTAGCTAGCTAAAACTAGTGAGCTGCAAGTGTAACTGGCATTGTTAAAAGTGGCAGTCGTTAAAAGCTGCGGTGGTGCGACCCCTCCTGAAGAAGCCTTCCCTGGATCCAGCTGACTTGAAGAACTATCGTCCAGTCTCCAACTTAGCTTTTTTAGGGAAAGTTGTGGAGAAGGTGGTGGTGACTCAGCTTCTGCAGCTCCTGGATGAAACAGATCATCTAGATCCTTATCAGTCGGGTTTCAGGCGCGGCTACAGTACAGAAACTGCCTTGGTTGCTCTGATGGATGATCTCTGGCGGGCCTGGGATGGGGGGAACTCCTCCATCCTGGTGCTACTTGACCTCTCAGCGGCTTTCGATACCATCGACCATGGTATCCTTCTGCATCGTCTCGGCGAGTTGGGATTGGGAGGCACCGTTTTGCGGTGGTTCTCCTCTTATCTCGCTGATAGGATGCAGTCGGTGCTGGCAGGAGGGCAGAGATCGTCCCCTAGGCCCCTATCATGCGGGGTGCCTCAGGGATCGGTTCTCTCACCCATCCTGTTTAACATCTACATGAAACTGCTGGGTGAGATCATTCACAGACATGGGGTGTGTTTCCATCAGTACGCTGATGACACCCAGCTGTACATCACCACCCCGTCTGACTTCAGTGAGGCAGTTGATGTAATGTGCCGCTGCCTGGACGACGTTAAGATCTGGATAGGGGAGGAACAGACTCAGACTTAATCCCGACAAGACTGAGTGGCTGTGGATATTGCCTCCTAAGGACCATGACAACTGTCCCTCCTTGGTCTTCGAGGGAGCGAAACTGACTCCCTCGGACCAGGCCCGCAACTTGGGGGTCCTCCTAGATCCACAGCTAAAATTGGATCATCATCTTTCTGCGGTGGCTAGGGGGGCCTTTGCACAGGTTCGCCTGGTGCACCAGTTGCGGCCATACTTGGAGAAGGAGGCTCTACTCACGGTCACTCATGCCCTTGTCACCTCGTGTTTGGACTACTGCAATGCGCTCTACATGGGGCTACCCTTGAAGAGTATCCGGAGACTTCAGTTGGTGCAAAATGCGGCTGCGCGTGCTGTGGTGGGTGTGCCAAGGTACACCCACGTGACACCAATACTCCGCCAGCTGCATTGGTTGCCCATCGGTCTCCGGGTCCAATTCAAGGTGTTGATCACCATCTTTAAAGCCCTTCATGGCTTAGGACCAGGCTATCTTCGGGACCGCATTCTGCCTCATACTTCCCTCCGACCGGTTAGGGCCCACAGAGTTGGCCTCCTCCAGGTCCCGTCGGCCAAGCAATGCCGGCTGGCGGGCCCTAGGGGGAGAGCCTTCTCTGTGGCAGGCCCCGCGCTCTGGAACCAACTTCCCCCAGAGACCCGAACTATCCCCACTCTGCTGGCCTTCCGAAAAGCCATTAAAACATGGCTTTTCCTGCAGGCTGGGGGTAGAGCTTAATCCAATCGAGCTCACCCCTAAGTATGTATGGTTGGTGAATGGTTGTCGACGTTTTTTTATATTGTGTTTTTAAATTTTGTATTTGCTTTTAATTAATATTAATTTTGGTTTATTCTTGTATTTTTCTCTGTTGTACGCCGCCATGAGTCCTTCGGGAGTTGGGCGGCATATAAGAATACCAAAATAAATAAATAAATAAATTGTGAAATGCTAGACCAACGGCCCCCAACCTTTTGGGCACCAAGACTGGTTCCGTGGAGAAAGTTTTTTCTGTGGACCAGAGGGGGCGTGGTTTTGCATGCTGCCCGCATTCGTCAGATGGGGCTTCACTTGTTAGCGTAGCCCGGTTGCTGGCATGCCATGGACTGGTGCTGGTCCACGGACGGGGGTTGGGGACCCCTGTTGTAAATTACTCCTTTTGGCCTTCTATGATTCACTTATCCAAAGGGCATATGCATACTGCTACCACTTTCATTCCCCCAGATCACCACTGGAGTTTGAAACTAATCCATAACTGCCTTCTATTGCTGCCAACCTCAAAATACCAGAAGTGTCTTTAAAAACATCACATGCTAGTCAGTAGTAGTTAATGAATAGATTGTACACCTTCACCCCATTATTTAATTGGACTGATGCCCATCCTAGAGAAACAAAAATCCATTCTTTTCTTCGGTATATAACAAAAAAGGACAATAGTTGTAGCCACCCTGCCCACATTGCTATTATAGGGAACTACAATTTATGAGGGATGTGATTTTGTAAAAGAAAGTAAATATCTAATCTACTTTTGTACTGTAAATACACTGTGTACCAGGGGTGGGTTCCAACTTACCTCGCTGCCGGTTTGCTCCCTCCCGCGCCGTGTGGGCACGCCTCGTGGGCGCGCGCGTGCACATGCACAGTAACAAAAAATCCAAAACAAAAAACAAAAAACCAAAGCTGAAAAAAAGATGGCGACTACATGCACTGTGCTGGAACTCAGCTTCTGTACATGCTCAGAAGGAATTTAAAAAAAAATATCAAAAAAAAATTCAATTTTTAAAAAATAAAATAAAAAAAAAGATGGCGGTGCCCACGGACCGGCACCAACCGATCTGATTCGGTGATGTCATCATGACATCATCAGTGGGTCACTACCAGTTCGGGCAAACCGGTCCGAACTGGGAGGAACCCACCTCTGCTGCGTACAGTATAAAAGCATCTGAAGGTATCATGTGTTCCTTTCGGCAGTTCTTCAATATACTTTCCTCAATAGAGCTAACCATGGTTGCATGCTGCTATAGTGACCACAGTAGTATAGAGCAAGGGAGATAAATTCAGAGCAGGGCAGACAGGCTCCAGGAATTCTAGTTTAAATAGTTGCCATGGTTGATCCAAGTTGTTTTCATTATTTTCAGATCCTTGCATTTATCCATTGTGTAGAGTAGTTCAGATAAAGCAAGCAGGAGTAAAAATATCAAACTTGTCTTTTCCCTTGCTCCTTGACAAGGGACCAGGTGGTATACAAAGTGTCAGACTGCTTAGGGATTTGGGGCAGTGCAAAAGTCAAGGAGAGGCAAAAAGAGATCCCACAACTTTTAAATGTACCATTGCAAGGCCAGGAGTCAACTCAGCTCTCAACCTTGCCAACATCCTCTAATCAAACACATTCTGAGGTTGAAGTATATTTGACATATAACCTTCATTGAAATCTCCTCAAAGATTATTCTATATCTGCAATGAAATCATGCTGAATCCCAGCTTTACTTTCTGACCAACTTCAAAATCTCTGTGAGGTCAGAGACAATTTGCCAGCCCAACTTACCTTTGCTAGCTAGCCCCCTGAATATATCTGCTGAACCACTCAGACATAATTGACGGCTTTTGACTTCTATCTACCATGAGTTTTGAAGTTCTGGAGCCTAACAGATTGTACCTGCAATCGTATCACCTTCAGAGCATGTATTTATCCTTCTAATAAAAAATATGGAGTGGAGGCAATGAATAACAAATGCAAATGTTTACCTTTAAAATCGATACTTAAAAATGACAGTTGGTTAAAATTTACTGAGAATGTGGTAATGGAAGCAGATAAATTTATTCTGGCTAATCTTATGGGGGCTTGGTGTGAGAAATTGTCTTAAAGACAATTGTTTTCTTTCAAAGGAATCATAAAATCCAGAAAATAGACTTGGAAAGAATCACAATGATCATTAAGATAAATCTTCTGCAATGTTCAGGAAAAATGATTAAACCACGAAGGAGAAGAAGTGGTCCTGTCTCATCTTAGAATGTTCCAAAGATGGAGAAACCACACTGTCCATATCATCAAGAAGTTTTTTCTTCCATTTAATAGAGCGAATCTAAATAAAAGTAGGTAGCCATATATATATATATATATACAATATATAGACTTTCCTTTGTGTGCCTGAACCATGTCTCCTTCTAGGCTTCTTTTCCCCAGACTGAATATTCAAAGACCTTCAGTCTGTTTTCATGGGCCATATCCTCAAAATCTCTGTATCTTCTGTGTTACCTTTCTCTGAAGCCTCTCATACCTATTAATAGTCTGAAAACATGGTGCCCATAACTGCACACAGTACTCTGATTAAATTTTATCTGTGTCAAGTAGAGAGGATAATGATTTCATGTATCTTTGGTGCACTACATTTTCTAATGTAGCCCAGAACTGCACTAGAAGGTACCTCAGAATGCTGACCCATGTTCTGCTTGTGATCTTCTTAGGAGGAATATTTTCATAGCATAAATCTGACATGTTGTATGTATGTCCTACATCAGGGGTGTCAAACTCAATTTCATTGAGGGCCGCATCAGCGTTGTGTTTGACCTTGGGGGACCGGGGTGGGCGTGGTCAGAGTAGGCATGGCTAGCTCAACGTCACTTGTGTTAGGGGCACCTGTGGTGACCCAAGCGCTCTGCCAGCAAAAACGGGCTTTCAAGCTCTGTATTCAGCTGCGACGGCCTCCTGCAACCCTCTGCCAATGAAAACAGAGCTCGGGAGGGCCACCTGCGGCCTTTGCGAGCTCCGTTTTTGCTAACAGAGGCACCGTGGGCTGGTCCTTTGTTGTTTCCAGGGTGGGCCCGCAGGCCAGATCTAAGCACCCCAAGGGCCACATTTGGCCCCTGGGCCTTGAGTTTGACACCCCTGTCCTACATTGTTTCTCCCTAAATACAATACATTACATTGATCCTTGTTAAAGAATACCATATTCAATTCAGCCCAGTCATCTAATCTGTCCAGATTAGACCTTATACTCATTCAATTGTCTTGGATGTTTTTCAGACTTCCCAAGTTTGTTTCGCCTGCAAATTTGATAAATAGCCTGTTTACCAGGTCATTTATGAAAATGTTAAATAACACTATAAATAATAACATTTATAAAAACTTTGCTTAAATCAAGGTAGATTATATGCACAGGATTCCCCTTGCCCATTACAGTAGTTACCCTGTTAAAGAGGAAGACAAGACTTATTTCACATTATTTTTTACAAAACCATGTTGGACCTTAACTATCATGGCTTTGTCTTCAAGATGTTCTGCTAAGAGCTTTCTGGGGATCAATGTTAGGCTCACTAGTTGATCATTACTGGGCTCCTATGTTTTATTTTTTAAAGACAAGAACATTTGTTCTTCTTGGGTTCTCTATCACATCCACAATTTTCCAGCACTTCTCAAAAGTAACTGGCAAAGGTCCGGTCAGCTATTTAACCAGTTCCTTCAATACAGGTAGCCCTCAACTTACCACCACAATTGGGCCCAAAATTTCTGTTATTAAGTGTGACATTTGTTAAGTGAGTTCTTCCTCATTTTATGACATTTCTTGTCACAGTTGTTAAACGAATCACTGTGGTTGTTAGGTTAGTAACCCCGTTGTTAAGTGAATCTTGCTTCCCCATTGACTTTGCTGGTCAAAAGGTTGCAAAAGGGGATTGCATGGCCCCAGGACACAACAACCGTCATAAATATGAACCAGTTGCCAAACATCTGAATTTTGATCACATGACTGTGGGGCTGTTGCAAAGGTTGTAACAGTGAAAAACAGTCATGTCACTTTTTTCAGTGCAGTCACTAAATGAACTGTTTATGTCGAGGACTACCTGTATTCTAGGATATGTTTCATCGGGGCATGGGGATTTGAAAGCATTCAAATCATGTAGAAGTTTTTTGGGGTAGTTTTCCTTTGCAAGTCCTATAAACTCAATGACTTAGTTATATATTTAATTATGATGATCCCTTTATGATTTTTCTGGCTGCTATAATATTTTGCCTTAATGTAAATAAGAAATGAAGAAGGAACTTTGAAACTTTTATAAACTAACTAACTGTAGGATATATCTACTGTAGCCACCTGATGGCAGTATAGTTGCATATTTCTCTTTGTCTACATTTTCCCCTCTCCCCATATTATGTTAGGTATTGCCCTGTCAACATCAGTATGAATGTAAAATAGCAAGAGAAATAATATAGCAATATTTTCCTGATATTAATAACCAGCGATGCTCCTTATATTATGTTTAAATACATATTTAGAAAATAACCTACATAGTTAAGGCCGCTGACATTAATTGCTGCCTAGCTAATGCAGTAGCAAGTATAAAAGAAGAAAGCTCAGCATGTAGTCAAAATATCTGTTTTCCAAGTAGGCAGAGGCAGGTTTTCAAGTTATGACTGGTGCGCATAGAGCTAAATTAAGTCATGAGATGAGATAACACAATACACCATCATTTTAAAGCAATTTAATCACAGAAACAAAAAAAAGGAGGAAGTAAATAGACATTTTATTTAATAGAAACCATCTGTACTGTACAGTAGGCAAATTGTATAACAATGAATAAAACTGTCTCTGGAGGAACATGACTCAAGCCCTAGCTTATATAATGAAGATGTATATGTGTCTTTTAGCATTTGCATTGTCTATTAGACTAGGTAAATCGCACCACTAGTGTAAGCAAAAGAGCTGCAAATTTTATTACCATCCTATGACGGATGACAAACACAGTAATAGAAATAATGCCCATTAAATGGGGCTTGTTTCAGACCCTAAATGGCCATACATTTGGGGCATTAGATGGAGCTAAATAGATACAGAGTGATGGCTGATGGACATTGTCACTGCTTTAAAACCTGGAGTCTATAACAGTAGTCTTTTAAACTGGGTTAGACCTCAAGCCTATTGTTTCATTCTGTCTCACTAGGGAAGAATCTAATTTAAACATGTCCAAATTGACTTCTGTACAGCTCTTTGAGCGAAAAGAATCCAGGCAAGTAATTCTTAAGCTGCATCTTTAGGTTGGAGAGAAGGAGGGAAAAGTACTTATCGGATATACTTGACAGCAACAATTGGAGGATCATTTTTAATATTTTCAAATTATCTTCAGCACATACCTTCCATGCTCAATAAACACGCAGATAGTGCAAAATCTCAAGTGTAGTGAGCTTTATAAATAAGATGGAGATTCTATTTGCTTACTTCCTCTGGAATCTCTTAATTGTCTGAGCACAAATTTTGAATTAAACTGCAAAAAAAAAAATGCTTCCTGATTTAACTTGATGTTAAAACATGCTCAATGCTGTGATGTTTCAGGAAAAATAAAAACAACTTGCCTTTTATAGACACGGGCTACTTTCGATATTATTTATCAGGACCACTTACACGATTATGATTTGAAAGTAGAGAAAAAATATGCAAATTTCTGAAAAAAATTTTTTTTGCTGTAGAGAAGAACTTGAAACTTACACAGTTGAAACTCACTTTGCTCCTAATTGCATATGAAGGAAATTTAGTTATGAATTATTTTCATGTGACCGTTAAGCCATTTAAAAGCATTTTTTTCCTCACAATATTCTTGCTTTTTAAAATGGAAGTTGATGTTTCTCTAATATAATCCAAGGATCCTACTTGAACAAAGCAGTAGAATTCCTGTGTAAACTCCAGAGAATAAGCTTCTTCTAAGATAGAATAGGTTTTATTCTAAATGGTCCCTGACATTTCCCTTCTCCTATCGCTATCAATTGTTTGTGGTTAAGAGTGTATTCAAAATTGCTCTGAAATACAAGTCCAAGGGAAGTTGTGACACTTGTGAGCCATTTAACTGACTCTGAATTTTGATAATCTTTTCAGGATACTCTGTATAGACACAAAGACACAAGAAAGAGAGAGTGAGAAAAAGAAAAGAAAATACAGAGGAACATTTCAAAAAACTCCACTTGCAAAGATGTTTTCAAAAGTCCTGTGAAATAATCTAAGGAGCTTTTTGCTAGAAAAAAAATATTAAGAAGCAGAATGAAAGTAATATTATTACGATATCTGTTTTTTCTTTTATCTGGGATTGATTTTACATTGAGATTGATTTTATAGTGGTAGGATTAGTTGAGGGAATAACAAAACTATACTCATGTGGGATTTATAAAATATTACTGCTTCCTTGCATGGATCTCTAGAATTTGTTTCTTTTCTTTTCCAGTAAGAAGCAAATGATTAAAATACAATTTATTTTTTTATAAATAAATTATATGAATCCTCATAGGCTTGAAATTAAGGTATATGTTTTTATAACAAATGTACAATATCAATATATTAATTAGAAACAAGCAATTCAGTTTTGAAATGCTATAGATATGCACTAGAAAAAAATATCAGCGACACTACCAAAATATATATATAGTTTTGTTATCTGATTTAAAACAAGAGCAACATAGTTCTATAACTTGATTTAGTGGGGAAATAGACCCATTTGCTGTAATGGGTCTACTTCTATTAATAAAGAAAAGGAAAAGAAATTAGGCATTGTAATTTAGTCCACCAGTTTCCTGTGATCTATTATACAGTACTGCACTATGTTTTTAAACAATCAAGCTAGCTAAGAATTTAGATATTTTTAGATTTAGAAAAAATATTTCTGAGGGAGAAAAAAAAAGAAATATACGAGAGTCAATTATTTTCTTTAAAAAGGGTAAGAGAACCCGAAATTAAGTATATCTCTTATATTTGTGCCCTGTAATTTGTTTAAAAATAATAAAAATAATTTTAGATGGTGCCTTTGGTAAAAGCACTTTTTATTAATAAATAAATAAATGCTGAATTTCTCAATTTATCATAGTCAAAATGGTTTGCCATTGAAAACAAAAAAAATGTAAAATAGTAAAATACCTGTACCTTTACAAAAAAAACCCCTTATAAATAAAAATGGATAGACCAGAATTTTAAAAAGAGAACAAAAATAGATTTTAAGAAAATAAAAGAAATATGTCTGTATTGGAAAAACATCCAAGATCTACTGAAGGCTGTTGACTATTTTATTTTGTTGGATATTTTTCTCATTTGGTCTATCAGATGATCACACTTCTGATCATTTTCTTGTTTTGAAGTTGCCCCACTTTGGCATATACTTAAAAGGCCATACCAAGGGCACAATTAAAAGAAAAATCCATTGCCAATTTTAAACTGAAATACCTCAAGCCTGAATTTTCTGTATTATTCAGCACTCATGGCTTCTAAAGTCTGGCTTCATAAAGAGATAATGGGGCCCAAACCATTTGGAAAATCCCAAGTGGAACATGATCACTAATGACCACTCTAATTAAACAAGGCTAAGTAAACAAGCAAACAAAACAAAACAAAAATCCTGCCCAAATTTCAGTGACATCCTAAAATAAATAAATAAAACAAAAGAAAACACCCTTCACTCATTGACCATTTTGGTCCACAAGATGGCAGTCTTAAGCTTCTTAAAGAGTTCCATAGGCCAACAAGAACATGGGTGAAAAGATTATGGATTAAGGCAGGGGGAGAATGGAGGGGTGTGTGTGGAAAAGCAAAGATAGAAAAATGGGCATGAAAGCTAGCTAGACTTCTCTGGATGTCCCTAACTGTGGAGAATTGTGTTTTTTAAAGTCTAGGGATGTTCTTTGGAGTTTTACTCTGAGGTAAGATTCTAGTCAGTATTGCTACTGGATCAGAACCATATGAAGCTCCTTTCAGGATTTATTAATATAATTAGTGTTGTGGATTATAATTTGAATTACAGGGAGGCTGGAACTTCCACAGCCCATTGCTCAATTTGATAGCAACACCCTGACTTTAGATCAGATCACACACACACACACACACACACACACACACACACACACACACACACACACACACACACACACACACACACTATTACCCAGATGCAGTGGTGGGTTCCTACCGGTGCTGTGCGGGACGCCACACCGGTAGGAGCCAGGCGATGACATCATTTTTAGGCGCTTCTCCGCATCTTGAGCTGTTGGAAAAAAGCCCTCCCACCTGCCCTTGTTTCAATACGGACCTTTATTCTTCCTCCAAAGCACAGCTGAGAAGCTCCTCAGCTGTGTTTCGGCTTGTAATGTCATCCTAAGCATGCGCGGAAGTGAAATTGCCCGATGGAATGCGAGTTCACTTCTGAGCATGCTCGTGATGCGCACCGGTAGCAAAAATAACTGGAACCCTCCGCTGCCCAGATGTGGAAAAAACAAACAGAAACACATTTTAAGAAGGAAAATCAAAGCAAAATGTTCTCCTTAGATATCAGCCAATGATCAGGTTACATGCCAAGGCTATCGAAGCAAGGGCACAGATGAGTTGATTACGGAACTTTAGCTTACAACAATGGCCCCCTGAACCAAAGACTTTATTACTATTATAGCCATTTCACAGAAAGAAAAAATCTAAATTTATATATTTTTTAAAAATCCTGTCATCAGTTATTACAACGGTCTTTTCCACTCAAGAAGTGATATGTGGGCGAGACTGCCAATCACGGCACACTAGCAAGGCTGGAGCTGTGGAGAATCATTTCCAGGTCTGCAGCCTCTCCACATATGTTTATTGTTCAACGAGTGTCCAAGCACATATTTTAGACTGCATTTGTGTGAATGTTGGTGATAAGGGCATGCTATGTTTGTGCTAGCAAATGCCAGAGTCACTTGCCGAGCTATTTCCCTCTGTAGCATTGCAGTTTATCATCCAGATAAAGGAATGAGTGCATGTTCATTTATATAACACAACAAAATCAGGGGTGGATTCTAAGTTACCTCGCTGCCGGTTTGCTTCCTCCGGTGCTGCGTGGCCGCGTCTTGTGGACGCGCGCATGCGCAGTAGCAAAAAAGTAGAAAAAAATTTAAAAAGCCAAAAACAAGATGGCGACGCATGCACAGTGCTGAAACCTCAGCTTCTGCGCATGCGCAGAAGAACCCCCCCCAAAATCCAACCCCCCCAAAAAAGATGGTGGCCTTCACGGACCGGCACCAACCGATCCGGTTCCATGACATCATTGTGATGTTCCGTGACCCCAGCGGGTTGCTACCAGTTCGGGTGAACCGGTCCGAACCGGGAGAAACCCACCTCTGAACAAAATGCAGGAAGAAAAGTGTAAACATCTTACTGAGTAGAAGGTCGACTGAAACTCTAGACCAGGGGCATCAAACTTGATTTCATTGAGGACCACATCAGGGTTGTGTTTGACCTCTGGGGACCAGGAGTGGGTGTGGCCATGGTGAGCATGGCCAGCTCGACATCATTTGTGTCAGGGGCACCTGTGGTGGCCTGAGAGCTCTGCCAGCAAAAACGGGCTCCCGAGCTCCATTTTCAGCTGCCACAGCCTCCTGCAACCCTCTGCCAGTGAAAACAGAGCTCAGGAGGGCCATGTGCGGCCCTCCTGAACTCCATTTTTGCTGGCAGAAGCACCGCGGGCCAGTCCTTTGCTGTTTCCAGGGTGGCCCCGTGGGCCAAATCTAAGTACCCCACAGGCTGGATCTGGCCCCCGGGCCTTGAGTTTGACACCCCTGCTCTAGACCAAGCATACATTAATTAACCATGCAATGACTTAAGTAGACGATTAATTTATGTAGCTAGGCTTCACAACATGGAACAAAAAAAGCATTTTTGCCCTGGTTAGATTTCCAACTGCAACAAGTTATTTCATCTCAGGAGCTGTATAACAGATTGACTAGTATGAAATCCTCTTTCCTGCTGTTTAAAATGCATCTAAGGGCAATGCAATAGGTGACAGTCAGCCAATGTTGCCTTTAGAGATATGACAAATCACCTGGGTTTTTTCCCACCCATCCTGGAAAAATGGCTTTGTATTACATTATAGAGTAGTTAAAACATCAAATAGAGAGCAGTTAAGTGTGATAGTTTACAACCCATTTAATTTCGGAAGGCAATACTCACACTGGTTGCTTTAAGAAACAATAACAATGCACCCTTAAATATTTCCTCTGTCCACCCAAGGTGACCGGCTTGGTTTCCACTCTATTTTCTGGGACTCCTGTTGATTCTGGCTTCAGGCACTGAACTTTACATTTGTATAAAATACTTTGCAAACAAAGCAAACCAGATGAGCGTGGTCCTGGCGAAGAATGAAGACATAGAAGAAGCCTCGATAGCCCAGGCAGCCGCCTGGTTGGCTTTAGTTAGCATCTGTTCTGTCTTCCTGTCTTCTGGTTTCAGGAGTTCCTCTGCCTTTCCTGGCATATTGTTAGCTGAATGTAAGGCCAGGACCGGAGCGTCCATAGTAGGCACCGATAATATTTCAGCAAGATTAGTAGCCACGTTAAAGATTTTGCGGTCTGTCAAAGAGGTGGAAGATCCTGCTACTGGAGCTGACCACTGTCTTTGCACTGTGTCCAAGAGCAACTGAGGCACTGGGATGAAATCCATTTCTGGTGTGGTTTCTGAGAACAGGGGATCCTGTGTTCCTTGGGGGCCGCAGTTGTCTCTGAGGCTGGGATCTCTAGTCCGGCGGCCGTTCTTGCCTTGCACAGAAAAGACTTGAACAATCCCAGTGGAAAAAGCCCTGAGGGGATGAGTTGGTCCAGGGTCCTCCCCTCATCCTCTGAAAGGTCAAGACTAATGTTACCTTCCTTCTCTTGCTCGTCAACTAGGCTACCTGTCTCAGATACATCTGACCTGCGTTAAGGACTGGCATCGCGCCTGGAATGCCCAAGGAGGTTGGAAGGTCTCTGTTCCTCTGCCCCCTGATTGGGTGGTCTGCTAGCCTGCCCTTGTCCGCTTGGGATCTAGCGTCTAGGGCCTGCTCCACTGCTGCTGAAATTAGAAGGTTTAGGCTGTTTAAATCCAGCGTAAGGGAGGCCCCCCCTGTAGTGGGCCTTGGATTGGCGTTCCTGGAAGATTCCTCAGGCAGAGAAGGAGGTACACTCGGGGTGGAGAACCCCTGATCCCTCCATAAATCCGGGGTTTGTCTGGTCATTCCAGGATTATCTAGTGCTGTAGGGTCCTCTTCCCCCTCCCCCTGTTGCTCTTCAGGGTCCCTGGGGAGCCTACCATCTCTGTTGTCTGTCCTAGTCCCCCTCTGCCGAGTTCTTTGTTGTTGTTCCTATGTTTGCCCTGCCTCTCTGGCCGCAGTTCTCTGTGGTCTGGCCCAGCTGGGCTCTGGTTCCTCTTCCTGACATGGGCGGTTCATCTTGTTTTGGCACTTTCCACCTGGCTTGTCTGTTCCGGTACTAGCGGCCGCCATCTTAGCTTGGGGCATTAGGTTGGAGGGATGAGGTCCTGCAGTCTGCCGCTGCCGTTGGGTGCCCTTGATGAATTTTCTGCCTCCCGAGCAAGCTCAAAGGGAGGCACCAGCCAATCTGTTGTCTTCTGCCTTCCCGAGAACTCTCAGAGGGAATAGGCAGTTTTGGCTTCCTGGCAGTCTGGGCACCCAAACGGCCTCAAAATGGCGACTGGAACTTCTGCGAGCATGTTAGCTCCAGCGGTTCTTTTCTTCTCAGTCGGTGGCAATTTTGATTATTGAGGGTGGCAAGCCCTCGCTATCCCCGGCGCCGACAAAGAGCTCTCAGCGCAACCTGGGTGAGAACACCCTGTGGATTCCAGCCCCCCTGCGCAGTCTTGGAAGCCGATTTGAGCTAAGAGTGGGGTGGGGGGCATTCGGGGATATTGCTGCCAGTTATGTGGAGCTGTGCTCCACGTGTAATGCCATGCTAGACTCCTTGGGATCAAATCGGAACAGACCTGGTGATCGAAGTCTCAGAGAGCTTGTTCTCTCTATCCGATATAAACGCTGTGCGATGAGCTGTAGTTGGATGGATTCAGGATTTAGGATGGGAGCTGAGCCTGCCATGTTCATCCTGCTGAAGGACCGAGTTAAACTGGGCCTCAGCAGGGCGGATCCTGGCTTTTAAAGATAGACTCGGTCCTTACTCTGAGTGGACGAGGACTACCCATCCTGAATGCTGGCTCCACCCAATATGGAGAACTGTAGGGACCAGTCCAGCCAGTTGCCAGTAGTCAAAAACTGACCTCAAGGTAGGCACACACACACACACACACACACACACACACACACACACACACACACACACACACACAAATCTTCTCAGCTAAGCTTGCAGTGAGAAGGTAACAAGGACTCATTTTCGTACAACATTCTTGAGACCAAATCTCTCTCCTAATTCCTTCACAGTTAGCTTCTCTACATTCCTAATGGCCCAATGATTTCCAGACTTGGCTGGCAATTTCCAGCCCTTTCCATCTGTGTTCCTGGGTACTCTCCAGCTGAAAGGCAATCCCTTTGTTCTGCTCAGAGCACTTGCATGAAAATGGCAATTACCTCCAAGAACGAATTTTGAATGAGATTGGAGAGAAGCCTCAGTTCTTCCTCGGATGCCGCTGGATTTAGAAGGCACTCTTAAGTGAACAGCCCAAATCGGCATGAGGGTTGTGGATTTCGGAGGCACCGAAAAGTGGCCGTGTAGCTGATGCTGCATTATTTCTGAGCAGAGAGAGACAGAAAAAGCCCATGTTTTAATAATAATCTCTCCTAGCCTTTTCCAGAAGTTGGAGGATGCTTTAAAAAGATTCATGAACAAATCATAACAGTGCAACACACGCTGAAACAGGCTATAAAGTCCTTGAAAAGTATAGATGTGTTGTAATATTCCATTATTTTAGCAGTTTACAGTTTGACTTGTTGCAACTGATTTTCTATGTGCCAGATGTTACCTGGAAAGCAGGAAAAGAAACAGCTTAATTGAGACAAAATGCTTGTGCAAGACAAGAAATACATGTTTTCATGTTCCTTTCAGAAATATTGATACACTTGTCCATTTCTAAATAGAGATATTCCTTTGTTATATCCTGAAGGCATAATAACTGTTGCTATTAGTTTGGTTATTTTCTGTCCTCTTTCTGTCAATATAGCGCTCTGGTGTATTCAGTCAAACCAACAGTCATATATAGAACAAAAGTCCTACAGAGGTACTAAAAATAGTTCTACAGATGTAAAATGTGCAACCTGAGGTAATGCTGATAAATAGATTCCATGAACATATGAAAATTGGCTGTTATGTATCTACATGCAATCTAGCTTGAATGCCTAGAAGTTGGACAGAGTGAGGTAAAAAAATAACCCAAATGGATAGTAAAATTTCACAGTCTGCTATGTTTTATAGGAATACAGAAAAACCAAAGAGTGACGCCACCAGAACTGTAATCACCTCGCAAACATAGTGACACCAGATAAAGGATCTCACGTTTTTTACCTTTCTTCATGAGATATAGTATCTTGGAAAGCCTCAGAGATCTTAGTTTCTGAACAACCAGCCTTCCCTGCATAATGAGATTTCCCCCCCCCCCCCCATATTGCTGTATTCTCAATAGGTTAATTTAGATAATAGAAAGAATTAGCAACAGATGGGAGCGGAGCTCCACCTGTCTAAAGCACACCTAAGACAAAGAATACACTTACTAGAAACACAGAAGGTGCTTTACAATGCTTATACCTAGCACATTTTAGGAGACTGCCTTATACTGACTGCCTTATACCATTGATTTAGTTAGTTCTGTGTGAGTTATGTCGACTTACAGGAGACCTCAAAGGCTTTATACAGCAGCAGAAAGGGTGGACATGCGTGAGGATGTATCTGGGATCTTTTGCTCATCAAACAAGTGCTCCATTGCTGTGTTATACCACAGGTCTCAAGGCTGGCAGGCAAAGAATACAAGCCACAGTTCAAGTATGCGCTCAGCAGCTTTTAATTACAGTATAAGGAAGCTTATACTGCAACTAGTGCTGTCAACATAATACTGCAATCTGTCTGGCATTTATTATGTGTGTATACAATTTATCTCTATAATTTCCAACAGCAACAGCATTGTAGGATTCATGTCGACAAGCAGGCTGCATTAGTGATGGTGTATTAACTAAAGCAGTGTTTCTCCACCTTAGCAACTTTAAGATATATGGACTTCAACTTCCAGAATTCCCCAGCCAGCATAGTGGCTAGGGAATTTGGGGAGTTGAAGTCCACATATCTTACAATAGCCAAGGTTGAGAAATACTTGATCTAAGGGAATTGGAAAAAAGCCAACAAAAAGACAAATCCCCTTGTATCCTCAACTAATCAGATCTGAGAAAGAGAAATTCCTTCTCAATGCCAGACGTGACAATCCTTTAGCCTTGGAGTCAGAAAGCCCAGATGACTTGTCTTCCCAAAGAAAAGACTAATCTTAACCACTTTGGCATTAATCTGACCACTTCTAGTAGTCACCAAGGAAGAAACAGTCATTCCAAGCTAAAAAGTAAATGTCTTCAGATACTTATATCGGGCATTTTTGGCTATTAAAATTCATCAATCTATTCCTTAATACCTCTTAAAAGAAAGAATCTTGTAGGAATGAGAATTATTATGGCAGATACATAGGTTGATTCAGTCACTGCATCTAAGAACAAATTCGTTACTGAGCATTGTAATCGTTATTATAAACAAAACAAGAATTTGCTTCTGTTTAAATATTAAGTTATTTACAGTGACTTTATTTCGCTGTTAGCTGAAAGAGCAATGCAATGGGGACTCTGCAATACAATCATTAAGTGCAAATTACAGAATATCTCCTGGGCTCACCTGAGTTGTGCAGTTACTTGCCTCTCAAAGGGAGCATAATTTATCCCTGTTAATTTTGGAACAAAAGACGTTTAGGTTACCTATACGATGCCAAAAAAATAAATAAATAAAGTGGTTTGGTTATTTTTGATGTGAGGGGAAATTTCTCTATATTTGTAAAATATCAGCTGCAGGGAATAGCTCATCAATAGTTTTTGGAGACAGGGTTGATCTTATTTACAATGCAGAACGTTCAATAGAAAGCAAAAGTGCTTTTAAAAGGAGCTCATGGAACACTTTGAAAATATTAATTAGTGTGTTGAAGCATTCTGCATAGCATATCATAGTAAAACTGCTCCAGGGGGTTGCTTGGAATGAATTATTAATTTGAATCTTTCTTTCCCTTATGCTTCACACCCTGATTTAAAGGGAGGGCGGTGTGTGTGTGTGTGTGTGTTAGACCCACATTGTCTGCTTAGCGGGAATAGTAATGGCACTGATGCAAAAGGACAGGAGTTCCGTGTGGTCCCAAGAATTTTGGGGTTAGAAATCCAAATCATTTGGTATCCATAGATTAGCATTCTTCTGTAGCCATTGAGCCCTGCAACTTCTCAAGCCCACACTAGCTGAATTATCCCACAGGATGGCAGCACAACGAAAATACCCATGCTGATGTTCAGCCCTTTGTAATATGTGCGTCCACCTTGCTGTGAAAATCAGAAGACCTCCTGTTCTGCCCACACAGCTCTACTCTTGCTTTCCATGGTGTAGATGTCACTGTATTATTCCTCATTGAGCTCGCCTTCAGTGGTCATGTTCAGATGAGCCTCAAATGAAGATCGGAAGCTGCTTTCATAGGCTCAGTGAAACATGCAATCATTTTGTCCTATTGATCAAGACATTGGCGTTCATTTGTAGAAAACAAAATCGTACAGGTTAGGCAAAAATCACAAGATTTTATATGAGCCGAAGTGCCGCAGCGGTTAGAGGCAGTACTGCAGGTCACTTTAGCTGACTGTGATCCGTAGGTCAGCGGTTCAAATCTCACCGGCTCAAGGTTGACTCAGCCTTCCATCCTTCCGAGGTAGGTAAAATGAGGACCCAGATTGTTGGGGGCAATATAAATATACATTGCTTACTGGTGTAAACCGCTTAGAGAGTGCTTGCTGTGAGGCGGTATATAAATCTCACAAAATAAATAAATAAATAAATAAATAAATAAATAAATAAATAAATAAATAAATAAATAAATAAATAAATAAACAAACAAGATCAGATTTGGCTGGACCCATGTCATTATACTACAGGTAGTCCTCGACTTACAACAGTTCGCTTAGTGACCATTCAAAGTTACAACTGCACTGGAAAAAGTGACTTGTGACCATTTTTCACACTTAGGACTCTTGCAGCATCCCCGTGGTCACATTTACATTTGGATGTTTGACACCTGGTTCATATTTATGACGGTTGCAGTGTCCCGGGGTCATGTGATCCTCTTTTGCGACCTCCTGACAAGCAAAGTCAATGGGGAATCCAGTTTCCCTTAACAACCATGTTACTAATTTAATGACTGCAGTGAGTCACTTAACAAATGTAGCAAGAAAAGTTGTAAAATGGGGCAAAATTCACTTAACAAATTTCTCACTTAGCAGCATAAATTTTGGGCTCAATTATGGTTGTACGTTGAGGACTACCTGTACAAAGAAGAAACTAGCCACAGAAAATCCACTTAGTTGGCAGCAGGTCAGCTCTGTTTCAACTCTGCTTTTAGTAGTTCTGCCACCAATATATTTGAATATTTGAAATATGCAGGTACATCATCATTATTTTTTCCCTTTGCCCTTCATTCATCCATAATTACACTCAATATTTCCAGAACTTTTCACTCTCTTTTTAAAAATATATTACTTCAAAGCCATGTTTGTCCAAAAGTAGATATATAGCAAACAGCTACATCTTTGACATTTCCATAATCAGAGATGCTTGGGTTAATGTGAACAGTAAGTGAGAAAGAAATACATTCTGAATTTGAATTCTGTAACTTAATGAGAATAAATACAGCAAAAGTGTAAAGCAATAAATCTAACATTGTATTTTTGGCATTTAATATAGGCAAGGCCATGTATAGAAAGTGAGCCCAAGAAAGTTCTGGATAATTTATGAGATTTTGTTTTTATTTATTATTCAGTGGAGAATTTAAACATTCCAGACTAATTCCTAGTTTAGAAGGTTTTTTTAAAAAAAAAGAAGCTTTACAACATAGTTCACCTAAAAATGTTTAGAAAATAGACTTTTGAAAGTTTTTAGTATATGTTCAAAATTGCAGCTTCTGCCATACTATTAATTTAGTTTTTCTGATAAGATCATTTATGGCAATCTTGATGTTAAGTATAGATTTTGGAACATGCCCATACTGACTTTTTAGGGAGTAGGATTTAGGAAGACTAGCACATTAAAACATTATTTTCCTTTCCCTTCTACATTGCCTAAGGTAGGATTCTCTGAAATTGAATGTCACCAAAGAAGAAAGGTAAATAAGGCATTCTATCTGAATGGTGCATTAGAAGTGGGGTTCATAAACTATAATCAATTCTAATTCTAATTCTAATTCTATACCTCCTCCCTGTCCCACTCCAACTTTGTCACCCTCCCCTTCCTCCTACCTATCCTCCTCCCCGTCCTGCCTCTGTCCCAGGGGTGAAATGTGAAAATTTTCCCTACCGGTTCTGTGGGCGTGGCTTATTTTGTGGGTGTGGCTTGATGTCTGGTGGGCGGGGCTTCATGTGGGTGTGGCTTGGTGGTCAGGTGACTCATTGGGCGTGCATCATGGTCATGTGCCTTAAGTAGGAGCCTCACAGAGCAACAGAGCTGAAAACACAACTTTACACAACAGCACAACAACACAAATGGCTCACACACCATGAAAAAGCAGCTGTACTGACTCACACACCATGCAAATGTACACTGCTGCAACAGATTTAACAGATTTACAGAGTTGGAAGAAGGGACCTTGTGTGGTCATCTAGTCCAACCCCCTGCCTTTTGCAGCATTGCAAAAGCACACAAAATGGCCCCTGCCTTAAGTAGGAGCCTCACAGAGCAACAGAGCTGAAAACACAACTTTACACAACAGCACAACAACACAAATGGCTCACACACCATGAAAAAGCAGTTGTACTGACTCACACACCATGCAAAACACACAACACAAAAGCATTGCAAAAGCTTTAAATGGCTATGGCTACTATTTTTTTAAAGCAAAAAATAAAATAAAAAAAGGTTACTTACCCTATGGAAGGAATAAGGCAGACAGAATAAGTTGCTCGCAGAGCAGATGGATGGATTGCTGGTTTCAAGCAGGCAGATTAAGTGGCTTGCAGATCAGATGGATTGCAGTTTGCAATTCAGACAAAAAGAAAGGCAGGCGTGGCTGGCTACCAACTGCTCAGAATTGGGTCTGAAGAGCTAAGGTAAGCAAGCTGGACTCTGGAAGCTGGGTGGGAAGGTGGGTGGTTAGCTAGGCTGGAACAGCCAGGTTATATAGGCCGGGGGTGGGGGTGGGTGTCCGGAAGCGCCCAGCTGATAGGTGGGAAAAGCGGCCATTTTTTTTTTAAAAAAGAAAAAGCCGGGAGCAGGAAAAGCGGCGGGTGGGCAATTAGGTGGACATGGGCGGCGGGGGCCTGGGCTGGGGGCCTGGGGCCTGGACCGGTACGGGGGCGTGGCCAGCAAGCCACCGCTACCGGTGTGCCGAACCACCGGTGCCAAGTCCTACCGGTCCCCACGATCCGGTCCGAACCGGGAGCATTTCACCCCTGCTCTGTCCCCTTCTTGCCATTTCCCTCCCTCCCCCTCTTCATTCCTTTCCCTTACCTCTGGTAAGCTTCATGGATGAAGTCATGAAAACATTTAAATCCCTCCCCCATTTGTTCCTACCCACCCTTCTCCTCCCTGTCTCATCCCCCTATCCCTCACCCCCTCTCTCCCCTCCCCTTGCCTCTTTTCCCTGGCTCACTCTACCTCTTTGTCCCCTTCCCTTCCTCCTTCCTATCCCCCTGCCCTTCCTGGCTCTCTCCCTCTCCTTCCCATTTCCCTCACCCTCCTTCTCACTTACATGTATAGTCTTAATGACATTAGAATCCCCCTCCCTGTCCCTCCCCTACTTTTTTCCATGTCTCCTCTCCCCATTCTATTCCTCCCTGGCCCACTCTGTGTCCCCCACCCCTTCCTCTTCAGCTTGCCTATCTCCCTCCCCCTTCTCCCTCTTCCCCTCTCCTCCCTGCCACTCATCCTCTCCCTCCCTCCCTCCCTCCCTCCCCCTTCCCTCTGATAATAACCTGCCTACATAAAGTCTTAATGATATTAGAATTTCCCCCTCCCTATTTGTGCCTATCCTCCCTTCTCTCCCTGTCCTCTCCCCCTTCCCTTCCCTTCCCTCTCCTAATAGGCCCACTTCAGTTCTTCATCCCCCTCCCCTTACCCTTCTTTACCCCCTCCCTTCCTTTTCCTTCCATCCATCATGTCCCTTTCCCCTCTCAACCTCCCCTCTCTTACCCACCCTACGCCACCTGTTTGTCCTCCTCCCTTTCCCCTTCTTTCTTCCCCCTTCCCTTCCCTCCTCTTTTACCTTTTCTTGTCTTCATCCCATTCCCCATACTTATTCCCCTCCCTATCCCCCTTTCCCTGACTCGGACTCTCAACCTCACCCCCCCCCCCAGCCTGTCTCTCAACTCACCCTTTCACCCTCACCCTTGCCAGTGGTGGGATTCAAATAATTTAACAACCGGTTCTCTGCCCTAATGATTTCTTCCAATAACCAGTTCACCAAACTGCTCAGAAAGTTAACAACTGGTTCTCCCCGAAGTGGTGCGAACTGGCTGAATCCCACCACTGCCCTAACCCTCATTCCCTTATCCCACCTTAAAACTAACCCTAACTCTCACCCTCACTAACCTCTCTGAGAGTTGGCTACAAAAAAGAGAAGCTTCCTCAGAGTCAAGGAGCCCTACTGAAGAGCAACTTATCTCTAGGAAGGCACCTTCACACTGATAACTGACAATAACTGACACATTAGCCTGTGGGGATGAAGTCATAAAGCCATTAGAATTCCCAAGGAGATGACCCGCCTCTTTTATGCTCCTATCAAAGCTCAGCTGCTTTTTGACCTACACCAGGTCAAAAACAAATAAATGAATAAATCTTGTAAATAGGTAGAAATAGATGCCTGGCATCCTCCAGACGCATGGGTTCTGACCCTCAAATGTTCCTCAGCCAGTTGTGCCCATTGGGGGCTATCTTGGGCATTGGGGAGGCTTGGGTTATGCTGTGGTCCAAATGTCTCTAGGAAGCTACCAAACCAATCACTAAAGCTGCTTATTTGTCATTGTTTTGCATGGAAGGTATAATTTTATTTTTATTTTATTTATTTAGTTTGTCAAACATGTACGAGATAACAGGTATAAGTATAAACGTGGACATGAACACAGGAAATGAGTACAAATAAATGGGGACAGTAGGACAGGGACAGTAGGCACGCTGGTGCGCTTATGCACGCCCCCTTATGGACCTCTTAGGAATGGGGTGAGGTCCACGGTAGACAGTTTAAGGTTGAAGCTATGGAGGTTTGAGGAAGTAATAACGGAGCTCTTCTAAGTCCTTCAGCACTGCTGAGCCGCTTCATAAATAGTTTGCTGTTGGCTTTCTAAAGTCAGGGTTGGAAGCAGATTTGACTCTGTTTAGAGCAGACCTTGAAATAGATTTGTTCCCTTAAAACCAACAGGACTGAATCTAACAGATCTCACTGGTTTTAGTGGCACAACTTTGACAAAGTATGAATCCAGCCCATTGTCTGGGAAAACCAATAGATTTTAAACCAAAATTATTCAGCCCGTCACATTTAGACCCATTGCAATATATATTATGCATTATTTTCTGAATATAGAGAAAGGGAAGCACTGAATTTATTACTTTCTTCTCCCATTCTCTGAAGTCTCTGTCTTCCACATATGATTTTGTCCCCGTGCCTTATTGAGTCAGTGAAGCTCCTTCAGTTTTCCCCATGAAAGAAGCAGGGTGCTATAAACAGTTGAGAAATGACAGTGGAAATGGAATTATATGGAGGGCAAATTAAACTGCATGCAAACCTATCCTAGGTGATCAATCTGCATGTGTGCATCAATAACAAGAGGGTCTCCTGCCTGAGCAGGGGGTTGGATTAGAAGACCTCCAAGGTCCCTTCCAACTCTGTAATTCTGTTATTCTAATCATTGGTCATCCTAGCTGGAACTGGTGGGAGATGAAGTAGAGGTAGTCCCTGACGTACGACTACAATTGAGCCCAAACTTTCTGTTGTTAAGTGAGACATTTGTTAAATGAGTTTTGCCCCATTTTATGACCTTTCTCGCCACAGTTGTTAAGTGAATAGCTGCAGTTGATAAGTCAGTAACACGGCTGTTAAGTGAATCTGGCTTCCCCATTGACTTGGCTTATCGGAAAGTGGCAAAAGGGGAATCACATGGCTTGGGACAAAGCAACAGTCATAAGTATGAACCAGTTGCCAAGCATCTAAATTTTGAACACGTGATCATGGGGATGCTACAAAGGCTGTAACTGTGAAAAATAGCGTAGCATAGCATAGCATAGCATAGCATAGCATAGCATAGCATAGCATAGCATAGCATAGCATAGCAGAGCAGAGCAGAGCAGAGCAGAGCAGAGCAGAGCAGAGCAGAGCAGAGCAGAGCAGAGCAGAGCAGAGCAGAGCAGAGCATTTAGACTTATATATTGCTTTATAGTGCTTTACAGCCCTCTCTAAGCGGTTTACAGAGTCAGCCTATTGCCCGCAACAATCTAGGTCCTCATTTTACCGACCTCGGAAGAATGGAAGGATGAGTCAACCTTGAACCTGGTGAGATTTGAACTGCCAAATTGCAGTCAATCAGCAGTCAGCAGAAGTAGTCTGCAGTACTGTATTCTAACCACTGCGCCACCTTGGCTCTTGGTTATAAGTCACTTTTTTCAGTGCTATTGTAACTTTGAATGGTCACTAAATGAACTGTTGTAAGTCAAGGACTACTTGTGGAAAGAACTTAAAAGGTCCTATTAGGACATGACCACCAATGAAATGACATTCTTTATATATACATTGGAAATGCAAGTATATTGTCCAGAAAAATCAGAAACTTTTAAATCTTTTCTTTAGTCTTTCATTATTAATAGTTATTGATTTTCAACCTTGGTGCAGTCCAAAGATGCTATCATGAGATATAAATGTTTATCCAAAATTATTTGAGATTTGGAAGACATTTGTTGTGATAAGAATATGTTATGCTGTATTAAACACCTGATTAATAATTACTTTGATATTTTTATGGGGATAAAATACTATATATTTCTATAAATGATAGACTTGTTCATTTGATATCTGTTTTAGGCAAATTAATAGAAATTAATGATAATCTCTCTCTCTTTCTCTCTCTCTCTCTCTCTCTCTCTCTCTCTCTCTCTCTCTCTCTCTCTCTCTCTCTCTCTCTCACACACACACACACACACACACACACACACACACACACACACACACACACACACATCTAATGTATGAAAGAATCAAATTTCTTTTGCACTGATTTTTTTAGTACTTGCATATATCAAGATGATGTACACATGGCTTTTACAAAGTTTCCTAATAAATTTCTTTATAAAAAATTCTTCTCAGACATGACGTAAGATGAGAGAGAGATCATTTTTTATGTTTGGGAACTGTCTGAAGAATAGGAGGCAGACCGCAAGAATTAGAGGTCAGTTTTCAAAACAGGGTAGTTCTGCAACATTCCCATTTAGCCTGGTATTTTTAAACGGTGAATTGAATAATTTTGGGCCTCAAAAGCAACATGAGACAATGAAGTTTTCTAAAAGCTGGGGATCTTCCAACTGTAAAAAAGGCATTAGATCAGCAAATACAATTCCGCTTGAGAAAATGGACAATGATAGCTATTTTCCTGAATCTTTAATCTTGTACCACATTTCATAGATGAAATATTGAAATATTGAAATCAGCCGTTTTAAAACGTATCCCAGCAAAGTTGTACTGAGCTGCCTGAAATATTCAAGACAGTCAAGTTGTTTGCATGCTTAAATTTTATTTAAGTTAAAATCGGCATAAACTCTGCACCAGAAAGTACAATATTAGAGAGGAGAGTAAAAAGCATATCTTCATTAAACCACAACCGCAACTCTGTGCTCATACGTATAATTCAGGTCGAGATATTATCTTTTATAATTAAAATTTTATTGAATTTTAATATAAAAACAAATACATACATTAAAAATTAAGCAGAGAACAAACATTTTCTATCAGGAGACTGCAAACTGTGGTACGCTAGGACAGGAACATCTGACCCATAAAAAATACTCTGCTTTAGTTATAAAAATACCTTTGTGGCAAGAAATAAAGAGAGATATATTACTGAAACTCTCTAAACTTGTGGTACTCTGTTGATTATTTCCTTTAAAATGGGGGAAAATCTCAAGTTGATAAAGTAAAAGATTGAGGCTGTAATTTTATTCTATATTTTACTGAGCTGAAAAAGTTAGAAGTCTATTTATTTTATTTATTTATTTATTTATTATTTGTTCTTCTATGCCGCCCTACTCCCGAGGGACTCAGGGCGTGATACATCAGTTTTAGGAGAACACTAATAATAAACAGTAATTTAAAAACAACAGTTAAAAATATACAAAAAAGTTAAAAAATGTTCACAATCAGCCATATTGTGAAAAAGTCAATATGCTTTTTCTTTTATTTCCCTCTGTGCCTACAACTTTCTTTCCCCTTCCCCTTTCCCCCCTTTCCTCTCATTGTTATTTTCCTTTGTATTTTATAATTGTGATGATTTTAGTAAAGTTCTTAAATTAAAAATGGGAACTGTTTTAAGCCAAACAAGTTAGGATAAAACACATGAGGTTGTGTCAGTAAGACTAAAAAGAAAGTGATGTCGGGGGGTTGATTTTAGTGTTTTATTTTGCAGAATAGCATTTGGACAAAATCAGGGGTGGGTTTCACTTACCTTTGCCACCGGTTCCCCTCGTGCGATTTCACTTCCGTGCATGCTCAGAGGGTGGATTCAGCCTGAAACACAGCTGAGGAGCTCATCAGCTGTGCTTCGGGCAAAGAAATAAAGGTCAGTATTAACCCAGGGGCTGGGCGGAAGGGCTTTTTTCAAAGCAGAGAACGCTGTGAAGCCATCCAAACACAGAAAAATCGGCCAAAAATTCAGAAAAAAACATGGCGGTGAGCACGGACCACCACATACAGAACCGGATCCGTGATGCCAAAATTACATCACCAGCGGGTCGCTAACAGTTAGGGAGATATGGTCCAAACTGGGAGGAACCCACCCCTGGACAAAATGATAATGCCATGATCATGGCACAATTACAAGTGAAATGCATATGAATATACTTCTTAATGATAAAAACATGAACATACATGACAATATATGGAAGCTGGTGTCATGACTGAAGAGAAAAATAATGACTGAGTTGAAGGTCTATGAGTAGACCTTTTGGCATAATATTTTGTTTATTGAAAACACTTTGGAAGCAACATTTGGCTCAAAATATTGCCATATGGCAGTTAGAATAAATTTAACCTAAAACACAAAAGGTTATAAAATCACGCACCCCAAGTTTGTTAATGGCTAATTCACATTTGAGCACAGTTTAAAGGACTGATGATGAATTTTATAATCTTAAATGACTCATGGCAAAAGTATTTATTTCCATCAAAGAGATCAGGATATGATTCATGATGTTTTTCTTGAAAACGATGGCTATATGGTTCAAGCTCTTATTTTGGAACCTGATTAGCTTTGTTATTCTGTTATAGTCTGACTGGGAACTCTCATAGGAGGACTTTGTGATTTGTTCCACATTCACCTCCTAACCACATCTTTCCTGTTATAACTGTGCCCTTCCACTTCTTTGTACCAATATAGGTAGTCTTTGACTTACAACCACAATTGAACAAAATTTATGTTGCTACGTGACATGTTTACGTGCTTACTTTTCATTTAAGTTAAAATCGGCATAAACTCTGCACCAGAAATGTACAGCATAGAGAAGAAAGCAGGAAGCACAGTTGTTAAGTGAGTTTTGCCCCATTTTATGACCTTTCTTGCCATAGTTGTTAAGTGAATCATTGCAGTTGTTAAGTTAGTAACATGATTGTTAAGCGAAGCTGGCTTCCCCATTGACTTTGCTGGTCAGAAGGTCGCAAAAGGGGATCACATGACCCCGGGACACTGCGACCATTGTAAATATGAACCAGTTGCCAACAGTCTGAATTTTAATCACATGACCGTGGAGGTACTGCAGCGCTCCTGTGAAATCATAAGTCACTTTTTTCCAGTGCTGTTGTAACTTTGAACACTCACTAAATGATCTTTTGTGAGTTGAGGATTACCTGTAATGTGGACAATTTGATTTCTATGTGCTTGGTCTGGTAGTAGTACACTAACAACAGTAATTGAGACTGGAATTTCTATTGCTAAGTGATGCAGTTGTAAAATGTGACATCACATAACCACATTGCTTAACGACAGCAATCCCTGCAATCCCCACAGTCATTGTATAGCAAGGTTCATAGGTTGTTAAGTGTTTACAATTTCCTGCTAACTTCTAACAATCAAAGTCAGTGGGGAAGCCGGCAGGAAGTTGGAAGTCCAAAGTGGTTTTCCACCAGGCCAACAGGCAAGTAATTGGCTACTACTGGGTGGGGCTGCATGTGTGGTTGGGGAGGCATCGTACAGCATGAGTGCACCAAGGGAGGGTGAAGCATGAACACAGAAAGGCTTAACAGAGAGGGTGCAGGAGGGTGTGCAGGTGCCAGGGAGGCACAACATAAGCACAGCAAAGCATGGGGATGTGCAAATGGCCAGGGAAGAATAGCATGAGTGCATCAAGATTCAAAGAGGTTGCGGAGAGGGTCGGGGATGGCCAGAGAGGCATGGCATGAGCACAGTAAGGGTTGGGGAGGGTGTGGGGAAGGTGTGCAAGGTGCACGGGTGCCCAGGGAGACACAGCACAATTGTAGCAAGGCTCTGGGAGGGTGTGGGGACATAGGCATAGCTCAAGCTCAGGGAGGTGTGTTCATCAACTTCTTCTTCTTTTGGATAAAATTTGGATAACTGTCATATTAATTTTTTTGGTCATTGGCTCCATTCCATACAAAATGGAGGTACAGTCTTTGCTATAGCTTTCTTGACTATGAAAACAATACCATTCCTTCTTTTGTGTGTGTGTGTGTCATGAGGATTAAACTATACGATCTTCTGGTTCAAAGTGTCCCGCTCTTACTATATTCCATGTTCTTCTTATATTCCATGTTCCCACTTTAATTCTGTCTTTGGAGCTTCCGATTTATTTTCTTTCACGACAGCTTCCTCAAATGACTGGGCTTTAATCTCACCACATTGTAAATATCATTACGTCTCTGAAAGGTTCTCAACTCCTCCTCAGTAGCACGTTGAACAGCATTATGAAAGGCTGAACCTTTAGCTGATTTTTTTTTACAAGCTGCCTGATAAAAATGAAATGATAAACCTCATTTTAAGAGAGAGAGAGAGAGGGGGGGGGGAGGGAGAGAGAGAGAGAAGGAGGAAGGGAGAGAGAGGGGGGAGGGAGGGAGAGAGAGAGAGAGGGAGGGAGAGAGAGGGAGGGAGGGAGGGAGAGAGAGAGGGGGGAGGGAGAGAGAGAGGGAGGGAGGGAGAGAGAGAGAGAGGGAGGGAGGGAGAGAGAGAGGGGGGAGGGAGGGAGGGAGAGAGAGAGAGGGAGGGAGGGAGAGGGGGGGAGGGAGGGAGAGAGAGAGGGGGAGGGAGGGAGAGAGAGAGAGGGAGGGAGGGAGGGATAGAGAGAGAAGGGGAGGGAGGGAGGGAGAGAGGGGGGAGGGAGGGAGGGAGAGAGAGAGAGAGAGAGAGAGAGAGAGAGAGAGAAGCACAAACAAGATTTACTGTGGAACTGTGAAACCATGGACCAGCTTTTTTTTTTAAACCCAGTGAAATTGACAAGAATTCTGCCACTTCCAGTCCCGTGACAGCACTAAAACTGGGGTGTTTTGTTTCTTTTCTTACCTGACTATAAAATGGAATCCTAGGCAAGAAATCCACCAGTCAGAGGTTGTGATCCACACAGAAAATCAGGCCAACACCACAGCTAAGGCAGAGGAAGAGGTTGAAATAATTCATTTGTACATATTTTATACATGGAAGACAAGCGGCTTAGGGGAGCATTGTGGAAAAGTCCTTTGTCTCTCACTGCTGTTTCGGTCTAGATGTAGCCAAATGAGGCTGTTCCAGATTGGGACTACAGTGAGAGAAAGAAATAAAGGTCACTACTACTATGCCAGGATTACAAAACCCCAGGCTTTTGATCCTTGTTGCTAATTGCAAGATTGGCATCTTGCCTACTTGGACTATTATTAGCGTTATATTGAAAGAAGGCTGAAATTAGCAAATTGATTCTTTGGTTTTAAGATTGAGAAGAAGGTTAAGTACCTGGGTATAACTATGACAAATATGAATATGTTATTTCAAAGTAACTATATTAAGACATGGAATGAAATGTAAAAAAAGCATATTTTAAGGGGATGAATTATAACTGTTATTGCTGGGGAGAATTTCTGTGACAAAAGGAATGTCTTGTCTAGAATGATAGTTTTGTTTCAGACAATCCCTGTTTCGACAACTGATGCTCCTTTTAAACGGTGGCTGGAGGATATATCTAAATTTGTGTGGCAGGAGAAAAAAAAAACCCCTGAGTAAAATATAAGGTGTTACAGGATGCAAAGAAAAAGAGGCGGATTGGGAGGATTGCAGCTTTCTGATTGGTTTGGATTAAAGAGTGGGTGTTGTTTCTTAATTGCTAAACAAATCTCCAGTTCCCTGGGCCCACCAGGCCTGATAGCATGACCAGGTCTTGAGGGACTTCTGAAACATCAAAAGAGATGGAGCTGAGAATGGGAGCTGGGAGGGAGAATGTTCCATAAGCTGGCGTATGTATGTATGTATGTATGTATGTATGTATGTATGTATGTATGTATGTATGTATGTATGTATGTGTATGTATCTATCTCTCTCTCTCTCTTTCTCTCTCTCTCTCTCTCTCTCTCTTTCTTTCTTTCTTTCTTTCTTTCTTTCTTTCTTTCTTTCTTTCTTTCTACCTACCTACCTACCTACCTACCTACCTACCTACCTACCTACCTACCTACCTACCTACCTATCAATCATCTATCTGCCCCTGCCTTCCTGCCTTCCTGCCTTCCTATCTACCTATCTACCTACCTACCTACTATCTATCTATCTATCTATCTATCTATCTATCTATCTATCTATCTATCTATCTATCTATCTATCTATCTATCTATCTATCTCTGTCTGTCTGTCTGTCTGTCTGTCTGTCTGTCTGTCTGTCTGTCTGTCTGTCTGTCTGTCTGTCTGTCCGTCCGTTTCTCTCTGCCTGCCTGCCTGTCTGAGGAATACTTCTTTATACTTTATAGTATTTGATGATTTGTAGCAGTACATGTGCATTTCTCCTGCTCACCTTAATTCTCAGCATATTTTAGTACTAGCAACCATGGTATCTTTCTGGCTGGACTCAAGAAATTGGGAATGGATGGCATAGTGTTAGGGTGTTTTTTTCCCCTTTCTCATGGTTAATTCCAGCCAGTGTTCATTGGAGAGAGGAGAATCAGAGATTTAGTTCTAGTCCTCTGCTTTGTGAAGTGCAAAAGGGCTCCACTCTCTCCCCACTTTTAACATCCAAATGAAGCTGCTGCATGAGGTCATCTGTAGCCATCAATTCCAGTTTGCTGATGATATTCAGCTGTAAATCTCTGGCCCTGGGTGACCATGTCATGTTATCTTGGTACCTTCTCAGTGTTTGAAGGCAGTGGGGTGACTGGATAGGGAAGAACAGGTTTCAACTTAAGCCAGATAAGAACTAGTGGCTGTGGGGTTGTGGATCCCCCAGTATTATTTATTTTTATTTATTAAAATTTCTATGCCGCCCAACTCCCGAGGGACTCTGGGCGGCTCACAGCATGTATAGAAACATAAACAGGTAAAAACAATTTTGTTAAAAAGCCATATTAAAATACTATCCAAATTTAAAATAACTTTCATTCATACCCCGCCTGCCGGAAGAGCCAAGTTTTTATCGCTTTACGGAAGGCCAGCAGGGTGGGGATAGTCCTGATCTCTGGAGGGAGCTGGTTCCAAAGGGAGGGAGCTCCCACAGAGAAAGCTCTCCCCATTGGCCCCGCCAACCGGCATTGCTTGGTCGATGGGACCTGGAGGAGACCCGCTCTGTGGGACCTAACCGGTCGTAGGGAGGTATGCGGCAGGATGCGGTCCCGAAGGTAACCTGGCCCTGAGCCATGTAGGGCTTTAAAGGTAACGACCAACACCTTGAATTGGATCCGGAGACTAATGGGCAGCCAATGCAGCTGGCGGAGGATAGGTGTTACGTGGGTGCATCTAGGTACACCCACCACAGCTCGCGCAGCTGCATTTTGCACCAATTGCAGTCGCCGGACACTCTTCAAGGGTAGCCCCATGTAGAGCGCATTGCAGTAATCTAGCCGTGAGGTGATAAGGGCATGAGCGACTGTGAGAAGTGCCTCCTTCTCCAAGTAGGGTCGCAATTGGTGCACAAGACGTACTTGTGCAAAGGTCCCCCTAGCCACAGCTGAAAGATGTTGCTCCAATTTAAGCTGTGGATCTAGAAGGACACCCAAATTGCGAACCCGTTCTGAGGGAGCTAATTTCTCCCCCCCAAGAACCAAGGAGGGACAGTTGGTCAAGTCCTTAGGAGGTAATATCCACAGCCACTCAGTCTTGTCAGGGTTAAGTTTTAGCCGGTTCTTCCCCATCCAGACCCTAACATCGGCCAGGCAGCGGCCCATTACGTCTACAGCTTCCCCAAATTGAGACGGGGTAAAGATGTACAACTGGGTATCATCAGCATATTGCTGATACCTCACCCTGTGTCGTCGGATGATCTCACCCAGTGGCTTCATGTAGATGTTAAACAGGATGGGCGAGAGGACCGAACCCTGCGGCACCCCACATAGTAGGGGCCTAGGGCTCGACCTCTGCCCCCCTGTCAACACTGACTGCGTCCTGTCAGAGAGGAAGGAGGAGAACCACTGCAAAACAGTGCCACCCACCCCCACCTCTCCGAGACGACGCAGAAGGATACCATGGTCAATGGTATCGAAGGCCGCTGAGAGGTCAAGTAGCACCAGGATAGAGGAGTGACCCCTATCCCGGGCTCGCCAGAGATCATCCATCAGGGTGACCAAAGCCGTTTCCGTACTGTAGCCGCGCCTGAAACCAGATTGAAAGGGATCCAGAAAATCAGTATCATCCAACAGTCGTAGGAGTTGGAGTGCCACCACTTTCTCAACAACCTTCCCCGCGAAGGGAAGGCTGGAGACTGGACGGAAGTTCTTTAAATCCGCCGGGTCCAGGGAAGGCTTCTTGAGGAGGGGTCTCACCACCGCAGCTTTTAAGGGCTGCGGGACGGACCCCTCTCTCAGAGAAGCGTTGACCAACGCCTGGAGCCAGCCGCATGACACCTCCCTGGTGGCCGAAACCAGCCAGGGAGGGCACGGGTCCAATAAACAAGTGGCGGAGCTCATCACTCCTATGGCCTTGTCCACATCCTCAGGAGTCACCGGTTCAAACCTATCCCATATAACCGGACTAAGACCTACCCCAGTCATCTCGGCCTGTACTGCCCAATCAGAGTCCAGGTCTGTCCGAATCTGAGTGACTTTATCCGCCAGAAACCGAGAAAATTCCTCAGCTCTACCCTGCAAGGGGTCTTCGCCTTCCTCCTTAGCAAGAAGGGTGCGGGTCACCCTAAACAGGGCGGCTGGGCGGGAGTCAGCGGACGCAATAAGAGCGGAAAAATGCGAGCATTTTGCCGCCCCTATCGCCACTAAGTAAGACTTAATGAAAGTTCTTAAAAGTGTCCGGTCAGACTCAGCTTTACTAGATCTCCATCGTCGCTCTAGATGTCTCTTGTGGCTACTAGAATCCTTATCTCTGGGTGGGGTTGCACTCCCCCAATTAGAATTATGCATAATTTGAAGGTCCCCCTGGATTCTCAATTCCTGCTTGATCAGGTGATAATTATGGCCTTTGCCTAACTCCATATTGTATAGCTGCTTCTGAATCCGGAATTTATACTTATAATCATTAATGCCTTGGTTACCATCTTGTTTGATTTCTGTAATTCACTGTATGTGGGATTGCTCGTGAAAACTATCTGGAAGCTGCAATTTGTCCAGAATGCAGTGGTTTATGCAGTAATGGCCATACCTTTGTGTGCTTCTGTAACATCATCATTCTCAACTCACTGCTGCAGCTGCAGATTGTTTCTGGGTCAAGTCAAGGTGCTAGTTATCACCTATAAAACCCTATGTGGCTCAAACTGGATTATTTGCAGGACTGTCTATCTCTAATTATTTCTTTGAAGGGGCACCTGCCCTTTGCAATGAGCTCCATCACAAGATGTGGATGGACCTGGTGCTACTTTCCTTCTGTAGAACCATGAAGATCTGGTCCTTCTTGCTTGTATTAGGCAAGGATGGCTATTGGGCCTACTGTGTTTGGAAAAGGAATATCTTAAGTATTTTATGTACTGTTGTGATTTGTCATACTGCTTTTATATTTGTTGGATTTTAATTTTATTTTGCTTTTATTAAAATATGCCATCATAAATTATGACTTGGGCATACTTATAAATCATATAAATCTATCAGAACTAATAGGAATTGTATTCACACTGTAATCTTATCCACAGTTATAAGGGATTATAGCCCATTGATTTTGGTGTTGCTTAGTGCACAATTTGTGGACTAATTATGATTTAATCTTCACCTTTTCTAACGGAGAGATGTACTTACAAATCAGGAACTATCAGGTATGGGATAGTTGATTGATTAGTGAAGAGAAGGATGTGAGGATACCAGAGTGCAAAAGATTTTCTTAAAACAACAACATTGTGACAAGATAGTCTTCATGCACTTAATGTGGCCATTGTCCTTTAGCTTTTAACACACTTCCTCAATTAATCCGTTCATGGTTAGCACTTAAATAGCTAACCCTGCTGCTACAAATTGATTTATCCCCTGGTGCCAGTCAGAGCTGCTGACCAAATTGGAGGGAGGGAGGGAGAGAAAGAGAGAGAGAGAGAGAAGAAGAGAGAATCTCCCTTTTAATTTTGCGAAGTATTTGTCTGGATGATTCTGGTTTTCAACACTTTTGCTTTAAAAAATATTTATACAACCACACTTTTTTTGGAGCTAAAAACCCCCCACACATGAACAAGACCGAGTGGCTGTGGATGTTGCCCACCAAGGACTATGACGTCTGTCCCTCCTTGGTTCTGGGGGGGGGAAACTTACCCCCTCAGAATGGGGTCGCAATTTAGACATCCTTCTAGATCCAGATCTAAAATTGGATCAACATCTTATAGCTGTGGCTAGGGGTACCTTTGCACAGGTCCATCTTGTGCACCAATTGCGACCCTTCTTGGATTGGGAAGCACTTCTCACAGTCACCCACGCCCTTATCACCTCACGCCTTGATTACTGCAACGCGCTCTACATGGGGCTACCCCTGAAGAGTGTTCGGAGACTACAATTGGTCCAAAATGCAGCGGCGCACGCTGTGGTGGGTGTTCCTAGGCATTCCCATATGACACCTATCCTGCGCGAGCTGCATTGGTTACCCATTTGTCTCCGAATGCAATTCAAGATGTTGGTGATGACCTTTAAAGCCCTACATGACTTAGGACCAGTGTATCTCCGGGACCACCTACTACCACATACCTCCGTATGACCTATCAGAGCCCACAGAATGGATCTGCTTCAGGTCCTGTCAGGCAAGCAGTGCCGGTTGGTGGGCCCGTGAGTGAGACCCTTCTCTGTGGCTGCCCCGGCTCTCTGGTACCAACTGCCCCCGGAGGTTCGTACTACCCCCACCCTGCCAGCCTTCAGAAAAGCTATAAAAAGCTGTGTCGACAGGCCTGGGACCAATTATGTTAGTGGGATTTTTGTTGGGACATATTGGCCTCTGATTTTTGCATGTCTGGATTTTAAAATTGGTTTTTAATTGCTTTTAATTTCTTGTTTATTTGCTGGACATTATGATTTGTTGTTAGCCGCCCAGAGTCCCTACAGAGTTGGGCAGCATACAAGTGCAAATAAATAAATAGATAGATAGATAGATAGATAGATAGATAGATAGATAGATAGATAGATAGATAGATAGATAGAGTTTGTAAAGACCCACCTGTCTTTACAAACACGGAGGAGATTTCAACACAGGAGAAAGCCATTTCCCCGGAACTATCGATCAGCAAACTCAGACGGCAGAGACGAAGAGGTAAAAGGGCGGGAATTTTAAATAGACTAAGGAATAAGGGAATTAAAAAAACCCCGCTCCCTTCAATCTTTCTTACCAATTTACGTTCTCTTGCTAACAAGATGGATGAAATACTTCTTTTAAACAGATGCAATTCTGATTTTCACAACGCATCTGCCCTATGCTTTATTGAAACCTGGCTAAATGAGGAAATTGATGACAATAGCATGCATATACCAGGGTTTCAGATACTTCGAGCAGACAGGATTGCAGAATTATCAGGGAAAAAACGGGGAGGAGGCTTATGTATTTATATCAACAACAGATGGTCTCAGGACATAACTATAATACAAAAATTCTGTGATGAAAACTTGGAGTCCTTACTTATTAACTGCAAACCATTTTACTCTCCACGTGAGTTCTCCTCATGTCTACTAATTGCGGTTTATATACACCCACAAGCCTCTGTAAAAAAGGCATTAAGAACTCTAGCTGATCAGATTATCGAGGCTGAAGCCAAATACCCCGATTCACTGGCCATTGTTTTGGGAGATTTAAACAAGGCAAACTTAAGGACAGAGCTACCAAAATACTTTCAGCATGTCAATTGTCCCACCAGAGGCAAGAATACCTTAGACCACTGCTACACAACACTAAAAGATGCTTATTGTTCCTTACCACGAGCAGCTGTGGGCCACTCTGATCATTGCATGATTCACCTTGTACCTGCTTACAGACAAAGATTTAAAGCCACAAAACCAACAATTAAATCAGTGAGGACTTGGACTGAAGAGGCAAAGTTAAAGCTACAGGCTTGCTTTGACTGCACGGACTGGAATATTTTTGAAGACACCTCTGCAGACCTGGATGAACTCACAGATACTGTAACATCATATGTCAGCTTCTGCGAAGACCTATGTGTACCGACCAGGAACTTGCGAATATACAGTAACAATAAACCCTGGTTCACAGCTAAACTTAAGCAGTTACGTCGTTCCAAAGAGGAAGCCTACAGAAAAGGTGATAGAATGCTGTACAATCAGGCCAGAAATGTATTAACAAGGGAGATCAGAGCAGCAAAAAGAAACTACTCTGAAAAGCTAAGGAACCAGTTCTCAACAAATGAACCAGCAAACATGTGGAAAACTCTTAAAAACATCACCGGCTACAGCAAACCACCTTCCCAAGCTGAAGGAAATCAGCAACTGGCAGATGACCTGAATGTGTTCTACTGCAGGTTTGAAAGGAAACTACAGCCACCTATCTCCACAATCTCCATCCCAGACACACCAACAACAGCCAAACCTCCTACAACTGAACCCATCCCATTGGGTTCACAGCCCCTGGTGATCACAGAAAAGGAAGTGCAAGATCTATTTCACAGACAGAAGCCGGGAAAAGCACCAGGTCCAGACAAGATAACTCCTTCTTGCTTAAAAGTCTGTGCTGACCAATTGGCCCCCATCTTCACCCAAATCTTCAACAAATCACTAGAGATATGCCATGTTCCCTCTTGCTTCAAACGCTCCACTATCATCCCAGTGCCGAAGAAGCCCTCCATCAAGGAACTGAATGACTACAGACCAGTTGCTCTAACATCTGTAGTTATGAAAACCTTTGAAAGGCTAGTGATGTCCCACTTGAAAACCATCACGGATCCACTGTTAGACCCCCTGCAATTTGCATACCGAGCAAATAGATCAACAGATGATGCTGTTAATATGGCTCTGCACTACATCCTACAACATCTTGAATCTCCAAATACCTACGCAAGGGTCCTCTTTGTAGACTTTAGTTCAGCATTCAACACCATCATACCGGACATTCTTCTAACTAAACTAAATCAGCTAGCGGTACCTGAACACACTTGTAAGTGGATCACAAGCTTCCTAACAGAAAGGAAGCAGCAGGTGAAGCTAGGCAAAATCACATCAGATACCTGTACAATTAGCACAGGGGCCCCCCAAGGCTGCGTACTCTCACCACTTCTCTTCTCTCTATATACCAATGACTGCATCTCAAACGATTCATCTGTTAAACTACTGAAGTTTGCAGATGATACAACAGTGATTGGCCTCATTCGAGACAATGATGAAACCGCATACAGACAGGAGGTTGAACAACTAGTCTCATGGTGCGACCGGAACAA
Organism: Diadophis punctatus similis; assembly: GCA_023053685.1. Taxonomy (NCBI): domain Eukaryota; kingdom Metazoa; phylum Chordata; class Lepidosauria; order Squamata; family Dipsadidae; genus Diadophis; species Diadophis punctatus. The sequence goes on from JALIGW010000005.1 coordinate 16,534,994, forward strand.
TCTGGAACTGAACACATTCAAAACCGTAGAAATGGTGGTAGACTTCAGGAGAAACCCTCCTATCCTACCACCTCTTACAATACTAGACAACACAGTATCAACAGCAGAGACCTTCAAATTTCTAGGTTCCATCATATCTCAAGACCTAAAATGGTCATCTAACATCAAAAACATCATCAAAAAAGCACAACAAAGAATGTTCTTTCTGCGCCAACTCAGGAAGCTCAAACTTCCCAAGGAGCTGCTGATACAGTTCTACAGAGGAATCATTGAGTCTGTCATCTGCACCTCTATAACTGTCTGGTTTGGTTCTGCAACCCAACAAGACAGACACAGACTTCAGAGGATAATCAGAACTGCAGAAAAAACAATTACTGCCAACCTGCCTTCCATTGAGGACCTGTATACTGCACGAGTCAAAAAGAGGCCCGTGAAAATATTTACTGACCCCTCGCATCCTGGACATAAATTGTTTCAACTCCTACCCTCAAAACGTCGCTATAGAGCACTGCACACCAAGACAACTAGACACAAGAACAGTTTTTTCCCGAACGCCATCACTCTGCTAAACAAATAATTCCCTCACCACTGTAAAACTATTCACTAGGCTGCATTACTATTACTATTAGTTTTTCTCATCGTTCCTATCACCCATCTCCTCCCACTTATGACTGTATGACTGTAACTTGTTGCTTGTATCCTTATGATTATTTCATATTGATTGTTTCCTGATTGCTTACTTGAACCCTATGACAACCATTCTTGACAAATGTATCTTTTCTTTTATGTACACTGAGAGCATATGCACCAAAGACAAATTCCTTGTGTGTCCAATCACACTTGGCCAATAAAGAATTCTATTCTATTCTATTCTATCTTCTAGATAGATAGATAGATAGATAGATGAATAAATAAATGAATAAATGAATAAATGAATGAATGAATGAATGAATAAATAAATAAATAAATAAATAAATAAATAAATAAATAAATAAATAAATAAATAAATAAATAAATAAATAAATAAATAAATGACAAGATAATATGTGCTGCTGAGGTCAAAATGTTAAGAGTGAACTTTGAGTAGACTTTCTGGTTTTCCAAATATATGATCTGATTTATCTGGTGATATCTTTTAGCCATTTTCCTAATTTTAGTCATTTTCATAAATGAAGTCAGACTGGGACCTGTCTATTAGATTTCTATATTGTCATTCAACAGTGTGTGTGTGTGTGTGTGTGTGTGTGTGTGTGTGTGTGTGTGTGTGTGTGTGTGTGTGCGCAGTATCCTTTGGAATATTAAATTTCCATCATAAAAAAGTAAAGAAATCAATAATGCAAGATAGTAAAAATGGTCGTAAATAATCAGAAGATAAAATTCCTCAGATAACAAAAGCCTATGAAAATAACATACTGTATATGCCTGGCCTCCAAAGGACATCTACAATCTCTCTGGAGAGATACTTTCATAAATGTGTTCAGTATTAAAGAAATGTCATGCCATGTCATGTCCATATCTTTTAGATCAGACATTTGGACAAGTGCTACCAAAAGTATAGCTGGACAAGTGGATGTGGAAGGAGATATTCTTGCTTACATTTAGAGGTCAAGCAGTTTAACAATGTGAGAGCCGAGCCAAGCCCAAGCCCAGGCCCAGGCCCAAGCCCAAGCCCAAGCCACAAAAACAAAAACAAAAACAAAAACAAAAGCAAAAACTATACTGGATGAGGTCAAAGGTTGATCAGATCCAATGTCAAATGTTTCTGGGAAGTCAATCATCAGAATACAAAATACAAAACCAATTTTCTGACTGGGATCCAGGTTTACAACTTCGGTTCCTGGGAAATAACAAGTATCTGACTTTATTTTAAAATGGTTAAATTAGTGGCCATTATATATCATTTAAATACAAATTTCATGATGTAATATACTGTACCTTGTGTGGAAAAGTACTACTTAGGGCTATAAAAGTAAGCAAAAATCTTTGAGGAGGATATGTATATATGTCTGAATCTATATACATCTGTATGCATATGTATGTGTGTGTACACACACACACACACAGACACACACACACACAGAGAGAGAGATGATAGCAATATTGACATTGATATTGATATTGATACAGATATATAGATATATATTGCATTTCTTCAAAATCAGGGATGTACTGCATATTCATACTGCACTCTTACATTGGTCCAATCCAGTTAGACACTAATTTGGTTTAAGAAACTTCTATCCAGTGTACAATACTTCAGTAATTTGTGGCTAGGTTCAGTCTAGATGGCTGGGTATGGTAGCCCACACTGGACAATTCTCCACTTTGGCACTCCCAGCTTTTTGTACTTTGCCAATTGTTTTTCTTTCTCTGAATGAGTGTGAGTGTTTATGAGGCCCAGGCTGCACAGCTGATACTGACCTGGCAGAAGTGAAGTTCCCTATAAGCCAAATAAAACTTTCTTCCCATAGAGGTGAACGTTCCCCATTAGTATCACCCTTATCAAATTTGAGGTTCATTTATTAGCCTTTATCCAGTGCATTACTGCATTAATTCCAAGCACGAGTTTAGACATTCATGTTTTACATTTTCTTTTATAGAGACCTGCAAAGAGAACAAGAAAAGATAGAGTTGTACAAATGCTATTCAGTGAACACCAATAACCTAAAATATAAATGGTGCCTAGAATTGTTATTAAACTTCCCCATTTGTTAATACGCTCTTTAAAAATCAAAAGATTTCATGCCTAAACTATTTTTAATGGAGCAAGTATAACATTCTGCAAACATATTACCTAATCAAGTGAAGAAAAACTCCCACTTATTTTAATAGGCCCTAAGTAATAGCCCAAAGTCTACACAAAAAGCCTGCTTAATTTTCATTATTTCATGTGTTTACATAGCCTGTGTACAGTCTTTAACTTTAGGCTGAATTTCTGAAATTAGGAACTGGTTTTCACTTTTACAATTCAAAGCTGGTTCTGCAAAATGGATTAAAATTTAATTACAGTTCAGGAACAAAATAGGTTCACATTAAGAACAAAGATTTAAGTTAATTCCATTGAATTATGTGGACAAGAAATACCCACCTTTGTATATATCATTTTATGTATATGCTTCATTTTAAATTTTTAACTCTATTGGCCCATATTGGAAATAGCTTTAAAAGAAACATAGACATTTTAGAATCGCATGAAGCTATGTACTGAAAATGTGTCATACTTGGAATTTTGAGAATATTCCATGGACTTTTCAGCTGTCATGGGTAGGATGCCTGTCCATTGACAAAATGGCTCTCTTAACCAGTCCCAAATAAACAGAGAAAATTTCTAAAGAAATCCGGTAAAACGATGACCCTAGAAGACTCCAGCAGGAATACTGATGCCCAGGTGTTTCATGGAATCAGTAGCCATGGAGCCAAGAAAAACCTTGCAGCACTCTGGATCATAAAAAGTTGTAAACAATATGTGCTGTGTTTAAAAGCTATGTTTGGAATATCATCATGAGAAGGCTTGGCCAGGTAATAAAATATTAAGGCAAGGCAAGATTTTAGCCACCGTGACTTCTGTTGTTTGACCCGAGAGATAGTTGTGCAGTGTCCACTGTGACTTATTCAAAGCCACCTAGCAGGGAATTTTATAGGATTTGCAAAAGACTTTAAGACCTTGCTGTTAGCTACTTGAGAATCCTCCAGGCGCCACCTCACATGGTCAGCAATATGTACCTGAGCTCAAAGTCTCAGCATAAGGCCAGTTGTGGGAATTCTAAGTGCTCTGTGATCACCAGGAAGGAGCAAACTAATGGCATTTTCTTAAGCACAGGGAAATAGGCTGGGCAACGAGGCAGGTAATGAACAAGGGGGAATAGAAGATGGAATTAGAGATGACTGTCTACATGTCTTAAGCATAGGGAGGGTGTACAAGAAAATGATTGGGAACAACAACACAAAACAGAAGGATTAGATTTGGCCATTGTAGATGAGGTCAGTGGCTTGGGTTTCTTTTTTTCCAAATAATATGGAAGAAGTGTCAAGATGAAAGAAGAAAGAAATAATTGAGGGCACTCCATCTTTTGAGTAGTCATTTAAAACTGAGAAAAATCAATTAGACTTTTCAGTCAAATTAAAGATACAAGAATGGAAATAAAGAGGACAACTTATATGGATGGCTTCTAAGATTGATTTTAATCTCATTTACAAAATACATTAAAAAATAATTTAAGCTTTTAATTGAAAAAAAAACACCCCTTTCTGCAATCATCTAACAGTTGTCAGTATTTTAGCTAAGCCTGTGCATGGATTGCCCAAACTGCATTGTTTATGGATCACTTTATGCTGGTCTCAGTTCTGTTACTCAGCATTATTCAGAAAAAACTAGAGCATTGTCTTCAATTATCTAACATAAGAACAACATAAACAATTAATGGCACCTAAACCTCTTTTCTTTTGATTTTTTGATCAGACTGGATTAGAATCTGTCAGAAAACTGCACTATTATGAAGGGATGAAGCCTACTGGGTTTGTAGAAACCAGTTCAAATATTTTCCTATGTATATATTATTTGATTACACAACACACAGACTTAACCATAGTTTCAACTGGGAAACTCTGAGCAATCTCGACCAAGTTAAGTCCAAAAATTCTAGAGAATAGCTGGAAGCCTGACACTCAGACAAATCAGCCAACAACAGGCACAAAGAGATAAACAATATTTACATACTATTTAAAAGAGACAATTGAAAAGCTAAAAGGAAATAAAAAACCATACACCTCCCCACCAGTCATCAATACCCAAATAAGTAGAGATTAACACCAGAATTAACACCATACCAACAATAAAGCAGTAAACAATCAAGGAACTACCAATTTAAACAAAAAACAATGAACAACAGCCTAATCAAGGAATTACCAAGAAGAAAACAACACTTTCACCAACACTCCCTTCTGTATCACTCTGGATGAGCAGTTTCTTTGCAGAGATTCTCTAGTCTTAAACCATCAAGGACTTCAAATCACAGGCAACTTTAATTGCATCTGAAATTGGTTGCCCACTAGCATACTGCACAAAGCCCATTATAACGTAGGTTGTTGAATTCAGTTGCAGCTTCCAAATGGACTTCAGTGTCAGTCCCATGTAAATCAAAGTTACCATACAGGCAGGTTTTTTTTAAATAATCAGTTTGGATTGGCATCTTGGCCATCAAGTGAAGCAGTCATTAAGTAAAACCACCACTGTGCTTATGATCTTACTTTGGTTTTCCTTTGCTTTACAGACCTGCAAAGGCCATAACTATAAAAATCAGTTGTGAAGTAAGTTTCTCATCATTGTTGTAATTGCCAATAGTTGCTAAACAAGAGCTACACATTTTCCAAACGGAATAAGGGTGACCACAATTGGCACACATGGTGAAATTATGCAAAGGCCTTCTGACAAGGGCTTTACCTATTCTTCCAGAAACAGCTGTGAATCCAAGAGAACCTCAGAAACAAACATCCAATTCTTTTGGAACCCATCAGTTTCTGAACCATCAGACACTTCATCTTGCTGGGATTGAGTTTAAATTTTGTTTTTCTCCAACCAGACTTTTATAGTCCTCACACACCGGGCTTTGCCTGTGCCTTTTGCCTGACCCATTGTGGAACTATAGAACTATAGTACTTTGGCAGAGGTCTTCAAACTTGGCAACTTTAAGACTTGTGGACTTCAACTCCCAGAATTCTCCAGCCAGCTATGCTGGCTGGAGAATTCTGGGAGTTGAAGTCCACAAGTCTTAAAATTGCCAAGTTTGAAGACCTCTGTACTTTGGTGATACTCCATTTTGTGTATAATTGAGAGATATAGGCAGTAACCTTTAAATTGGGGAATGAAACATTCTTTTAAACTTGAGAAGTAAGATAATATTCAAAAGAACTTCAGGTAGGGTGAAGCTGGCAATGGTAATTCATTCTATAGAATTAGGCTTGCAAGATTTTGTCTCAGTAGAAGATATAAAGTATAATTCTAGTTCTCCTGTGGAGTCTGTTTTTTTATTGCTGCTGCCTCTGAGCTCCAGAAATGGCAAGGCTTCTGACAGAACTACCTCCTATGCCTTGAGAAACCAAGGCATCCTCTGGAAACCAAATGGATCCATAAGGGACCTGGCATGGATCAATCAAATATGTATTCCCAGAAGAGATCAATCGCATGGGAAAAAACTGAGAAGGATCAAAACAGGACAAGGGGCTGATGTGAATACCTCCACCCGCATCATGACTCGCCTGCTTTAAGATATACAGTAAATTTAGGATGTAGATTCGGTTGTCTCAGGCTAATATGACCCAGGATGAATGCATGGCTGTGACTGGGACCATGAACTGCTTCCCACAGAGAAAGCAAATTGAAATCCCCAAAAGAAGTCAGAGAGATCTATCACTAACCAAGCAATGAGCTCCTGTAGCTGTTTCGGATAACACTGTATGGTAAGGAAGGGTAGATACTGTCCCTGCTTAGAAAAAAAAGTTTCAAATTCTCAGAATGGTTTTTTTTTTAAAAATGAGTATCTTCCCTTTCTAGTATTAAGTTGACAATAGAACATTTCTCTCTCTTTAGATTCCTCTCCCAACTTAAATGATCAGGAGTACAGCTGTAATTGTAATACTAAAATACCTCCCCAAATGTAGATGATGTAAAAGATGTTAACCTGTTAATCTCAGAATTTTCAGGACCCACAATTTTAAGGTACTTTCAAAATAATTGGGTGCAAATAAGCTGAGCTAGTATCATCTTGTAGGAGGCATAATGAGGGAAGGTGGGATAAAAATCTAATAAAATAAAAACGACAGGGAAGAATTATTACTAGCAATAATCTAGAGTTCAATGCATACATTATTTAGGCATATTTTAGTTTTTATTTTGTTTCCTTTTCTTGAAAATCAATTATTGAGAAGTATGTTTTTATAGTAATTGAATAATAACGTTGAGAACTTTTAAATGGCACAATCATACACAATCCCAGTGGCCTATGCCATCAATATAAGCAAATATAGAATTGCACTCAATAAAATAGCTCTGCTATGTCAATTCCTTTAGGTTATGTGAAGTTGTTTACTACCTTGCTTGGTGTAATACACTGCATTCTGCTGTAGTATTGCCTTCACAGGTATAAATGGATGCTGAAGTGAGAGGCAGTGGAGCATAAGACCTTACAAGTCTTAAAAGCTAATGAAAGCTCTTTCAGTTTCCTGTCTTATTTTGACTCCGTGAAATAGTCAGTTGGAACATTTTTTAAAAGCAGGAATGGGGAAATGTTCTTCTCATGTTGTGAACTGATCTGTCAGCTAAGTCTTCAGTTAAGCATTATGCACCTTCTCTCAGCGGGAGAAAGTGGAGTTGGGCGACTAATAAATTTAAATAAATAAATTTAAAAACACATATATTTGACTTGATCAACATTGTCACACTTGATGAAGCGGTTGCGTGTTCAGAAAACTTGTAGGCCAGGCTTATATAAATAGCTTGAAACTGAACAATCCTTCAGGTCATACAAACATATCTGCACCCATGATGGGACTTAAAATTCCTCATACTTTATAGAAAGTCATTCAGTATCAGCTAGTTACCCCAGGTCTGTGAGAGGATGAACTTATGGATGAAAATGCTAAGATTCTTCCTTTCGTCTTTATGCAGGACTCTGCCAAAAAGAGGATCAGGCCATTTTGAAAAGAGCTTATCAGCCTTGGAAGACAGGCTATTAGGGACACGAAGAATGTGTTGCCATTAGAAACAGTGGGTGAAAAAAACTGCAAAGAAAGTTTGTGTCCTGAGAATTTTGGAGGGAGGATATAGGTGGTTGCTATCAAGGAAAGAGATTAGGAAGAATACTGGATGCTGGCAAGAAGCAATGAGAGATGCAAAGCACTGGCAGGGACCAGATAGGAACCACAATACTCATAGTCATAGCCTAGAGAGATGCTTATTCCTCCAAGTGGCCAGTCACCTTAGAAGTCTAAAACAGCATCAGCAGAATTGGCTGGCATGGATAAGGATATAGCAATAGCACTTAGACTTATATACCGCTTCATAGTGCTTTACAGCCCTCTCTAAGCGGTTTACAGAGTTCAGCATATTGCCCCCAACAATCTGGGTCCTCCTTTTACCGACCTCGGAAGGATGGAAGGCTGAGTCAACCTTGAGCCGGTGAGATTTGAACAGCTGAACTGCTGAACTGCAGTGCTGCATTTTAACCACTGCGCCACCTCGGCTCTTATGATATGATAGAAGATGTGATAGAAGTAATTATTCCAAGGCAACACAATCTCAAGGACACAATACAGTTTGGTTGAGTAAAGTTAAGGTAAGTTTAAGACAACATTATTAAGAAAGATATTTGGACTCCACCCCCCAAAATTCCCCAACCAGCTGTAGACCATAGACAATAGCACAAAGGAAAAAGATTGCACTCTGTTTCATTCTTGGGCCTAACTTCTTTGAAGTTGATCAGATACCAATGGAATAAAGGACAGGGACAATGTATTGCTATAAGGCACCATTTTTGTTTCCTTTTTTCACCTGTATCTCAACACTGGTTCCAAACTTCCTCAAAGGTACAGTATTAACACAAACACTTTTATGCAGTATAGGTTTTTCACTTAACAAGATTGTGAGGTCTCTCTGTGATCTTGTTGTTTCCTTAGTTCATTGAAAGTTAAGTACAGGCACAGGATAAATATACTAAAGAATATTACTAAAATAGATATGTTTCCTCTCCTTCTTGCATTAAGTATCCTAAACCTCTGTATGAAAACAAACTCCCACAGTGTTCAGGTAGCATTAGATTCCCCTTTGTCTGATTTGAATTGGATTCATATGTACACAAGCGACCTACTGTTAATAAAGTTAAGCCTGTCTAACCCAGCAATAATGACTGTGTTTTCTTTTCAGTAGTCTCCCTACAGTTTATAATATTGATTTTACAGACTTCATATACCAGATTAAGGGTTTTAATTTAGATAGAAATGAAGAGAATGATCTTGCGAAATTTAAGTGTAAAGGTCCCCTGATTTCCACAAAAGAACCAAATATATTTCAGGATCTGCCTGAACAGAACATGTTCACATTTTCCTTGAAGAAGAATGAACAAGGAACTTGAAATATAAATAGCTTTGCATGTTGGCATAGGAAGCCAAACTTCCCAATCAAGAAATTGTAGAAATTTATATATGCTCAAAAGAATTTGCCTTTGAATGAACATTTGAAGAAATGAAATATTTCAGGGCCAGATAATGCACACAGTATAGATGCTCTCACTTTAACTTATTTTATAAGAAAGTCAGCATATTATAAACAGGAAGAAATACAGAAAGTTTCAGCTTTGGTTTAATCAGATTTAAACTGATTTCAGGAAGAAAGTAAAAAAGGGTCAATTTATGTCTGCTTCAGGGCTGTTTTTCATATGCTTAGCTATATTTCTGCATTAATCTATGATGTTATTTTTAAAAACAATCCATAAATATATTTCTGTCATAACATGTGCATTTCTAAATATATTTTCCTTTTAACCCTTTAACTAAAGGGTCCCAACACACTAACATATGAGAATAGTTTCAACATATTTTGGCCTATGAACTGCAGAGCTGAGAATTTATTGTCAGTTTTTCTGAAAAATGGAGGACATGAAAACTCTAACAAAAAATAGGAACTGGGCTCTCTAAACATTTATATCTTTTTATCAAACAGCATCCAGAATTCTTTGGAGAACACCATGGCTATCATACTGGTGTATATATCTTGCGTAATCAATTTGTATCAACCCCAAATTATACAGTAGGTAATGAACTAAAAGTTCTGTCTTGCAAAGGCCCTACAATCAATATTAAAGTCCTACAACAAATATTAAAGAGCTCCTTATTCAGTATGAATGGACTGACAGTCCTCTCCCAATTCAAACAAGTTTAATGTTAAATGTTATACCTTGTTGGGGGGGACCTCAAAAAGCAATCAATCAATCAATCAATCAATCAATCAATCAATCAATCAATCAATCAATCAATCAATGTGTATCTGTGAAGATAGCATTGATGGCTGTCTTAAATGTATTTATATTCAATCCTGCTATCATCCCAACTATGTGTCATCTTCCAATTCTCCTCCACCAATGGAGCTTCCTCCTCTCATATTTTCTGTCCTCCCTTGTAAATCCATTTAGCCCTCCACTTCTTACAGGGGTATTAACCAAGCAAACCAGGAATATCAAAAGTGTGTGCATTTGTTCACTAGGGAAGCAGGAGATTCATCTGAGGGACAGTCAGTCTGGTATCACTACCTTCCTGATTAGGCTGAAGCATTAAGGAGGGACCATGCATCTTGATCAGTTAATTAGAAACCTGAGCCTGTAGGAGCTCACCCTGGTGAGCTGCTTTCTGCTTTCGAACATGCAAAGAAATCGTGGTCCCAGCTGCTGTACACTGGCCCCAATCACTCAAACTAGCCAGCAAGTGAAGCCCTCCTCCCTTCAAACTGCTTATCTTTGATCTCATCAATATCAAACTAGGGATGGCCTCAGTAGGATGAGAAGCAGGCAGCAGGCACCACGGTAGTTAGTGGTGGCATGTGGCTTAGGGCAGGTACCTTAGCTCTGTGCTGTAACACCAGCTTCCAATCTGCAGCTCAACATCAAGGCAGATCTGGGGTTCCGGCCGACTAGCACGTTAATTAGGAGGCTGAAATTATAATATTATGTTAAAGAACAAAGAGTCTCCAAAGGGGGAAGAATATGTGCCGCATATCTGACAAAGATAAATTGGATTATTCAAACTATTCCTGATGAAATGTTACATTTTGCAACTAATTATCAATCTGTTTTATCTCCAGACCAGCTGGGCATTTTTTTCCCCATGCAGGCAGGACCTGCCTTGTCAATGATCTTAAGATGTCACTGTAGCGTTTTACATCTTTTATTTTAAGATTTCAATAACTAGGAAGTAGCTCATGTAATTCACTGCTGAGAAGAAAGGCTAGTTAAGTTGAATTCTTTCCAAGTGATCTTTCTTTTCTACCTTTCTTCTTGTTCTTTTTTTTCCCTGCGCTTTTCTTTTAGTTTAATTTGTGTTAGTTTTTATAGCATTTGTTAAAAACTTTAATAAAAATGAGTAAAGAAACAAAACAATATGTTCTTCTAATGAAGTTCTGTGAACTGGGAGTAATGGGGCTTTATTGAAATAAATCTTTAGAAAAAGTTTTGTCATGTAATGTTTAAATAACTCCCAATGTTTAAAACATTGAGAACATTTTAGTGTATTCTGTCTCATGTTGAAATGAAGTAAGAATGAATAGGTTTGGGGCCAGATTTTGCCACCGTACTTGCACTTTGCTTTCAAACAGATTATTGAACAGATAAGGAAAATCTAGTATTTGGTTCTGAAAAGTTCAGTGATGTGAAAAATCAGTACAGAATGATACTTAATACTTAGACAATAGAATAGAATAGAATAGAATAACAGAGTTGGAATGGAACTTGGAGGTCTTCTAGTCCAACCCTTGCTTAGGCAGGAAACCCTATACCATTTCAGACAAATGGTTGTCCAATCTCTTCTTAAAAACTTCCAGTGTTGGAGCATTCACAACTTCTGGAGGCAAGCTGTTCCACTGATTAATTGTTTTAACTGTCAGGAAATTTCTCCTTAGTTCTAGGTTGCTCCTCTCCTTGATTGGTTAATTGAACCTGATAATATACTTTAGATGAGAATATGCAATCTGTGATTATTTTCACGTATATTAATTATGTGACTTACAAATAAAAAGTACAGTAAATGGTCATCAGCACTATCTTTAACTTTGTAAAAAAAATGATGTTAGAATAAAGATAACTTACTAAATCACCTGTATGGTCTTCTCCTTTCTTCCAGAATTGCTTAGGTACTTGAAAAGTGGAAGACTTCAAGCGCTCTGAAACTTTGAAATACCTAGATCAAAAAACCTGGATCAGAGGGGCTGTCAAAAAACAAACAAATCAGTCAATCCTTAAATATAGTGATATGCTTTTAAGCTTTACCACAAACAATACGATGGACTTTAAAAGATCTTATGTGAACAGAAGATATTTATGTTGCTAGAAAGGGGTTCTTAATTTCTCTGGATTCTGCATGTTATGCTTCTAGTTTTCAGAGATGTATTTTAGAATGAATTTACCTTTCATAGCTTGCCTTTGTGGAGGTCAGAATTTTAATAAAGGAATATTATGATTGAAAGCCAGTGTACTAAAATAAATTGCTGTGAGAAAAATGAGATACAAAAATAAATCCTGTCATCTATAAATTACACTTTTTAATGTGTAAAAATGTAATGCTTTTCTTTCAGTTTTCAAAAGCCTGAAATCTAAGTAGGAATCCATATATTTATAAATCCCTGATAGCACAATGTATTTAAAAGTCATATATGCTTAAATATATCCTTAAATGTTTGGACATTATTATTAATTATTTAATTTAATTTAATTTAATTTAATAGATTTGTATGCCGCCCAACTCCCGGGGGACTCTGGGCGAATAATAAAAATTATTCCATACTTTCATGACTTGACAATGGAACCCAAATGTTTTTCCTGGAGATTCCAAGATTGATTTCTGTACCGTCAACTTTGCCTTTATAGTCTCCTTTTACTTTGATGTTAACGGCAATATAGATGTATAAAAGGCAATATTTTTATAATCAGATTAAATTTAAAAACAAAATTAATCCTCGATAAAGAAGTAATTAAGTTACCCTTTTTTTCTTAAACCTTGGTATGGAGGATCAAGGTTTTGTTTTTCTTGAGACAAACTCCATTCTCTGCTAGAAGTTTTAAACATGCAGAAATTCTGATGGCTTGTTAATAGCACATCACTTTTAATTCTTGCTGCTCATAATTAATTCACAAAGGTAGAACAGCTGGAAATGACAGTCTTATTATATTTTGCATTTGCTGGTTTAAGGATAATTAAACTGACCCAAAATATCTATGAGATGCTCCCATTGTATAGCTATAGTAGTTGCAAGAATAATATAATTCATCTTTACCAAGGTATGGTACATCAAAGGAAAAATGCAATAATTTAAAAATTATATCCAATTAAATCAGTTCATAGCTAATAGATCTCCCACTGTTTGGGAAGCATTATGTGCATAATGCAATCATTCCATAGCAACTAATATAAGAAAAAGGCCTATAATTTGTATTAATTATGGCTTTATCTAGATGATGGCATGTGCATTAAGAAAGCATCAAAATGGACACTCCCAGTTAAAGAATGTTTAAACAGGTAAAGAAGGATATGTGTGGGTTATGGTTAGAAGTCTAGAAGGAGGCCCTTATGGTACACTGGGAATTCCCCATGGTTTTTATCTCTCTGTCTCTCTCTCTGTCTATCTTCCTTCACTCCATTTTGGCCATCATCTTGGGCTTTTTACTACACCCTCTGGCCCTCCTGCAAATTCACTCTTGATGCTGACATGTCCATGTCTATGAAGTTTTCTTAGCAACAATAGTGGAGCTGCTAGGGGCTTCTGTAGGGTAAGTCAACAAAAGTCAAGATGGTAGCCAACACAACACAATTGAAACACATGCAAAAGGGGCAGGGCTTTGATCACATGGCCATGCCTGTCAACTTAACTACTTTTACCCTCCTGACAACACTCTTAGGGGACCTCTTGTTGAAATGGATTGGACTAAATAACCTCTAATGATTCGATGGATGTAGGGTGGGAAATGTAAATATAACATACAACTTATGCCACATTGCATGCATACATACACGCACACACCACACACACACACACATGAATTTTGAGTGTACTGGTCAATCAGTCAAAATTTTTAAAGAACTATTGGGATATTAATAGGACTGGTCAGAAAGCTCAAAATAACTTCTGTTTCTTATTCTTTCCATCCTTCCATTTTCTCTGGAGAAGGAGAAATTTTAGTAAGCAGTGGGAGATGCCTGTGCACGAGAGAAGCTTTTTGTGTCCTCATGCTATTTCTTTGCCTGTCTGAAATAACCTGATGGGCATCTAAACAATTTTGTCATACTGAAAAAAAAATGAAACAATCAGAATCAGATCCAGTGGCAGAGACCAACCTGGAGTTTATCCTTGTCCACATGAAATGAAAACAAGAGATTCACAGGATACTGTACATTGGGTATAACATGTTTCAATTGGAGATAATGAAGACTCAGTCCCAAATCTTATTGCCAAAAAAAAAAAAAAGAATCTTCATTCCACCAGTTTTTGCTCCCAATTAGACTTTGCCAAACAATGGGAAGTGTAAATGCAAATTAGGGGGTTTGTTCATTTAAGCAAACTTGAAAAGTTCTAGAAATCATCTGCTTTCTTTGTTGATCAGTTTTGACATGATTACCAACTGCATCATGGCTCCTTTAAGATCTGGTGTGTATTGATTGTTATGGATTGGTCAGGTCCTCATCTTATGACATGTCCTGTATCCTTCTCTGTAGCAGTGCCTGCCTTCTGGAAATAAGGTTCTCTCCAAGATTGTTTCTTTTGTGTTCTGTTTTTGTGTTTTTTGTATTGTCCTTTTGTTTTTAAATGTTTTTAATAATTTGTAAACCACCCGGAGTGTAAACCACCTAAGCTGGACGGCATATAAATTTAAATGAAATGAAATGATATGCATGGGTTTTAAATTGTTTTAATGTTTAAGATGTTTTTAATGTTTATTCTGTTGTTAAGCTGCCCAGAGTCTTTTGGGAGTTGGGTGTCATATAAATTTAATAAATCTAAATCTAAATCTAAAAAATAATAATCATAATACAAATAATCCAATTTTTGCCACACTATTCTTAATAGTATAGAAAAAGCAATTTTGACACAGGTTGTAAATTAGCAAAAGACTGTCATCTCTGAAGTATTTTTCTTGTGGCTACCATGTTGCATGGACAATTGTCCATATTATTATATTATATAAATATAATATAATATATATTATATTATATAATATATTAAAGTAGCATAATATATATTAAAGTAGCACAACTG